>JABFEA020000130.1:15469171-15482432 GCA_019775915.2 Cyphomyrus plagiostoma | reverse complement strand
GTGATCTGTGGGCAGTGCAGTAAGTCTGCTGGGATAAGCTGCAGCAAGACCATCAACTTATCTGCCACTAAATTGGCAAGTTAGCTCCACTTAGGGTAAATTTTCAATTAAGTTTTTGTTTTTATAAATATCACAATATTTACGCGCAAATCTCAAATATGGCAATGCGATTGTTTTGGAATATCATGGAGCCCTATTATACAGACATATACACATCCATCCATCTTCCAACCCGCTCATCCGACTGGGTCGCGGGACATATACACATTAAACTCTATATCCTCTCACATAAAGCTCATTACTTTTTTTTTCCTCATTCTCACAGCCTAAATGTCACCTGAATAAAACACGACCACACATTGCTGCTACACACCATGACAATGAATACTTAGCACTGCCATCCATCCATACTCTACTTATACCAATCAGGGTCACAGGACTAGCTCCAGAACTTAGGTATAAAAACAGAGTATTGGCTGGACATAATCATCTTAGGGCGCTTTTCCACTGCACCTGGTACCGTACTTTTGGTACTTCAAGAAAGCACCAAAACTATAGTACCTCAAAGGTGTTGTCTTTCCATTGTGGCATGCATAAACATTCTTAAGCGTGAAGAGTAGGTCTCAGCTAAATGATTTAAGAGAGCTGGAGAGGCTCCTAAACCAGTTAGGAGTTGCACGATGGCAGCAGCACTACGCGCATAAAGACGGAGACCGCACTTTCCGTGAAAGAAAGGACGTCCTGCAGACGTACGACAATAATGAATTGATAAAAAGGTACAGGCTCAATCATGAGGGCATTCTTTTTGTTACCAGACTAATTAGGAACCGGATACAATCTCCTACATCACCTAAATTATTATTATTATGATTATTACTATCATCATCTATTATAGCGAGGGTC
Organism: Cyphomyrus plagiostoma; assembly: GCA_019775915.2. Taxonomy (NCBI): domain Eukaryota; kingdom Metazoa; phylum Chordata; class Actinopteri; order Osteoglossiformes; family Mormyridae; genus Cyphomyrus; species Cyphomyrus plagiostoma. The sequence continues at coordinate 15,481,529 of JABFEA020000130.1, read as the reverse complement.
ATAAGAGCAGTATAAGTAATGACAAACCTGTAGCTTGCATGCTTGCTTTATAAACCGATTTCCTTTCGCGAGGTCGATAAAACATTATACCACCTTTTTTCACATTCCTCTGCTTGTCCAAGGTGACGCAGCATTTACGGAGCTTGCAATAGCCTCCTAAGCTTTTTTTTTTGTCCGTGTTTGTAACAGCTGGGCCAAACTTTCCTCACACTACCTCCTTCCATTTAAGCACCAACTGTGCGAGAAGAACCATTTTGTTTGTCGTCCAGTTTGGTTTTCTTTTAGAATCCAATGTTTTGCTATAAGTTTTGCGTTTGACCCATAATTTACACAACATATGCATCTATTAGTGAAAATTGATTGGTGGTATGCTAGGTAGATTTTCATACAACCAATTAAAGGTATGATCACAGAAAGGTATGTTATATAAAGCTCTACATTAATGGTTTAATGTCACTAATATATTCACCGTGCAGCTCCTCTATTGGTTGAACTCAGTATTTGGGGCGGGGCTTTATTTGTAAAGCAAATTAAACGCTGGCTCCATCAGCACTTAGGAATTGGGCTTAGACTTTGCTGAAAGTTACTTTTAGCAGCTTTATATAATGCTCTTAGATCCTAATTTTTGCTAAGATTTTTTTAACTCTTAAGTCCAAGTGTACGACCATTCTTAGGAAGTTTTATGCATACCGGTCCAGGCTTTTTCATACCTCAATACAGACATTAAGTTTCGAAAAAACATTTTTTCTGTCATAGGGGTAAAAGCTTAGCAGGTTTTGCAATTTTAATGACTATTCCTCTTCAAGATTAACTAGTATATGTTTAAAAATCATTCTCACTGTTTAAATCACTCCTAGATGGGTTTGTGAGAAATTTATGCTTTTTGTTTCATATATATCCCAATATTTATTTCAACAAAATCACATTGCGCTATTCGAAAAATTTCCAATAGCATGCTGTATATTATACAAAATAATTTTCTTGTTATGCTAACCTGATCTTGTATCTGTTCCTCCTAACTAGATCGCATGTAAAACTTAAGTATTTATGTTGAAATCCTTTTTTACTTTATAAATATGCTAGTATTTATTACAACAAAATCACACAGTGATATCTGACAAGTTTCCAATAACATGCTGCCCTAGTACGTTGTACAAAATACATTTTTCTTCCTTGTCATGCCATCGTAATCTTATATTTGCAATCTGGTCGTAAGAACAGATGTTCACGCATAATTACTACTTTTATTAATTTTAAATTAATTTCTGTTGTTTTCTGACATCATGACTTCTTTCAAGACACCAGCAATATTGGGTTTCAGAAGAAGGACACTTACATAGCCAATCGACAAAGAAATCGTTTCAAGTCTCAACTCAAAGTACCGAAATGCCAAAAAGTACTTTCAATTGGTTTGGCACTTGGGGATGTAGAAATTTTGGCACTGGTAATCAATCAAAAGTCAATGGAAAAGAGAAAGTACCACAAGCACCACACCAGAAGTATGGTGCCCGGTGTGGTGGAAAAGCGCTCTGACCCAGGAACCCAAACCTGCTTTGGACAACAAAGAAATGTGACATATTAGCAATATTCATGAGAAGTAGGTAGAAATCAGACCTATTAACCCACTTAACCTTTTAATCAGTTTGTTTTATGACACTAGAACTAGCTGGGCAGCACATGCTTTTTATCTGTGTTCATAATGCCCCCAGTGCTTATTGTTACCATGATTTACCAAAACGGTAGCATGTGGCATGCTCTGCTAAACTAATTTAATAAACAAGTAAACGACAGATATATATACAGATTACTAACTTTCGGGAGTGATAATACACATTAATATTTTGTGTGTACTATTAATCTGCTCATCACATTGTGGGTGTAGGCAAATGTCCATGCTGTACTGGAAAGCCAGCATCCTGACAAGTGTTTACAGCCAGCATCTAAAGCCATGGTGATCACTTCTCAGACCCCACAGACAAGAGAAAAGTATGTGACCAGAGTCCTAGGAAGTGGCACTGGGTCCCCCGAAAGCCTGCAGCTGGGGCAGAGCTTCTACAAGAAGCAGAAGGGTGCACCACCCCCATGCTGTCTTACCTGAAGTAGGGGCTAATCGCAGCCAGGACGTTTCTGTGGCAGGAGAAGGTCTGCCCGTGATCCACCTCAACCACAATGTCAGTCAGCTGTGCTTCATCATACAAGGCTTTCAGCTGCTGGAGAACGTTGCAGGCATGAGCTGCATCCACGCCATTGTAGCTCGCGCTGGCTGCAGTCCCATTCTGTACTTGCGGCAATTTGCCTACGTCTGAACACACAGGCGTGGGGTGGATTGAAACACTGGCAAACAATCTTCAAATGAGGCACATTTTCAGCAGATTGGGCCTGAAGATAATGACTGGGAGCAGGAAGTGACACCAATCGAACAAAATAAGGCTTCTACTTCCTCAGAAATTTGCCAGCACCTTTACATTTTTACAAAACATCACACGATCTTCAGTATAGGATGCTAAACAAATACAAAGCTTATGGATGGAAGTCAAATTTCAAGCACCAAAGTGTACGAAGACAAAACAGGACAGTAAATTTCCTTCGACCGAGAAAATATCCATTGCTCATATGCCAAGACTGATGACTCCACTTTAAGAAAGTAAAAATGCTATGGTGACAAATTATCCGTTTTAAGTGTAGGACAAAATCTGTATGCACTTAATAAATCTATGCATACCTTTTATATAAAGGAATGAGGAAATAGCAACTGCCTGAACCGTGATATACACATGAATAAACGGGGAAGCAGCACTATGGCCTCCCCAGCCGGCTGCAGGGTAAAGCCCACAATTACATTGTTCATTATAATCACTTTACATATCGCGCCCGTGTCCCTGGTATCCTGATTTAAGATACCCCTGTTAATGATCACGGCTAGCAGGGCAACCAGACAGCCGGCCGGCGACCCAGCTGCACAGCGGGATAGCGTTCAGGAGGATAGCTCCCCATGCAACCAGGCAGCCCCTGCCACAAAAAAGCACGGCAACAAAAGTAAACCGGCTATGCATTCCGCTCCAAAACATAACGTGTCCCGGGGAAACGCGGCCTTTCACATAAGGATCGCATCCCTACAACCACACACAGGCGTGACTGACAGATCTATGCCAACCAGCGAATCGTCAGCTTATCCGATTTAAATGCCACCCCGGCATTTACCGGTTACAAAAGCGTGACACAGACCCCTTCAGATGCTTCATTTGTTGTGCAAACTGAACAGCACCTTAGCATGATGCTAACGGGTCTCGCGGAAGGTTTCTGTCACCGTTTACTGGAACTAATTCGCACCGGAATATTTGAACATTAGTGTGAAACAAAACGCACGCCACGGCAAAAGGCTCAGCGTCTCCTGGAGCAGCTATAACGCGAATGGCAGCACTGCTGGCGAGTCGGCCACCATTACCGCCGTACCATCCACATCCCGATACAGTGATAACAGTGATTGCCAGCGTAAAGAAAAACACCGCCGCTAATAACGCCGCACGTTTTAATCAGACGTTATCCTGACCCAACCTGCCATGGACCCTGGGGAACTTCTATCCGTCCCGAAAGTGCTCAATCGTCGAGCCCAAACAGTGTGGAAACGCTCACCTCCACTGGCAGCCATTCTCCCGCAGACAGGCTGCGGAGCGTAAACGTCACGGGAGTCTAACGGCCGGAAGCGGAAGGCCGGCCGGACGCCAGCCAATCAGGAGCGTGCACGCCAACCAATCGCCAGCGTACAGACGTCGCCCGCATTACTAACGCCCCGAAACTGCCGAGTTTACCTATCGCAGCTGTACGCGTCTAGGGCACCTTTTGTTATTCACCTCTCTGTGTCAGTGGTAGTATCTCTTTGTAGACCTTGTTTTAGGTCAATTGTCATTGATGAACTGCCCATGGCGTCCTACCCAAAGATAAGATACTGGATTATGGATGGATGGATGCCACCTGTTATGTGTCTGTCAGTGGCTGTTTTCACCCACAGAAACTCGATGATGTTCTAGAAAATTAAATTACATTAACAAATTTGTCTATATTACAAGTATAGCCTGAAGACATACTTTTCAAATGGATTGACTTGTTGAATTGTCCTTTTATGTTTGTATGCCATGCATGAGTTGCTGTCCTGCTCATTGTACCATGCATACTAATGTGAGTGATAATTTTTGGAGCATGTTAATAGTGAAGATAATGTATGTTTAGTCTGCAGCTTCAGGATAATGGACTTGGTTATATAGTGAATGTGTTTGCCTGTACTTAGAATTATGCATCACCATTGTATCAAATACATTGAACATGGATTGCTAAGTCTTTGAGGATTTGCACAATACTGGAAAGGGTTAGGGCATCATTTCTGGGAATTTCTGCAAAGTGCATTAATTTCTTGTGCCTTGATGCAGAGCACTGGGCAAATCTGGCCATAAAATGCAATTTGCCACACAAATGGAACTGATTAGCTTAACTGAGGATGATTCTTTCTCTACATAATGAACTAAGACATTTTATATTTGGCTTGGCCAAAAAATTAGCCTATTAACAAATTGAACAGGATAGACATGAATATACATGGACGTTTTCAATCATAGTGATGGAGAGTCTGCTTGGTATGGACTTTATACTATTGCAATATTTGCAGTATGAATTATAACCCACAGTAGGCTTCTGTTAGCAAGAACATGCTCTTATGAGACATTCAGCTGCTTTACAGTTTCCATAAATTCACACTCCCATGCTGTTTCATCTTGATTGCTCTTAATTACAGTGTGTATATTGACAGCATAATTAGATTTATTATCTCACCATGCTGAAGTAAATAATTTTTAAATGACACAATCTGCGGCTGTTCATTATAGAAAGGCTGTAACTCCGACTGCTAATTGGCATCAGGAAACAAAATGTCTCTCTTTGTTCTCTGTACAAAGCTAATTAATGTCCAAAAGGAAAGTGTGGATGGAGGTTAAGGGCAAAATAGCCTCATTTTCAGTAGCCTCAAATAAGGTGTTTAATATGAAATCCTTGGGTGAAAAGGTAAGCTATATGAAAGGGGTGTGTGAACAGCCATATCACTCTGAACTGTGGGCAAGAATCACCATGCTGTTACTCTTTGTTTAGGAAGCAGTACTATATCTTCCCCATCTTGGCAGGTGTGGTTAATCATGAGGTTTCTGTTTCATCCTCTGTTTAATTTTTTTGATTTATATGGAAGTACAGATGTAGCTCAGACTCAGTTTAGTGTAAGATTTACTTAGAAAGTTTATGGTCACAAGGTGCCAAGGATAATGGCAGTTTGTCAGCGGTGAGTAAAACTGAGGTAAGAGAATGAATGAGGCTTTGTGAAAAGGAACTTGGATCCTTTTTTGGGTCCAGGACGGGTGACTAGGCTGCTGCTGGGCGTTTGGCGCGACTCCTGTTTCCAGAAAATGGCAGCCGACGTTGTGCCCGGCAACAGCCAACTATCATGCCCCCGTTCTGCTATTATCAGGCTCACACAGGCCAGAATCGACTGTAATGCTGCACAACACTGTAAATGATGGAAGGCGAGCACGGCAGAATGGAGCCTGCAATCCGAACAATCGATTTCACATTTTTCCAATTTCTGCGTTCAGCCAGAGTGCAGGCTGTGAAATTGGCCCCAGTCACCCCAAAATGAAAGGAAGGTTCTGTCAGGGTTTAATGATCCCTCTGCTTACATCTGCCCAGCAAAGGGACGCGGGACCTCATATCCTGAGAGCCACACATTTCACACCCATCTTATGGTCGATGCAAGTAGGATAGAGGATTTATGGATGTGAAGCTCATTCGAAAGCAGCATGAAACACAGCACATCGGCTTTATTGCTCATGTAAAACAAAGGCTTATCGTTTTTTTTGTGGGGAGGGGTAAAAGACTAGGTGTTATGCAGGTATGTAAAATATGGGCTTATTCTTCATTTTGGCTGCCCGTTCAGATGATTATGTCACTGGCTGCCCATTGAAAAGGATCGTGGGTAATACAAAGCTTCCAGAAACACTTGCAGATCAGGAAGTGCAAATTGCCCACTAACCGGGAGGTCTGGTCTTAAAAAAAAAATGTAAATATCGTCCTTCCTTTGTCTCAGAGATGCATTGGGAGAAATATCAGCACATACTTAATTTTCTATATTTTATTGCTCATATTTAATTGCTTTTTGTCTATTTAAAGTGCTGAAATTGCACAATTACTGCAGTGAATTTGTTCCAGAAGATACACAAATGCACAAACCACATCAAGTTTTTTTCATTTGGCACATAAAACACACACACAGAACGCTTTCTTGGGGCTCTCTCCTCCATTCCACACCACCTCCTGTGCGAGTGAGTGCTCGGAATAAGGCCAGCCCCTTCAGGGTGAACCATGCGATTGCAGAAGAGGGGCAGTGAGATGGAATGCCCAGACAGGAGGAGGCAGGGGGTGTAATTGTACTTTAAATGTATATTTTGTCAGAGATGGAGGTAATAGGTTATGATATGCCCCTGGGGACCCCGGCATGAGTGCTTGCAGACGTGGCAAAGAGGGAGACTCCTCCTCCCTGCTCCCAGCCTCCCAGGATCAGGGAAATAGGATCACAATGGGAGGCTTCAGTAGATGCTAGCCCGCAGTGCTGCGATTCATGTTTAAAGAGTAGCTCTCCTGTTAGGGAGTAAGGAGCATACAGCACCCACTCCACACGGCCTGTCTCAGGCACTGTGCCTCTGTCCTTCATATTTGACTTTTTAAGGTGGCAGTTGTGGCTTTTTGTCATTTCCTCAGGCAGGCTTGAGACAGCGTATGTTCCCCCTTATCCTCAAAATGGAAATCTTCTATCTCTGACTGTAAATAAATCTGTTATATTTACACGTAGCACACATCTGGATTGTTTGGTATGGGTTCTGTCCTCACATTTTTATGTATTTCCTGCATCTCTATATCAAGGTCTATCATTGTCCTTTGTGTGAGTGTGTCGTCATGTATATATTACATTAATTATATTGCCAAATATTCCCAGAATGTGATAAACACCTTTCATTTTTTTACCTTGTGGGGATGTTTTTTGGGGTTTGTTTCTTGGACTAACCTTGATTTTGTAAAAAATCTATGAATGCAATCAAAAAACAATGAATGGCAAAAATCTTGTGTGTGCATGTGTGTGTGCGTGTGCCTGGGTGTTTTGTCTATGCGAATATGCAGCATGCAGCAGAAACATCACTCTGAATTCGGATACATGTATTTTTAAAATGGAGGTTGAAGAGAATGTTTGCTTCTCATTATGATTTTGTTGCGGTGCTGATTACTGCACAGGCCGGGATCCTGATGGTAGTGCTCACCCGCCTGCGCAGACGAGCTTCCCGTACCTGGGCCTTGCAGCCACGTCTTTGGGCCTTGCAGCCACGTCCTTCCCCCCCGCCAAGGGCAAACGGGGGTGCACCATCCTCTAGGTTGTGTTACTTGTTCCACTTGTCTGACTGATGGATTCCAGTTTGCAAAATGGGTCTTTATTTAGCACGTCTAATTACCCATAATGCACGTCTTTTGCCCACTATGACCGGCTCACAATGGGATCAGCTTTTCCTCTTAATTTTTTTTCTGGTCACCCTCTCAGCCGGTGTGCTGGCCTCATGGATGGGCGACGCCCAGCTGGGAGCTCCACGCTCTGACAGCAGAATCGGATTAGCTGACTCCCCCCATGTGCCCCGCCTGCCCACCAGCGCGTGAATACCCTGCCTGTCATCAGTACAGAAGTGGTGGCATAGGCAGATCCATCACTGGATCCAGTTGTGCTCCGAGAATTCCAGCGTTCCAGAAGAATGGGGCCGGCTTCCCTCGCTTCACTCCTGTCTCTCTCTCCATATATTATTCCATCCTATCCCTGGGAGAGGCCCTTCCAGCCTGTCAGTACAATGCGCCACACAGAGTTGATCATGTATGCTCTGGGGCTCCGGTCGCCGCTGTGTGAATTTATTGCATAATCGTTTCTGCCACGCCAGTGCAGAATGCGGGTTGCCACCTTAACGCTCCACACACAAAGGCACGCAGACAGAATCATCTACCTGTAATGTTGTTTCTGTTTATTAAGGCCTTTGGTCTTTGCCAACTCAAAAGCGATGTGTCTCGCATTGAGTATTTACCCCTGATCCTTGGGCAGATTGTTCAAACAGGCAGAACACCTTCACATCATGAAATTGCAAGTAATCCGATTAAACATCTGTGCAGACCTAAGTAAAAAGGTATCAGGATAGGATGGTAAATGGCCACTGTCCAATCAGACTCTCAGTGTGTGGTCACATGTGGCAGGTCTGGGCACAGCGATGTGCAATGGTGGGAACCTGCAGAGGCTCCAAAATGAGAGAGGAAGTATCTCGCCATTCGCCGGGAACAGGTCCAGCAGTAGCCAGCTGGGCTGTGGAGGAACGTGGAGATTGCAGATGCTGAGGAAACTTAGCTGACCAAGTCGGGGGACAGCAGGCTTGTCTGGGCTTGAAAGGCCATGAAGTCTGACTGTTGCACCTCTGAAAGGGCAGCCAGGAGCCCTGGAGAGAGTAGCTGCATGTGACTGAATCATACGCTGGTCACGTGCTTCAAGACAGGCTGAGGCTGCCCAGAGTGAGCTGGGCCGAGCTAAGCCCTTCAGTCAGACTAGAGGCAGCCACAACAGCGTGGCAAAGATGAAGATCATTTACCTGAATTATAAGTCTTCAACCTGATGCCTCCTTTTTTTTTTTTGAGCAATTCTCCTTCAGCCAAAAACGCAGTTTTATGGTTGTTTTCAAAATCTGTCTCCTCTCTCGTCCCCAAAAAAAGTACCTTTTCCTTCTTGCTGGTGCTGATAGGATAGATTTTATATTATATTATATATTATATATTATACTATAAAAAGCTTTATCAATTTTTCTTTCAGACAGAGCTCGTGTAAAGCTGTGTGACATAGAATGATTGCTTGAGTCATTCTGTGTCTCCAAAGGTCGCCATGGTTGTGCCATAAAGATCACGGACATGGTGATGGGGCCGCCCTGTCAGCAGCCTGGGAGGCCTAACGGCGGAGAGCCAGGTGGCTCAGGGCTCCTAGGAAGACTAAAGCACACGCAGAGATCCTGAGCGGCAGAGACGCCACTCTCTCAAGGTGAAAAGCGTGACTTTAGCTGCGGCGTGTCCCCTAGAGAAGGGAAGAGAGGGGGCAGGCGAGGGTGTGCGTCTGACACGGAAGTGACAGCGAGGGTTGAGGAGTCGAACCCGGTGACTTTCACCCCTCTCCAATTATGCTGCAGAAAGGGAAGAAACAATTGATTCCCACCTTTTTCTGGCAAGAGGTCAGTTAGCCATTGCTGAAAGACTGAATCCAATGAGCTACAAATCAGAAACTGAAATGCAGGCAAACCTTCATTCATTCATTCATGTTTTTAAGTACTATGACTTCTCTCCACAAGCGTATATGACATTGTACCCTGTTTTTGTGTTCATTTCTAGTTATAACACAGGTGTACTGCATTTATTCTTTTCTTTATACGGAATATACATATTAGAGATTATTTTTTCATTGTTTAATTGTTAGAATGAAACTATTTGCATAATAAAGGGCATTGTAATTGCATAAAGGATCTGTCAGCTATTTATTTATACATGCGGGATATTTCACAGAGAAAGACAAAAATTAATTCCTTCCCGCAATCAGTGTTTAAGTGCCGAAAAGGATGAAGTGTGTGATTCCAATTTGCGTCCAGCTCAGAGCAGATAGTATAGAGCTGCCGGCAGCGTTGGTTATATTTTTAGCTTTCATGACAGCTGCGGAGGGGCGCCCGTCCAGTCTGCTGCATCTGGCGATGTGCGTGTGTGAGCGTTAAGAGGTGGGGGGCGGCACATGTTCTCGCCATTGGGTTAATGTGAGGAATATGGCCGAGGCAGGTGACCACCATAAATTACGCCGCCATGTTTCCCCGCTCATTTAAAACAGCGGGACATTTGACCAAACATTTCTATGAGAGTCCTTTGCCAAGTGAAGCTTTCATTCGCAGCCCCGTCTCTCCGTCCTGGTCTCTCCGCCTGTGGTACCTCCCTGGCCATTCCATATTTCTTTCGTAGTACCTTCGACTGTGCGGTGTCTTTGCCCGTAGGAATTAATACCCAAGTGAGAAATCCTTAAATGCAGACCCATGGATTTTTGTAAAATTTAGTTTTCGATAGCTCAAAATTATAGTTATTGAACGAACCACTCCAATCTTGCTCATTTCTGTTTTAAAATACATGCGTATAAAATGACTATCGATTTATGGGTAGATCTGGATATTACTGTTCATTTTGAAACACATCAAACTCTCAAATTTCAGATTTAAAATGATTGATAGATCCCATGGAGGCTGAGTATATGAGGTAATTAATCTAGTTGCCCGGTAGCAGTCTTTACTCTAGGGTGGTATCAGCGAGGTTGGCCACCCATGCATGGCCGCCAGGACCGCGTCCCGGCGGCGGATAGAGCCTCCCTCGGCGTGTCCTAACCCGCCACAACGCCGGTGAGGCTCCCTCAACGGAACGCTGCAGGTGGCGCGGCAACCATTTGTAACCCGGTCATAAACAAATCTTATTTACGATCCCCAATTTGCTCTTGAGAAATAAACAGTCTGGTGGAATCGACGTCCCAAGTGACTCACTTTAGATGTCTGATGATGAGACATTAAAGCATAACATAGAGGCAACATTTTCAAAGTAACACTCTAAATGGTTTTTATATTGATGGTTATGTGCTTGAATTATTTTCAATTGCACTATTGCAAGTATTATTGTTGTGGAAACAATAACAAAAAAAGTCAGGGAAATAGTTTGAAACAAATTTGCAGTGTTTTTTTTTAACCTCAGCAGACGTGCTTTTAGCATGAAAAGCCTTTAAATAATTATGTGATGCACTTTCCATATAACAAAAAATACACACGGTTATTCCAACATTACTGTATCGGAAAACTCAGAATCTGTAATGAAACCTATCAAATATTTTTTCTCACAGTAATAATATTATCAGCATCCATTTTCATCCACGACACACTGACAACACAGAAAGAGAGATTATTCACTTCAGCTGGAAAGATTTGGATATGATTTCTTTTAATATTGTGTAAGACACTGATTTTCTAAGTGTATACACTGTTCTGCCAAAGTGCAACACTGCCACCTATCGCTTTCTACAAGAACAGCCGATTACACCTTGCTCTGCTTTGCTGTACTCGAAAAGATTAATACAGCCGGGAAATTTACTCACAGCTGAAGGAACCATTTAGTTTATATGAAATTATCACTTCCAAAGTAAATGCTTAAAATGCTTAAGCACTGAGTGATATCTTGGGATTTAAGAAAATGTACAGTTACTCCAAACACTAAAGAGAGGAAGAAACTAACTTAATCCAAAATAAGAGCGTGCCATTCTTTCTGAATGGCCTTGTCTTTTATTCAGGTATGATCGTTTTTACTTGGTAACTGCGACAGCCCCATCGGCGCCAGCGACGGGAAATATTGGCGGATCGGATCGAAAGCGGCATTGCAATCGGAAGATTGGCTTTGCTTTGCCGTGCTTGTGCGATCCTGTAGGCGGGTAACGTGTTTGACTGGGGCCTCCGGGGGCTGCCGGCTCTTAGAGCGAGAAGGAGGTTTGAAGGTAAATCGCCAGCTTTCATCGCTTGGTCTTCAGTGATCGGGAAGGCATCCAGCAGTGATTGCGGTTTGGCCGTGGAGAAGGAATGCCGTTGTGTAAATGTCTGATAGGGACTGTGTACATGGACGCCTGAGTCCCAGGTATCACTCATAACGTTTCATCACCTGTACTAGTTATAGCCAGCAAAATATTGACGTCGGGTTGTTATGTCAATTTGTTAGTTACAATCATCCTGTGAATTTAATCTTTGCCATTAGCTATACCTGGATCATTTTGTTAAGCCCAGATATTCCTCTTTTAAATTAGGTCTAATTTTGAACATAGTTTACTTTCAAATATATAAATGTCAGGTTAAAAGAAAATCTCAAAATGTGAAAATCATAGTTACTGTGAATTCACCATAATATTGCAGTGGATTAAATTGTTTGTATATAATAATATTTATTATAATATATTTATAAATAGACATATTTTTTGAAGCATAAATATAGCGTATTGTGTGTGTGGTTTATGTCTATATTAATGGACTGCATTTATATAGCGCTTATATTACATTGGGGGGACCAGATAACCCCCCACGATGTGATAAAAACCTGTCATTTTCATGTTGTGGGGACCGCTTTTCAGGTAATAATAATAATAATAATAATAATAAATTTTATTTCTAATGCACTTTTCATTAAAACAAATCTCAAAGTGCTACAA
>JABFEA020000130.1:15452670-15464843 GCA_019775915.2 Cyphomyrus plagiostoma | reverse complement strand
CCCGCCCCCCCTCCCCCCCCGGGGGGGGGGGCCGGGGGGGGGGCGGGCGGGGGGCCTGTATCCTCTTCCCAGAAACCCAGGGTGTGCACACAAACTGGGGAGACCAGAGGAAACCTGCAGACAGGAGAACCTTGCAAAGCCAGACAGCAGACAGGGGACTGCAATCTCCTGGGCTGTGGGATTCCTGTCCCTCTGTCTGTGTGTGTGTGTGTGTGTGTGTGTGTGTGTGGCCTTTTCCTGTGTCCCTATGCTTTAAGTCTATGGGGCGCTGGTGCCCCACCCTGTCCAGGCTGCCCCTCTACTTTGTGTCCGAGGCTCCAAACTAACACTGTACTAGATAATTAAATATGGGAAATGGATGTAGTAAAAGTCATTTTAGGATGACTGGACAGTATGAAGACTCTAAATCTCCATGTATATAGTCCGCTCTCAAAAACGAGGCCCTTGAAACCTTTTCTAAAGGTTGTTGAAGTGCCCAGTTAACTAGCTGCCTAATGTGGTTTCCCTAATCCAGCCACAGTTTCAGTATCGCTAATCACCTGTTTGAAAAAAGCATGAGTATCATGCAATTAAAATTCCCAAACTCACCTTGCAGCTCCTCAGATAGGAGCAAAGAACCTGACATGGCAGAAGTGAATATGTCCAGCAACAAATTATACGCTAAGTGAATAAGTGCCCATTAAACCACAGTCCCACAAACAATAAACAGTCAATGGAGTGTAATGTCAATCTGACAGACTGATGTTAAGCGCTCTTGTTAAAGTGCAGTAGATCCATAGAAAGCCATATAGCACTGTGCTGTGGAGAGCTTTGTATATATTGGCAAGGGACCGAATGACATTTCATTAAACCCATTAATGGGACGGCTGAAATGTCAACTGGAAAACATAGATAGCCTTCCTCTATAATGCTACGATACTATTATTATGCAATGCACAGGGGAGCCATATATGCATTAGGTGCCTGTCACCAGACCACATGCACATTTCCGGGACCGCTCGAGGACCCCGTAGTCTGCATGTAGACGGCACCAGGACCCCGTAGTCTGCATGTAGATGTCACCAGGACCCCGTAGTCTGCATGTAGACGGCACCAGGACCCCGTAGTCTGCATGTAGACGGCTCCAGGACCCCGTAGTCTGCATGTAGACTGCACCAGGACCCCGTAGTCTGCATGTAGACGGCACCAGGACCCCGTAGTCTGCATGTACACGGCTCCAGGACCCTGTAGTCTGCATGTAGATGGCACCAGAACCCCGTAGTCTGCATGTAGACAGCACCAGTACCCCATAGTCTGCATGTAGACGGCACCAGAACCCTGTAGTCTGCATGTAGACGGCAACAGGACCCCGCAGTCTGCTTGTAGACGGCACTTGCTTTTCATGATCTAGCTCATTCCACTGAGTGCTTTGCTGTTCTTCACCAAAGGTCTCAGCATTAATCAATATCTTTATTCACAGTAATAATCTCTTCATTAGAGTAATTAATTACACGTCCCAGGCTAGTTTGCAGGGCCACCGTCCAGGTGAAGGCAGGCAGGGTGATCCTGATTAATCACCTTGCTTATCCACTGATTGCAAAGACTGCCCGTTAGCAATAACCCATGCTCCAGTCAAATGGCTCCTTCACGGTTTAATAAATGGGAAAATGACATGCCAGTGTTCCCATACTGCGGACACATGTATCCGTCTTCCATGTCCACTTGTCCAAGTACAGGGTCATGGCGAGTTTGGAAGAATTTAATCCAAGCAAGAAACACGCAGAGTAACTCCTTGGACAGGACACTAGTCCATCGGGGGCCACAAACACATTATGGGCAATTTAGGGAGAGCGATTCACATAACTGCATGTTTGGACAGCATGGAGGGAATTGGAGACCACAGAGGAAACTGGAGCAATACTTAGGAAAAAAGTGTAAATTCCATATAGACACACAGAGCCAGGCAAGGGGATCGATCACACAACTCTGGAGGAGTGAGACTTTAGTGCTACCCACAGAGCAACTTCCTTTACCCCTAAGACCGTCCCTGGAGATATTGGAGTTAAGGGCCTTGCGCAAGAACCTCAACCACGGGTGACTTTCCAAAAAGGAACCGTCAACCCTCAGATTAAAGGTCTGATGCCCTACAAACTGCTACCCCAGCTCTCAAAACAAGACTCACAATCTTATATTCACATTTTATATGGGCCTGAATGACTGGGAACAGAGATACCATGGCTTCAAGGAAGATGTCTGCTGAAGTCTGACAGCACAGCTACCGACAGGCTGAGGAGCTCCTTTGTGTAAATGCAGCAGACGTGTGACGGGAAACATCTGCTTAGCGTTACACACACAGCGAGGTGAGTGTAGCCTCACCTTCTGCCCTAGATACATCATCTCCTGCACAAGAGCACATGGGTCGTCACCACAGAGGGTCTGAGTTTTCATTATCCCACAATCCTTAGCTCCATTTCCAGCCAGAGAATCTGAAATGGCCAGTTTGGTGTCAGGACCCGAATCGGCCCAAGCAGCTGTCACCAGTACAGTAAACGTCCCCCCGCGACCTCCACCTGGCCCACGTTCAAGACTGACTTCACCAGCAAGACATCAGAGCCCGGGCCTGTCGGAATGCTTGTATGATGGCTGCCACTCTGAGGAGGGGGGGGTCACACACATCTGGAAGTATGTGGACCATGTGTGGCGGTGTTCTGGGGGGGGCACAATATGGAGATGGCTCCAGGGTGACAGGCCCCTGTGAGAGCAGAGCAAACTCATATCCTATAGCCACATTCCTACAAATGACACATGGCAGCAGGTGACAGAGTGGCCAGGCACAGATTACCACGGTTACCCGGAACTCATAAACAAAAAGATATAGATGTAGATGTATGGCCAGTTTCCCAGTCAAGGATTAAGCCTAAGCCTAGACCAGCTTTGAGTTACAATGGCGAATCTCCATTGAAACGGCAATTTACTCCAAGACCGGCCCATAAAGTTTAAGAATACAGGGAGTAAATACTGATTTAAGAGAAGCTGATTAAATAGCTCAGCAGAACAAAATGTATACATGTGTCTAGTTTACATGTAAAAACTTGTAAGACTTGTAAGATCTATTGTGCATGATTGCATACAGACAGCAGTTAGCAGAGGGGACACCCTAGACGGGATGCCAGGCCATCACAGGACCTGTATTCACACCCTGTGGAGCATTTAGAGAGAGCAGTTCAGTGAACCACATGTTTTTCGGCTGTGGGAAGGAACCAGAGACCACAGAGGAAAGCCACATAAATTTGGAGAGAACATACACACACACATGGGCAGGAGTCAAACTCGTAACCCTAAAGGTGTGAATATGCTGCTCCATTTAAAAGATTTTAATTGTAATATTTTAAGTGCTGTAATTTAAAAACAATAAATATGAATTACTACTTTAATTATGCCTTAATTATGGGATGAATGTAACCAGCAAAAGAAACAAACCTACGTGAATTTCAGGTTTAACAAACAAAGCGATGTTGATCTTATCTTTATCCTTTTTTTTCATATTTCATTATAAAGGCTTAAATGACACGATTTCTGGTCAAGCTAGTCCGGCTTTTTAGTTCAGCCTGAATTCACGCTGCAATGCTGTTTTACGGCGCACGTTGTTGGCTTATAGATGACAAAGCTCGCACTGAGTGAAATCAAAGTAAAATAATCGTCACCGAATACGGGTTTTCAGCACTTCCTATCGCTGACAAGTGATGGGGAATTAAAGAGTAATTTTGTGTAATCTGAGGAGGAACAGCGTTATCTCGTAGAATGGTATCATGTCTTTGAAAATTGGCGTGTCCCTCGAAACAAAGTAGCGTGAGCAAGTTAAGCACACGCCGCACTTTCTGGTTAACAAATCCGGGTGAAATGCATGTTTAACCGGGCATAAAAGTGCTTTAGCATGCTGAAGCGGTTAGACCACGCAAGTCACCGCACATCTGCGACGCGGTCCGGCCGAACAAGTCGCTATTTCATGCCTGGGTTGTCGACAACTCAGCTGAGAAACGAGACATAATAAAGAAGGGGGCGGGGCGGTTTTTTTCTTTCTTCTTTCTCTATGCACTTGCAAAGTAATCCCGCCTTTAGGCTGTTTATCATAGACCGTACAGGCAGACGCTTGTTAACGCGTGCCGGAAATTAAATATATTTAAACAGAATATTAACGATTCTGCGTATTGTAATGCCGCAAGAATTGAAATTAAATCTGAATTATTCGATTTATTTAACATTTGCTATTTATCTAACCGCATTTCACCCTACATATCAGGAAAAATGCTGGAATAGTCCAGTGAAAATGTTTGCTGTCCCACCCAAGGATACAAAGTTTAGATACACATGAGTGTTCCGTTTCATATTTCATGGAAAAAGTACAATAAGAAGAAGAATGAGAATAATAAATCTCCGCGAATTTGTAGTGAAAGCTGCTGTAAGATGGGCGGCACTAGGGGGCGTGCTTCCTCCGTTCACATTTGCTAGTTAATTTTTAAATGACTAATTTCACATTTTACTGAATTGTAGATGTAGGCCTATTTAAAAAGCGAACCAGCCCACATAATAATAATAATAATAATAATAATAATAATAATAATAATAATAATAATAATAAACATAAATAAACAAGCAACTACATAATTAAAAATATCTAGGGTTGTGTTTCGGCCTCTTAAATATAGTGCTGTACTTTATTTCATTTGCAATTTCACCTTCATTTTGATAAAAGAAATAAAGATGTATTTAAATGCAAGAAAACAGGCCGCCTCTAAAATTGCACAAGTGTTGCTTATGTCCTTTTAAACACAAACGGCTATACTATCTTCCATTGCAATTTTCGTCGCTTAGTGCCTTGTTGAAATGCAAGCAGTACACTTCAGACGTTAAGCCTTCATAACTCATGATGTGCCGGCTCAGGAATATCAATAACATTTCACCATGAGGAGCCTCTTCATAAACCCGCAAGGAGGTGTCACAGAAAGGGGTCGCTCCTTTTAAAAAAATACCGTAATCACTCTATATTTCCAAGCTCCGTACATCTTTTCAATTTTCACTTCTAAATTACCCCATACTTGGCGATTGACCTCAAAACAAAGAATACAGCAGAAGCACCGCACTGGCCATAACCCTTAAATCCTCCTGCCGGGATTATGTGAACTCGGAGACGGTTGGGAAATCAGTGCTGAGGCCCCATGTGAGAGCCGCTGGTGTCTCACTGCATCTGTCAGCACTGCCTCCTATCACCATCGCCTGTTTTTCTTATAAAAAGAGATTCATTCTGCAGATTATCGTGGTTCAATAAAGTACTTACTGTTAACGAGTAATTGGAAAAAGTGGTTGCCTTGTCTCACTATGGATTGCAGCCAGTAAATCAGAGTGCTGGTTAGGGTGGATACAGCAACGATTCTCCTTTTTAGACACTATCTGCACTTGTTCAACACGGACCGGATTTGTACTGCCGCACTGCTTAATCGTTCTGGGTTTTCAGCCTCTTGGCATTAATATGTTGGGTTTTAAGGGATTCCCAAAGAAGCCTTCCTATTCTTATGCTTTCGCTATGTATGCCCACTAATCCAACCAATTTGTATCTGCCTTCTACATCATATATGAATTTTTTGCAGTAATGCAAAAGGAAATAGCTGGAGGGGTTTACTTTTAAAAGCCACCGTGGAGATTTCTGTGTGTAATTACGATGAATTCCCCAAATGGCTAGCCTGGCAAAATTCATAACAGCACGTTATGAATCATGGCTGACAACTGTAGTAAAATCTGCTATTTGTCATTGATATGTCAATGGCTTAAATAACCTGCAGACATTCTCGTAATTTATAGTATATTTCGTAATAAGAACTACTACTTAAAATCAGCGACAACTAAAAATAACTACTCGCTTCTAATCGGTGTAGTTATACTCTATTCCCATATACAAGTTAAATGTTATTTTTTATAAATTTACAGATATTTTATTTGTAGTTCTTCCTACATTTAGGAAAGCACCTTGTTTTTAACAATATGAACTGCCATAAGACGCGTCTTTATTTGCTACACTTCGCTGTTTCCTGACAGATTTGTATTTAATTCGCCAATTTCATGTTTTTAAGTAAAACATCTGGAAATGAGACCTGAGAGTAATGGTTTCAGCACACGGGCTCGTCTCTGCTGCGCTTTACGGTCTGAAAAGCTGGAAACTAGCAGGAGGTTTGCAGGATCCTCACTGGAGGTTTATGAAAAGAGGAGCTACGCCTTTACTGCATGAGAAGTCTGATGGAAACGACAACACAGTTTAAAATAGTGTCGGGGCAGCAGGAAGTAAAAGTCCCCCTAAAATGAATTTGTGTAAAATGTTTGTATAAAAATGAAACACAATTGTGATAATTTCCATATCTTGCTGCTAAACAGCGAGGCCTTAAATACAGCATAGAAATAATAATACAAATAATGCGAATAGAACTTCTGGGGTGAAGGAAGTGAATTTAGCATCGTAACTGATACGCCCCTTGAAAAGAAAGTTTTCAGTGGTTGCAAAAAAGCACATGGTGGTTGTGAAAAATGCGTTCATGGTGTCGACAATGTGAGCAGGCGACGGGCCGTTTGCTATAAAGCCAAGTAAACAGATGGCAGCCAAATGCAGTACGTATTGCCTCTGCCACTTGTGGGCCCCCATCACTTTCTGTATGCTACATATCAGGCGGTTTTCTTTCCAGCTTTCTTATTGAAGCTTTACTGTTTTCTTGCTTCTCGCTGAGTAGAGGTCTCAAAGCTGAATTCAGGTAAAGACATGTAAATAAACTACGATTCATTACAGAAATTCACAAGCAGAGAGCGAGGAACTCTACATCGAATTATTTCTTGGAGAAAATGCCGTCTTGCGGAGGAGTGGACATTGCTTGTCATTCGTTTTTTGAAAGATGCATGGCTGCTTGTACTTAGAAAGGTGCTCCTCCGTGTATGTGCATGCACATATGCGCATATGTGTTTGGTTTAACGGTGTCATGTTGCCGGCGATATGTGCTGACGCAGCGCGCGAGGCTGCGGCTCCCACCTGGTGCGCAGTAACTTTACCAGCTGCGCTTTTGTGACGATTGCTGGGGCGCGCGGCCTCGCGCACAGTGCTGTCCGAGCACGCGCCATAGTATGTGCCATTTCTCTCCATCGCAGAGTATTTTAACAGCTGAAGACAAACGGTGGACGTCTGGGAGCACGTGACGTACAAGCAAACACCCGTGCACGTTTTAAATGGTGAACGTGTTAGTTGTTTAAAGTTGTTCTGCAGCGTTTATATGAACTGGCTATGCAGATACAACACTCGCATGCATGCACTCGCACAAATACCAACATACAAAGGTATTTACCCTTTCTGACCTTTTGCATTTACTGTATCTTAAATGTAAAAATATGATTATACGTGAAGGATTACAAGGAAGGTGAAGAAGTATCAAATTTTATTAAATTTTACTATTTAGTACAAGAACACTCAAAGCCCAAAGTGAAAAGACTATATCGTTCCCTTAGAATAACTTTGATGCGTCCATTAGTGTGATCAGTTTCTCACAGTACTATGGTGGAACATTAGGCCAGCTATACTAACTCACTCCTCCTGTCCCAGACATTTGCAGGATTACAAGCCTGAGATGCTCATTTTGGGGCTTCCCTCAGCACCTGGCAGGGACTAAGCCTGGATCCCACCACCTTCCCATTCCTCGCCTTTAGGACGTTGACTCGCTGGTATGTATTGCCGTCTACCTGCAGAGCCCCCGAGTGCTTTATCTTTGACCTAAAGCACGGATGACCTGACGTTCACCTTTATAATCCTCCCATATAGAGCAGAATCCACGGTTCCTTCTCCGATGGCAGGAAGCCCAGATTCTGATGGAGAAAAGCACCACAGCACCTGCCACTATGCCTGACTGCCACTCTGAGGTTTTTACGGTAAAACAAAGAGTTAGCTTCTCGTCAGAAAGTCTGGACTCAACTTTACACAGAAGTTTGTCCTATGCCTCTTGAGGATCACCTAGGTGACAAAGCTGGAGAGGAGCACTTATCCTCTCACTTGTTTCTACTCCTGCTCAGCCTAGTGTTTTTTCCTGATATCTCTGGTCCCCACAGAGCAAGAGCGACCTGCAGATCCCTGCATGTCGGGTTGGGGGCTCTCTGTGTGACGTCCTGGACAATTTTGCACATTGCTCTTCCAGAGATACTGCCAAAGGTTTAGCTCCTGGGAAGAGAATCTGCTGTTACAGAATTTCTCCACTTGGATGATATGGCTCCAACTATGATTTGATGGAGCCCTAGAGCAGAAGAAATGGCTTTGTATCCCTTCCCAGAGGGCTTCGGGAATTCTGTTTGATCGTGGTTTGATGTGCCTGTAGATTTTAGCTGCTGAGAATGTGCCAAAGGTGAACGGCAAACCTTTTCCCATTTACACAGAGCAAAGTTAAGCCCAAATCAGAGCTGATTATTTACTGGAACATTCACACAGCTGAGCTCAATTATCTTCTTATTTGGCTTGAGGGCAGTAAACTTTACCTCAGGATCCCATGCTGGAAAACTCTGAACCTCAGATGCATGAACAAAACTCCATGCTATTTTCTGCTATTTCTTCATTTTACAAAATAAATAAACAAAACAATGTTACAAATCGGATTTAAGTTGATGTGAATTAGTAGGAAAAGAGGAAGAGAAAATTGGAAAAGAGATCTCAAAACTGTATCATTTATTTTTCCTAGACACCTATGAGATTTACATGAAACCAAAATGAGCCTTATTTCTCCTGCCTCTCGTTGTCTCTCATATAAGAAATGTCATATAAGCCTCCTTTTACGTTTCAAAGGAGATCTTGTCGAGCTCTGAATTCGTTCTCAGGTTGTCTTAACCTCTGCATCTCATTTTGATCTACAGTGGACAAATTAGAGAGCTCTTTTAATGAACTCGGGGTAATCTCATCTCAGCCAGGTTTGGTACCTGTGAATGATCATCAAGTAATATGACTTAAGCTCATAAACGTTTGTACTATGCCATTTTAAATATTTCGGTTATTGATTCAGATACAGGTCAAGTACAAGTCTAGTACTGATTCAAGTACGGTGTCGGCTATTATATGAACTGCTGCAGCTACATTCAGTAGTAAAGTTGATCCTTTTCTAGTTTGTCAATTTTCTCTTGATCCTCAAGTTCAAGGCCTCCAGTGCT
This sequence comes from Cyphomyrus plagiostoma, assembly GCA_019775915.2. Taxonomy (NCBI): domain Eukaryota; kingdom Metazoa; phylum Chordata; class Actinopteri; order Osteoglossiformes; family Mormyridae; genus Cyphomyrus; species Cyphomyrus plagiostoma. The sequence goes on along the minus strand of JABFEA020000130.1, from coordinate 15,455,651 downwards.
TGGACCGTGTGTCTCATGCCATGTGACGTATGGGCATGTGGGGTGGCACAGTGGTGCCCTGCTTAGCGTGGTCGCCTGGACACCCGGCTTCGAGTTGCCACCCCAGCCCTCCGTGTGTGGAGTTTGCATGTTCTCCATGCGCCGTTGTAGGGTTTTCTCTGGTTTCCCTCCTTAGTAGAAAATGAACATTTTCTTATTTGTAAAAGTGTAATGTTTGAAGCTCACATTTGCTCCATACTAGTTCCAGTATCGCTCATAAATGAGACTGAGTCAAGTTTGGCAAAATATCTCTTGTTTGCCTGAGATATGACTCCTGCCCTCTGACTCAGCCAAGCCTACATTATTTTTTCTAGTGAATTTTAAGAAAATCATATCGGACAAAATAGAACCTAAAACGAGGATGAAATGGGATTCACAATTTTGTCTCCTGAAGCCTTTAGCGGTGCGTTTTTTCTCTGGGCAGTTTCCTGCATGTCCCTCTTCTGCTTCAGCAGGTTTTTACCTGTGTTCCAAGAATATACTGCTGCCTCAGTTATTTTGTCTAAATTTCCCTTAGCATATGAGTGTGTCATGCAATGGTTTAGCATCCCATCATGCCCTGTGCTTCCTGTGTCCTGCAAAGGATTAGTGACCTATCATTCCTTGTGTTTCCTGGGCTATGCTCTTGGTTTACCATGACCCATTACTGCACAAGCCATTTAGATGAAAGCACATTTTTCTAACTTTTACAGTAACAGAAGAAAATCACCAGAAACAGTTAAAGTGATAGCTGACCTAAATTTTAGTAGCATTTTGCTACATTACATTTTGGATTTTATATCTACTGTTCCATAACTTAATTTCTTTAAACACTTCATTGCAAATTTTTAGCATCATAATAACACTTTTAATATTTATTTTTCAGATGTGGATATTCACCTAGAGTATCTATGCATTTTTAAGTTTGAAGATGGCATTATAAGATTTTTTTAACTGAAAGGGCGCTTATTGAGAAAAAAATAGTTAAAAAAAAAAATAGTGTAGGAAATCCAACTATACTGTTTTTGTCTCCATTAGTTTCCAAAAAATTCTCAGGATTTGGTACTTTTTAGAAAAATCACATTTTCAACAGATCTATGTTTTTGTCTTTGGGGATGGAAAACGGGGGAAGAGCCGGAAAAGCCATCTTACTTGTGTCTGAGATGGACAAGCCTCCATTATCTTTGTACAAGTTCCCTCTTCCTCTCAGTTTGTAGGCCCATAATCGGACCTTTGTGTCTCTTGTTAGTCCTTCACCATGTGCAGTTTCCCAGACTGAGTCTGGCAATAAACAGATGGACCCGCATGGTCCCACACAAACAGAGTCCGCGGGAAGTTTCACGATTCCACACCGGCCCACTCAAGCCCCATTCACAGCTGCTCACAATGGCAAGGAGATCAGCGGGTCGCCCCCCCAGGGTGTCCCTGCGGAACGCCTGATTCCCAATGAAAAAACTGTAATGTGAAATATACAATAATGTTTTTGTAGCCAACCTATTTGAAGTCACTCGGCAAGAACGCATCATTTTTTAGGGAGAGAGAGCAGCAATGGGCTTTTGTTGAGTGCGGCTCCTTTGTTCGAATCGCTCAAGTGTGTTTGGGAAAGACATAGCTCTGTAGGCAACAATATTGCTACGGCAACCAAAATCCTTAATTGTCCATTTGTGCCTGGGTAGTACAGCTGCACCGTGCCCCGTGAAAGCAAGGCGTTGTGGTCACTAAACAATGATGGTCAAAGACGTGGGATCTTTTCTTTTTTTCTTCAGCTTTTCTTTGAAATTCCAAGAGGCCAGCAGTTTCACTGCCTTCCCAATATCCACTCTTCAGGGAAATTTTGGTAAAAGGACTTAAGTCTCAAGAAAAGCAATTTTATTATTAAAAGTAAAACAGAAAAAAATGTAACATATAAGACACATTTTTAAATAGTTCAAAATGACACCAGAGTGAATGGACCTTCTTAAAGCTACATGATAGGTTTCAAGTTTAAATGGACCAATAGCTAAGTAATATGGGTTCAGGGGCTCTCTCTGATTGGTCCAATACATATCTCCTCCGTTATCCAATCAAAAGCAAGGCTTTGTCAAGTGAATTCAATTCAAATCACTTTTTTATCCCCAAGGGGCAATTAAAAAGGCACATGGAGTAGCATAGCAACAATTCAGGCATAACAATAAATATAGAATGAAAGGACATACACAAAAAGGTTTGTCTTTGAGTATCAATTAGTAAAAGTGTGCAACCTAAAACAAATGTTGGTTTTGTAACAGTACAACATTTGAATCCTAGGGCATACTCACACTTGGCCCAGTTGAATGTGCAGATTACTAACTTTTGGGCATCACAATATACCTCTCATTAATATTTCAGGTATATAGAACCAAAAAGCTGGTGCCTGGACTGATTTTTTTATGTATGAAAGGAGCAATCACACTAATGAAATGAACTGACTTTGGGGGTAAAATGTGCTTAGGCATGGTAGAGCTTGCCTAGTGTGAGAACACACACAGTTAAGGATAAAGCAGAGGTCTGGTCATGACCTCACACCTTCTGGTGGTTTTCTTAGATGGTGAAGAGTGGGTATGGATATGCCCTGATGCAAGAAAACACATCCCTGTCTGCCTGCTGAAGCATTTGTCTTTGTATTTTGCCAGCTTGACGGGCCAGGAGTATGGCGGCAGGATGACGGTGGCAGAAGTATGCTAGCAGGAGTATGGTGGCAGGAAAACGGTGTCAGGAGTATGCTATCAGGAGTATGGTGGCAGGAAGACGGTGGCAGGAGTTGGGTGGCAGGAAGACGGTGGCAGAAGAATGACATCAGGAGTAGGGTGGCAGGAAGATGGTGGCAGGAGTATGGCAGTAGGAGTAGGGTGGCAGGAAGACAGTGGCAGGAGTATGGCGGCAGGAAGGCGGTGGCAGGAGTATGGCGGCAGGAAGATGGTGGCAGGAGTAGGGTGGCAGGAAGA
>JABFEA020000130.1:15413325-15427439 GCA_019775915.2 Cyphomyrus plagiostoma | reverse complement strand
TATAATTAAAAACCTATAACCAACCAAACAAAGTGTCACAAATATCTCACCCCCCCCCCCCCCCCCCCGATGTACGGACTGAGTGAAAAGGTACAAATGAGCAAAGCACTTTCTGAAAGAAAATGGAAACTGGCTGCTGACAGAGGGCTCTGCTAACAATGCATACCTTCAGCGGGAGTGAGGCTGCTGTGAGCCTGGAAAACAGGCCCAGGACAGGGGGGGCGGTGGCCCCCCCGCTCCACTGACAGCTCACAGGTGTCTTTCAGCACCTTCCGGCCGCTGCCACAGTTAGGCCCCGATGAAATGAAAGGAACTTGGCAGGGAGGCTGTTCGCTCTGCTAAACAAACATCGGCGCGAAATGTAAATGTCGGTGTGCACACTGAAGTTAATACCGCGCCATTGTGTTCGGACACCTGGGAAAGCTGAGAACCCAGAATGGCTTTAATAATCTCACAGTCAACTATCCTTCCACGTACCATATAACACGTTGGGAAAATATGTGCAGGTTTTCTTTAGATTGAAATCAGAAAGCCATTAATTGTGTCTGGTACAATGTGCAAACTATCTTTTATCTATGCAACCACCAAAATCCTACATTCCAGCAATTTCCTATGGGATTAATAAAGTCTCCCTCCATCTCATTCTGCCTTCCTCCTCCTCTCTCAATCTATTCATCCATCCATCCAAGAAGCCAAAGTTGCTTCTAATGCAGGCCTCCTGCCTCTGAAGTGGCCTACATTTTTCCCATCGCATAGGGACGCACTGTGTTGGCAGGCTCCAGGCAGCCTTTCTGAGTGACCCTGCTTCCCATTAGGAAGGTATTTCCACGCTCCTCACTGGCACACCCGTTAGCCATCGAGCGGCGTCGCCATGAGGCAGCCCTGTTTCACGCCTCTCTGCTTTATTGTTGATGAATTGCTCCACCAGATGGCTTGTTATCTTTGAAGATCCTTGAGGACAAGCATGATAAATTGCCAGAGTTTCTCCCTGCATAATCCACAAAAGTATGAGTCTTCCACCCCCCGACCAAGCCAACATCTCAATACCTTGTACCTTCTTCTCAAGGCCCTGTCGACCTTTCATCTCCATCGAGACAAGCTCAGGAGGCTTGCTGAGTGCAGAGAAGGGGCTTCGGGATGGCGGACTTGCTGATGTGCTATGCCCGTTACCCGGCTTGATAAAACACTTAAAAGCAAATGCTTGATCACTCAGAAAGGCCTGAACACCACAGCTGGTATAGAACAGCGCACAGGCTGAAGCTAAAGGGTGATGTATGTCCCAAAGGGATCCTGGCCCCTTGACCTGAATATTTGGTGGACACGCCTATGGCAGCAATTATCGCAGTTTCTACACAGGTCTGCAGCCACTTTGTACAACAGCTTGATGCAATTTCTGCTCATTCTTCGTGGAAGATTAACTGCCTCAAAATTTTCAACCACACATGGTCACAGAGAATAGTGCTATTTGTTCTGACCATAAACTACCACACCACTGTATAAAGTTTATAAACTAAATATCTGGCTACAGTTCATGCCAACAGAAGTGGGGGCCTAGAACATAAAGAATTACCTTAAATTAATAATTAGTTACTTTTAAAAGACACTTTTTATACAAGTGTATTCTGACTGTTGTAATATTTAATATTTTTCAAACATTCACGTTTTAAATTTTGCACGTTGTTTTCTAGTATTGTGTCTTTATTTATTAAGTCTTCTTTGATTCATTTCACCATGCATAAATTTACAAAAAGGTTGACTAATTTTATTCAGAATTAAGTTCGTTTCAATTTTTTTCTACCCGGCTTTAACAAAACTACACAGACAGCAACAGCATATTGAAATTAGGAGGATAGCTTACATGGCGGCGGCTTTGACAGCCGTTCTAAACAATTTTCCGTAAAAAAGTCATCTGACCACCACGCCTACAGAAATGTGTCCACAATAACCGCCATACCTCTGCAGTCCTCCAGTCATGATGTGATAGCATAGCTATTGCCGTTGAATGCTAAAGGGACAAAGAGATGACGCTTCAGCACCCTCCAGATATACAGGTGCGATCCTGACGTCTCACCATTCGTGATTAATGGCACGGAAAGCCTTTTGACAGCTTTCCACCATCGCAACGGTTTGCGCAATTTCACATCAATAATTTTAGCCTGGCAGGAGCCACGCCAGAAAGCTTCCTTACTGAGTCACATAATGAAAGCATTAACCACTAAATGTCTTAACAACATGATATTGTGGTGAAATAGCAACGCATCGAACCTAATGCCGTACGCATTATTTGCACAGCTAGTAACACAAAACAAATAATTCCGATCGTTTGCAGAGGCCGTGTTGCAGGTTTGTATATACTTCTCCGCTCAGTATGTGAGGACTTTGCGTGATCCTTTCGCGTAGCACAGCTTTCCTCCTGCGGGACGAAGCCATGCATTTTGCTGAAGTGGTCTTTATAGACTGACCTCGTGCCAGGGTGTGCGTGGTGCGTGCCCTGCAATGGACTGCCATCCCACATAGGGTAGTCCCATTATCTTGTAACCTGTGTTAGGCTCCCGGCGACGCTATAAATTATTATCATCCAAAATATATGAGGAATACTTTATTCATTTACTTTTTTATTACACTCTAACTAACATCCTAATTCATTAACCCAATAGGCCTATAACCAAATACAATTAGATCATTAAGGAATGTGTATCACATCGGGGAGTCATTAAAAATTAATCGCGTACTATGTAATTAACCCATTTTAATGATGGCAGTTTCCACGTCACAGAATGCACTTTTGTTGACATTAATGGGCTGCGGTTTAAGACACGGAGAGTTCAAAAACTCTGAAGTGCGTGCATATTAAAGTATTGTATCGCATCTTTATTGTATTTGCTATTATATTCAATTCTGCTGTTTTAACGTCGTACAGAAATATTACGTTGATTGGTGGCCCTTTAAGAATCGTTGAGAGTGAAAGGAGGCGGCGAGGTTTCACACCAGGAGTGGGAAACGTGGGCGGCGCCAGCGCGGCATGACTGACAACTTCTCCCTGGCAGTTGAACCACACGGCGCCAGAAGAATGTCGATCGACCAATGACATTGGGAGGAGGCGCGTCACTCAAAGTGGAGAGCCAATTGCAATCCACGGTGGGCGATGCTTAACTCCGCGATGTTTCCAGCGTGGGGATCCGGAGCAATCGCTCTGGGGAAAAAACTAAAGGGGAAAAAGAAGGAAAAGTGCTGTGGTGAATACTGTCCGCGCTGCGGCAGATTTAGCTACAATAACCAGATCGCTGAGATATGCTAATCACAGCCTGCACCTGATAAGTAGCCCTAAAGATCTTTCAGGTGATTTTGCGATAAAGTTGGGTTTATGTCGTTTAGTAGGCGTTTCATTTTGCCGTTTTGCAGCATTACAGCGCAGGAAAAATCGGCGTCTTTACCCTGAAGATCTGGGCTCCGCGGAAACTTGAAATTAAAAGTACATTTTAAAAGTGGAGGAGTGGATATTTCAAAGCCCCCTGCATCTTGGTGACAGCGATCAGGTCGCCTGCATGGACAATTGTAGAGCACGTCCGTACTTATGATTGGGGCGAGGGCTATTTAGTTAGTTAATTCGTAGCATGTCGTTAGAAAGAAGTGTTAAAAAGTTACACTCGATAACGTTTTAATGGGAATATCTTAAAATCCATTTGCGGGGGATAATTCCTCCCCAAGACAGGGAGCCCCGGCTCGCAGACAGATCTCCTTTTCAGCCTTTTAAGGGCAACTGCCTGCAACTTGCACTGAGACCTGGCGTCCGGACAGCTTCTTGTGTTGCTTCGTTAATCGTGATTCACCTTTGATTCAGTCCGGCGGGGTGGGGGTCGCAAGCTCTGCCAGGGGGGAGTTTAAAAAGTAACTTTTACCGGCATGGGAGCTGCCTGCAACGCTTGATCGCAACCGGCCGCCTCGCCATGCAGATGTCTCGGGTCCGGGTTGAAGTGCACCGACCATAAGTGGTACTGTGGTTAGCCGGACACCCCCGCTACCCATCCATCCGTGGATACAAGGAGCAATCTGTGGCCGCGCTAATAAAACTGGATACAAAATGGCGGCGTGGCCGGGACACATGGGATCGGCGTCTTGGTGTGTCTTGTACCTGCTTTCGTCCGTGGGACTGCTGGCCGGGTCCGGGTCCGGGTCCGGCTCCGCTTTGCTCTGTCCCCTGAACTGCACGTGCGAAGGGGACTCGGTGGACTGCAGCGGGCTGGGGCTGACAGACACGCCGCAGGAACTGCCGGTCCGGACGCGCTCTCTGTGAGTATGGACCGTGTGCGGGGCAGGAGGTCTGGGTGTGATGATGCCGTAGTTTCTTCATGTTTTATGGGTTTTTAATGGATGAGTCCACCTCGTCTTGGTCCCAGGTTCATTTTTAATTTTGCTCTAAAATCGTGGCATAATATACCTTTACAGACGTTTCATTATAAACCATGATGGATTAATAATTTAAGGATATGAATTTCTTTGGTAAATCATTATGGTACCTTAATTAGTTATCTTAATAAATCAATTTCGCCGTAGCTGCACACTGTACACTTGTAGCTTTTGTAACTTTTTGATTTACTCAGAAACTGTGTCGATTTTGCTAGATTCAATGCGCCAGAAATATAATTACAAAACACATTACTGTTTTTTAAGATGTGACCTTAAATGTATTAGTCTGTTGGACTAGTTTACGGATTATCTGATGCCTTATCTGCCCTGCTGATGGTAAACCCGTTTGAGGGTGGGGGACCGGGAAATTTCCCAATGTCAGTGTACCTGCGTTTAAAATATTATCAAACTACAGCCTGCTTTTGAATTGATATCGCTTTCCTCCATGGAAGTTGACAGTACAAGTCGCTTTTTAACGTAAACTGATTTTTAAATAAAATGTGAATGCTTATGTTAAATGCTTATGCCTGGCCTGACAACCCCAGACATGACATGGTTTTCCTGGAATAAGTTTCTCTTTCATTCTTCTGTCCTTTTAAAACTAAGACATTGGAATGTTTCGATGTTTAATGTTACTCCTTAGAGGTAGACGTCCATGCAAAATGCCCCCTATGTCAGGAATACGGCCTCTGTCCGGGTAGTTATAAAGCAGTAATGAGTAACCAGGTCCATGTATCGACCCCCGGCGGGAGCTACACGGGAGTCGCCTCGGCATCTTTATCACTTCGTCCTCGGCAATATAAATTTGTCACTTTGCTGCATAGAGGCCTAAATTAAATTGAATTGAATAGGCCTAAAACTTACAGTAAGCTGTTGGCAATAAAACTTATGTCTTTTTTTCTGCCAAGTCTGTATCTGCAGTACTTTTAATGCTAATTTTTTTCTGGGCGAATTGCGTAGGATAATATTAAGTAATAAGTGTTTTGCTAATTGTCGTCGCACCGTGTGACCCGCAGACCGGAGACGGACCCCCTTTCCTGCCTGAATGGTCCCTGAATTTAACGTAGAAAGGAGCATGTCCCTCGACCGGGGAGGGAGCCGGCGCAGCCGGGCTGTTTTTCTGCCCCATTCGGCACTTCGGATGGAGTATAAAATTTGCGGGGAGGCAGGCGGACTCTCTGCGTATCGCTGACGTTACCTGTCATGTAGAAGACCTTCCGTCTGCTGCGACCCCGTGTGAAGCCTTGTGTCACTGGGGAGGGGGTAGGGGGTGTGGGGGGGGGGGGGTCTTATAATAAATGACTGCGTTTTTCCGCATCGCCCGCCTGGCTTAGGAGGAATGGACTCTGCTGGTTCGGATTGATTCGGTGAGCCAAGCGCCGGACCGGCTGCTTATTTTAGGGTCGCGGGAGCAGCAGCCTTGGCCCCGCCGGACTCCCTTTACTGCCGGCGGCCTTTGACATTTTGCCAGGCGAATTACTGAAGGGCATAAAGTGTCCCTGTTATGTTTAGCACTGGTGGCTTCAGCACTGAGTCAAACCGTGTGACTGAGGGGATATTTATGCACCGTGTCAATGAAAACACGCTGACATTTTCCCTCGCATCCTGGCAATGCGTCTGTAGGACCGAATGGTATTTATTAAGCACCGATAATGTAAACCAGTTATTGGGGTTTGCGGTCCTACCCTTAATCATCGCGGGTGAATGTCGAGAGGAACCGTAACTGTTGGTTTCGTTGTAAATTTGCCCGAGTATTGGGTTTAGGGTTGATATGCCCACGCGGGGGGGCGGCGGGTCACGCTGGGAGCGCATCTGCTCCGAATCAATCAGCGGAGGAAAAGCGCTTTAGGAGCAAACCGTCGGGGCGAAGAAGCTCAGACGCCCTGTACTTGTCACAATACTGTCAAAATACTTTCCACGCTTTCTCCCTCCACCCTGGTTATTAACGGCTCCCCTGTGACAATATAGCTTCTGGGGGATTGTAGCAAATGAGGGGGTGTTGGCATATTTCACGCAATCAGTGTGTTTAGACCCTAGAATGGGAAATGCCAGTATAAAGGATTGGAGGAAAATTATGGCCTTAAATTACTTTGCCAGTTTTAATCTGCTGTAAATGCATTAAAGAGTTTTTAATTTTATTTCTAATAAGCCAACTTGTCCTGAAGTGTTTGTGCACTTTAAATGTGGCGAACAGAGCAGAATTGTAATACACACTGATAGATAATCCAGTTATTACTGGATTTGTTTTGTTTTATAGTCTATATGGCATTTTGCTCACACGCAGGGTCATAAATCTGCAGGGTAGTGAGTCATCCATGTACCGTGTTTTCACTTACACTGTCTTGGTGCAAAAAACACACCCCACATACTGTGAAGGACAGGAGGCCATTATAGTGCTGGTAGCTGTTCATTTTTTATTTATTAAAACCAAAATGTGCCACTTTGGTTGACCTTATCTTATAGAGAGGCTCTTCAGTATTTCTAACAAGGAGGTTAACAGTCCCCATGAATGTGTAATTATACTGCTTGGGGCGTCTCCTGATAGTACTTTAATAGTAACATGCCGTTCTGGAACATAGTAGGTGTGAGATGTGCTCCCCGCCGCGTTTTACATTATGGGATGTACTGCAGGAGCTTGTTTGTGTGCTTTTTGTCAGTAATAAGCCACACGCAGGCAGCTTTGCCATGACGTCGTCTTCAGAGCGTAGGGGACTTCGTGCCAGGCGGTGACTTAGGATAAGGAAGCGGGCCGAATCCCGCCCGGACTGGACACTACCTGAACGTTTTCCTGAATGAGCTGACTGATTTTTATGTCAGTTCTCCTCCTGTTCGGACTGGGTCAGAGTGCTTTGGGTCTCTGTCTGCCCTTGAGGCCCCGTCCGACTGTGGGCAGGCTGTGGGACTGCAGCGATCTGCGGTCACATAAAGGCTGGGGCTGAGCAGCTTGGAAATACTGATTAAGCTAACGCTTTACGAAGCTGACTGAAGCTGCTTATTTCAGGAGGAAGTGATTCAAAGCAGGATTTCTGGTCATTCCTAGTAGAGAGTCACCAAGCAGAGCTGCTTCTGCCGTCATGCATGTAGGTACAAAGGTGTTAGAAAGGCTTTTCAGTAATTTTGTCCTACTGATGTCCTCAGTGATGGTTCATGTTTTCCACTCTTACTGGTTACTATTAGTCATCGCTGATTGGGGCTCGATGAATGTGGTTTTCGGTTACATATCACGACACCCTCAAGCAAAATTTTAAGACTTACGTCTTGAATATGACTGATTGATGCAAAAAAAAAAAATGGTGGATGACAAATTATGGAATAGGACTGCAGAACGGATGAGTATTAGAACATGTTACAGGTCCTGGGCCCGGCAGGCGGCCCAGACAATACTGATTTACAGGCTGATGCATAGCTGACAGCTTGGGAGCCAGAAATCGACATTCCTGAGAAATCTAGTAATTGAAAACAAAAGTGTGTGTGTCTGTCTCTCTCGTGCTCAAAGCCCCTGCCTTTGTTTCATCGGGTGTCTCTGAGGTAGCCGAAATAGATGAATCATCTGTGATTTCTGTACATCTGGTAAGAGTTGAAATCTGGAAAAGCCATTTAAAGCTCGTGGGGGTGGGAGTATGGGATGTCCTGAGCGTGGAGCCCCAGTCATAATTGGCTGGCAAATACACGGCCAGCAGTGGGACAGTTGGGGGGCCAATCGGGAGCGGGCGCAGCTGGGGGCCAATCGGGAGCGGGCGCAGCTGGGGGCCAATCGGGAGCGGGCGCAGCTGGGGGCCAATCGGGAGTGGGCGCAGCTGGGGGCCAATCAGGAGCTCTGGCCGGCCCTCGGTGGTCAAACCCATACTTTGTGTTTCAGCTAATTAGGCTCATGACTTCCTTTGATACACTTAATTATTATTTAGTGTGTTTATCTGCAGTTGAAAAGTGTATTTAGTGGAAGTCAGAACTAGTTAACTGCCTTTTGAAGAATGTTAAGCTACATTCATCGCAAAGAATATTTTGTTCTTGGAGTGTTTTTAAATGAGCCTTTTTTGGTCAAGCCAGTTTGTGGTTTTGTCACTGATTAAACAAAGTCTTTTCTTTTGTTAACTGCGTGAGAGGATCTAGCAGCCATCTGGATGGTAGGGGAGCGTCTGCAGCTTTCTGGTGTTCCCCTCCTTGTGGGGGGGGGGGGGCTCCCAGCCAGTATACTGGCCCCTGTGTTTTGCACCTTGCCCCAGGCGAGCCCAGCCCCTTTGCCCCCCACCCCCCATGTACTCAGACTGCACATTTCTGTAACCGGCTTCGGGGGTCAAAGGCACACGTGCTCTCACCATGTTACTCTGCTGTTTCTGGATTTAGTCAAATATATCTTTTAATTATGTATGTGTGCATATGCATAATGCAAATGCATGATTTCATATGCACGTTCAGCTTCCCGCCTGAATGAGCCGCATATATTAATGCTCGCTGCATGTCTGCGCATGGCTGCATGGAGTCTTCCATGACGCTGGCTGCATTTTACTGGTTTTCTCATATTGGTTTTACGTGTGACTGTTGAATGTCCTTTGCTATAATTATGAAAGGTTGTGTTTCAGTACTGCGGGAATTGAAAAAACACACAACTATTTGTTAATGAAGTGATTAGTTGTTCAATTACGTAATTTGGTGTTATGGTGTGTGTTTAAAGTGTTAGGGATCTTCTAATAAGGTTTTTGAATGGACCTAAAACTAATTATGATTTTCCTCGTAACAAATAATGTCAGTTGCTTCCTGTTACCTGAGCCTGGGCAATTCGAACGGTTTCTAGGAACTAGTTACACTTGAGTAGGCTGGTTGTATTAAGTTTTTAATTCTTGTTTGGCCTGGTTCTGTTACATTTGACGTGTTTGGATCGTTTTGCCTGCGAGAGAAGCGCGTTCTTGTGGTCATGTGTCCTGTCCTGTCACGTCACCATTCAGTAAATGTCACTTAATGATGGGGAGACCTGAAGACCGGGGGAGATGCCCCCCCCAGGCTATGCGGCGGGCTGCCTTACCGCCATGCCCGCTTCCTGCAGAGGGTTATTCTTTGACTAGCTGATTACTGTTTGACCTGGGGGTGTGTGCGGGCATTAAAGAAGCCGCCCTGTTCTGAAGCCGTCGTAAGGATCTGCTGCTGACATCATTTCACACCCTCAGAGACTGAAGTTCACGCATCGCTTGTCAGCGATATCGGATAACCTTTATCTATGGAGGCCCCAACCCGCACTCTACCTGAGAGTTGTAGCACTGTGATGTAAGAAAACATCTCCTTAATGAAAGGTGGATGGACCCTCCCTCTCTGCGTTTGAGTGACATGCTGTTGATGGCAGCCTTTGTGGGCATTTATTTGTATGAACTTGAAAGTGAAAACATTTTCCCGGAAATTCCTGATCGTAGCCCGTATATGGACGTAACTTTTTTTTTTTCTTCTTTAACATATTGACCATCTCCGCAGGCACACAAACTGAAGAGGACTTGAGGTTTAATCAGGTTGTAGCCTGTCTTGAGTTGTGTAACAATGACAAATCTGTAAGCCCGGGTGTCGTGTAAAAGTGAGGGCCAAACACCATACAGCGACTGGGCTGTTACTCCGAGCCTCTGTTATGGCTGTTCACGTCACATGTCCTGTCCAGGGGGGATGTACGGAGACGCTTCTCCAGAGATATAACTTTCTCTAGAAAAACAGGACTAGCTTGCTTTAAGAGCATAGATCCGTCACCCATTTGTTCGTTTTCGTTACAGCAGCTGCCGGGTCCTGTGTTGAACCGTGTCCAGTGTTTTGAGTGCGGATTAAGGAGGAATTTTCTTGTTTTGCTTGTCATTTTCTAAGAAACGTCTGCTGCACTGCCCCTAGGAGGTGCAGGTGGGTGCTGAAGGGGAGGGGGGGGGGCTCTCCCAGGACGTGTTCTACACAATGGGTTCACCCATCCAGGGGGGGCCAGAGTAATTGGTCTGGGCAGGTTTACAGTAGGGAGGTGTGAACAGCTCATTGGTCTATCTGAGAAGGGGGGGTAGGGGGGCAGGCGGAGTGGCAGATTGGGGTCACGCTGGGCATGGGGGATGGGGCATCCGAGAGTTCCTGTTTTCGGGGACCCCGAAGCTCAGGGACGAGGGCTGGGCCTGGCACAATAAGCGGCACTCAGCCGGAACCTATCCCCGATGGAAAGCACATGAGCCCTCTTTTTCACTTGTGGTGCATTTCGGTAATTTATTACAGTCAGCCCTCGGATTCTACGGAGTACGGCGTGATTAGTTTCGGCCCAAAACAGCTCGGCCTTCAGAAATGGAGTCTTTAAGACTTTGTAGGCCTTGGAAATAAAATAACACTGTAGTGATGAAACGAACCTCAGGTAGCTATTGACTTTCACTTTCACAGAGCCGCACTTCAGAGGCAAATCAGCAGGGCCTGGTGGCCGCAGACAGAAATTTGAAGCATGAAATAGGTGTCAGTTATGAAGATGTGTGTAATTACAAGGCTGAGAACCTGACTCTGCTTGTAGGGGTTGGATACTTTGCACTCCACTTAAAAATACAAATTTTAAACAATTTTGAAACCATATTTTTATGCTTTTTGCCTGCCTTTCCTCTATGTTCTATCCCATCTGGCTTCCAGGCTTGTCGCGCAGTGAGGAAAGCTGCTATTTTAAGGATTTCTGTTACCATTCCCTTGTTTCGGACTGGTGGGCCGTGCACCGACCTGCCTCCGCTCGCTCGCCCCGGTCTCTGCTGGGCATTTTCGTTGGGTTGTTTTTAAATCGTTACGAAGACGCCTCCTTCAGTACACGTACAGAAATCCAATATTAACGTGAAACTGGGACTTCTGTTCAATTAGGAAGGCGAGAAGCTGAGGGGTGGAGGCAAAAATGTTTATTTTCTTGGTGAATCATAGGCTTTTGCAAAGGGCTACCATATTAATCGAAGTCTTTGTAGGGGTTGGATGGTGTCGCGACCTGATCAGCCATCTGCTTGACCTCATGCTAAGGCAGTAACTTGCTGATTACACGTTTGTGATTACACATTGTTGTTATCTTGCATCATGCCTGCCTGATTCAGATAAGCCGGTAAAAGATGGATGCATATCTTGCATGCATTGTGCTCAGATTAGGAAAATGTCTCTTCCTTCAACTGTAGCTCAGATGAGTAAACGAGTTAGACGACTGACTCTTTGTTGGGTTGGGTCAGGTCCTGGTAGTTTGTTTCTGCTCTTAGCATTGAACTGGTTTGAGAATTTGCACATGGCCCTCCAGGAATTCGGAAGGACCGCTTTTGGACAATATTTCTATGCTGTTTGCTCACCTCTTGAAATATTTAACATGTTCGGGAACCTATTCTGTTAAAGCTGCATGTTGAGAGATGATTGGAAGACTGCATTTGAGCACCCGCTGTTGTTTATCATGCTGCATTTTTAAACACGGGTGTTTTATATCTAGTGACACAATCCAGGGTTTGCTGGTTTGTGATTGTGGCTGCGGCGAATGGCAGCCTCTGCCTTCTACGAACGCTCGGCTGTCAAGCGAAGCAGCATTTTTGGACTAATTGCCAGCCAAATGATCCAAGGTACCTTCGGTTTTTGTGTCGCTCGTGTGTTTGGTTGTGATCGGGCTGCCGGGACACTTGATTTTAATCCAGAGTTCACTGCCCCATGCCACTCTCCTTCCTTCCACCTCTCCCTCGGCGTTGCCAGAGCCTGCGAGTGTCTGGGCACGACGTCCTTGGTTAAAGGCAGCGCCGGACTTGAGCGGCACGCCAGAGGGAGGTCAGCTGCGTTATCAGCTTGCGTTTGCGATGTCGGTGTCAATTGCAGCGAAGCTCCCGATAAAGCTTTGGAAACAGAGTCGAAGGGAAGGGAAAAAAAAGAGAGAAAAAGTTGTGTAAACATCACTGGTGCTGGGCGCCCACCGGTGGTGACTGCTCCCGGTGCAGCCGGGGGGGGGGGGGGGCTTTGCTTCCTGCCCCAATAAAGGCGAGAGGTTTGTGTGTTCTGATAGCCCATGGTTTGTGTTTCTGGTGCGGTGGTGGCATTGGCTGGCACACTGGGCACGGCCTTTTCCTCCATCCCTGCTGCACGTCTGCCAACCCCCGCCAAGGGAGGCCGGCGACAGCGAGGGCTGCGGTGCCTCGGAGGTGCTCACCATCAAAACATCATGCAGATATGTTCCCGGTAACCGTGCTGTAGGGGAGCCGGGGTGTCACCTATTCTCCGATGTCCCTGGCTGATCCTCGTCTCATCATAGGAAGGAAACTTCTTCAGATTAGATTCTTCTCTAAAAGACATGGTGCATGGTGGGGGTTGGGCACAGCGCCGGAGGTGTGACCAACAACGGTTTCGGATGAACTTTGTGTTTAGCTAGTAGCCCTGGATGGCGGATCACGCATCACTTGTGGGGTTGTCTAATGCTGCAGGTCTAGCAAAGCTATAGAAGTTTAACTGACACGCTACTGGTCTCTGGGGGGGCCCTTGGTGGCCTCCTTTGGCTACAGAAATCACAGCAGAGCACAGTGTGTGGTTATTTTATTTTCCGTTGTGGTCTCTGTGAAACACCCCCCCCCCCCCCCCATGCAGTTAGGTAGTAATGGTTGAAAAGGATAGAAGCTGTAAGGGGGATCAGAGATCAGGTGTGCCCACAGTAGATCGATGACGCTCAGCTGGATGTGAGGTTGCCGTCTCAAGCCACTTGTCCCCAAAGCACAGCCCTGAATGTACCCGTGTGTTCAGGTTCCAGTCCATTTTCAGGTGAAGTCTCTGGAATCAAAGGTGCCACATCTAGAATGAAGCTGCAGGTCATTCTGTGGTCCATCTCTAAGAGGAACTGTCTCCTCCTCAGGTTATTTGATGGGCTTTCTCCATAGTAGGCTCCCTAGGGATGCCTGGTGAACAGGTGTATGAACCAGCCAGTGCTCACTAGGGGGAAGAAGGCAGGACCACACCACTGCCGTTGCCCATAAAAGGGTGAATATTAGCTGAGGTAGCAGATAAACATGGGTATCTGGTGTCTAGCTGGGAGGCAGCAGTGATGTCACGCCGGTTAGAAGCCAATCTTTTCTTTTGTTCTTGGCCAAGCTGGAGTTTTGGTTAAAATGATTGTTGTATCTGAGTGGCAGAAGCTGTGAGTTCAGGTTGTTGCCGGGTGCTGAAATGGACCGGCTCCTGTCTTAGCAAGAGGAATGCATCGTTCTGACTCAAAAGCAGCATGATACAATGTGTCAAATAATTCATGTCATGGAAAATTGTCCATTCTATACTGCCCTGGGTCCAAGGACGTGCAATGCAAATTACGTGAGTGCTGAGTGTGAAATTGGGGAACTCTTGTGAGATGAGGCCCCTCTGTGTTCGCCTGAAGCAAGCTGATGGTCCCTCTATCACAGCCCCATATCACAGCCCCATACCACAGGCCCTGCAGCCCAGCCTAAGCCTCCCTTCCCACAGTAACACAATCTCCAGACAAATTGCACTTTTAATTCCAGTTACAGTATGGATACAGACTCGGCTGTTAAATGCACCACTGGGCTGAATTGCTGATGGCTTTTCATAAAGACAAACGCCTCTCAGCTCCGTTGGAAATGGATACGGGCTGCTGCAGTGCCGCTATTGATCAAAGCCCCACCTCCCCCCCCCCCCCCCCCCCCCCCCCCCCCCCCCCCGGGGCGGGGTGGGGGGGGGGGGGGGGGGGGGGTGGGGCGGCGGGCGCGACAAAGAGGGGG
>JABFEA020000130.1:15383906-15394214 GCA_019775915.2 Cyphomyrus plagiostoma | reverse complement strand
TTGTGTTTGGGGGGGGTCTTTTCATTCTGTGTTGGGTGGGTGATTTTGGCCTGCCCCCCCCCCCCCCCCCACATGCACCCACACCCACCCTGGACACCAGCATGAGCTTGGGAAGGTCCTCTTCAGGTGAAGGGATCCGGTGACCATCTGGTTCTGTATCGGTACAAATCTATTTATTTATGTGAACTTTGAAAGCTGTACCGTGACGATGTTCAGAAGATACCGTGTCCATTAAAGTCACATTTATTACTCGAGATTCCAGCTGCTCATTTGACTGAGATCATATAGGGGAGAATCTGTTATCACCAACTTTTTATTTTGACAAACTCTAAATATTACAGAAATCATTCAATAGCTGTTACTTCATTCACATATTGTCCATGCGAATGTGCTTACCCCCCAGCATTTGTCATCAGACTGCTAATGATCTTTGTACTAACCAGCTAGTCGCTTCAGTCACATTCCTGGCTTTTAATACGTGTTCAGTCTGTGATTTAAGACCGGGGGGTAGACGGAGCGCCCCCTTTGCTTATTAGACAGATGCATACTTTGGAAGAACAAATATGCTGATAAAGGCGATGGACATTCAGTCTGCTTTAGCTGTAGTGTTACACAAGCCAGGCCATCAAAGGGAACATGTCTGTATCAGACGTGGGCCTGAATGATTCAGACAGCAGTCCTGTACTCGGAATAATCTTGCAGTTATGGCTTCAGTCTGGAAAACAGACTAAAATCCTGTGATTTTACAACCAGGACAGCTAAACTCAATCTGCAGCCAGCTGTGAACCAAGAATGCAGGTCTTTGGGTAACGTGATCTCCGTCGCTCCTCTGCGGTCACCTCGCATCTTGCGTCAGCACTTCAGGGTCCGTCGCTGTTTCATGGTTTGGGGGGGGCCCGGCCTAAAGCAGCATGCTGCGGACTTTATCGTACGCCCCCAGGAATATGAACCCTCCGATGCTGATGAAGGCCATTCGGGGTAGGCTGCCAGAGAACAGGCTGGGGGAGAGGCAGGGCAGGGAAGGTGCGGAAGATAGGGTTACTCTTATCTGCAGGGGCTAATGGTGGAGGGCGGAGGGCTGGCGGGAAGCGGCACTGGCCAGAGCCACCGATCAGGGGTGGCTTCCAGCTGGCCGCACAGGCAAAGCCAGCGAGCACAAAGGTATGAATAAACCCTGATGTCGGGAAAGCGGGCAGGAAACGGCACCGTCGGCCTTCGTACTTGGAAAGCTGTCACCCTGCTTTCCAGTAAGTGTTCAGCTTTCTATTCTGAGCGCTTGAGTGAGACCCCTTGTGCGAGAGGTCGGCGCTCGGGGCCAGCGGGACAGGGCCCGGGGGCTGTTGATGTTGGAGGGCTTCGGGGGGGGCGGGTGCAGCCGGCCGACCGTGTGCTCCGCTGCCCCGAGCCAAATTCCACGCAGCTGTTTTCGATATTAATCCCAGTGCGCGGGACGGGCGGGCCTGACGGAGAGCCGGATGACAGCCGCACACCCCCACAAGCAGGAGTGCTGTGAGCTCGCCAGCCCCCATGGGTCATGTCACCGCACTTCGCAGGCCCACCTCCCTGTGTCAGGTGGTTTTTTTCTGCATGTTTTATTTTTTTTATTTAAAAAAACAGCTCTCCATATAGAACAGGGTCATGAACGGCCTGACCGCTAATGCATAAATTTTGTGAACTGCGGCTCTCTACAAGGTGCCAAGCACGCCGGGGATCTGCGGCATGCGGCTGCACCGCAGACTGCCTGCATGGTGCAGTGTGGTCGCAGCAAGGCCACCCCCCCCTCCGACAACCAACAGCACCTGTCTGCAGACAGCAGCCCCCACCCTTCTGACTCATAGTAACATCACCACCACTATGGGGAGGCCTTATGGAGTGGGTGGAGCTTATTGAGGGGGCTACTGCCATGTGATTGTGGGTGAGGCTTACAGGAGGTGGGGCTTAGACTGGAGCCCATTGCAGTTTGGTGCACGTGGGGGGGACGGTGGACAGATGGAAGCACTTGATGAATTCACTGGGCCATAATTGGGCCTAATACCACAATTACAGTTTAAAGCAAAGGGAAATTTCTACAAGTGGCTGGGCTGGGCCATGAGCTACAGCTCTGCCCTCCGTGACCCCCCCCCCCCCCACCACCATCAGCTGAGAAAGGAGGATAAACAGATGCTTTCAAAGCAAACGCAGCGGCTGACACTGGAAGAATCCAGAGCCTTCATGGCTGCCTGGTCTGAGTGCCATCATGAAGCAGAAGCCGGACTTGCAAGCATTAAAGCAGCGAGAGGAGCAGTGCTCAGGTAATCAACCCCCCCCAAAAGCACAGAGCTGCAGCCTAAATGCGCCTGCCGGTCAGGAGGACCTGAATGTGGGGGTGGAGCGGGGCGTGCATGCTGCCTTCCTGCCAGCTGATCCGGGCCCCCTGGAGGGTGAGCCGACGGGGCACGGCGCCGCTGACTGGACGCCCTCTCACTCACCCAAGGAGCCCCTGTCTCTTCCAGACCTCGTACAGGACCTGGCTGATGTTTCCACTTGCTGTGCTCGTCCCGGCCTGCATGGACCAAGGGGGGAGGGATCAGGGGGGGGGTGATGGATGGGCCCCTCCCTCGCTGGCAGTCGGCATCCCCACGTGGGTCTTACCTTGGCCAGCATTATTCTGGTCTTCGCTACGTCGAGTGGCGTCGTGACGAAGGCAGCCACCCCGCCTGGAGCACACAGGTGTCATGGGCAGGAAAAGAGCAGAATGATGAGGCAGCACACTGTAAGAATGTGCAACAGATCTCCCAAGCAAAGATATGATATTAAAACCTCATGCTTTTTTTTTGGTTCACTCCTGCAACTCAGCCCGCCTTCCCAAAAACCGTCCCAGCTGTGTCACGGGAGGGGGGAGGGGGGGTGCTCAAACAGTCCAGGCCCTTCCCCTGATCCAGAGTTGATGTGTTCTGGTCCAGACAAGCTGGAACGACAGTCCTGTGTTCGGTCCAAGTTGGACACAGGGTCTGAGGTGGGAGCCAAGGACCTGTTCCTGAGCTGGGAAAACAGGGGCTGAGCAGCCCCCACGTCCTGACTCCCCAGGCGTGACGTCAGCTACCCCCACCCCTTGGTAACGGCGTCCAATGAACACTGATATGCAGGACAAGGAGAAACACAAGACAGAAAAAATAGAGTGCTCCCACACACACACACACACGTGGCACATCACATTTCGGGGCTTCCTGGTCCCTGTGTGCAGTCAGTATATGAGGTGGGATAAATAAGCACCGCCCACAAATGAGGGGGGCGGGGCTCCAGGCTGCTAGGGAGACTGCATGTAGCACCACATGGCATTCTGTCTGTCCAGGGCCTGTGGCTTTCGGCTCAGAGCAAGCAGATGAGGGCCGCTGCGTGTGTGCGTGCCGAGGATGGCAGGTTGGCTACATGCCCCTGAGCTGTAACACTCCACAGCTGAATCACCTCTGTCGTTGGTACCTCACTGGCATGTAAACGGGTCTCTCTCTCTCTCTCTCTTTATAGTCCAAGATCCAATACAATTATTAATAATGGATGCGTTAACAAATGAAGTGACAAAAGCTTTAATTGCGATCTGGTCAGAAGAATAGATACTAGAAGATGAAGATGGCATAAGAAATAAAGTATTTTGTATAATATACTATGACAGCATATCGGTATTGGAGATATTTCAAATATTGCGATTGTTGTAATTAATATTGTGAGTGTTGTAATGAATTTCGGAGAATTCAGGAAATTCCAGAAGGGCCACATTCAGAACCGGAAGGCGGACCTCAGTTCTGCATACAAAGGCCAGTGTCAGTGGACCAGCAGGAGCCCAACCTGTAAGTTTACATGACTGCAGGCTGCCAGTAAACCCTGCTGACTAGTTTGTACAAGAAATTAGTCTATGACAAGTTACTGGTGATCTTATATGACTGGTATCAAAATGACATCATTAGGTATACAATGCATTTATATGAGAAAAAAAAAGTCGAAATCACAGACAAAGCAGACATGCTGGAGCAAAACTAAATATACTAAAAACGTTTGTTTATGAAGGGTGTTTAAAAAATGTCATTTGATATTATTATCCACCAAATTTGATGTCGGCTAGTGTATTTTATGTTGAACTTTAATTGTAAAAACATCAGATGCGTGGGGTGGCAAATTGGAAGCCATATTCTGAAACTACATGGAAAAACTGTAGAACATGCACGAGTTTTTGTTAAATCATCGAACAAAATTTTTTTTTTACTGTCGGCCGGTGTTTTGATTGTCTCGGAGAACACATGGAGCACTCATGCAAAAACAGCAGCGGTAAACTTTAAGCTGATTTTAAACACATACTACATCATCCTGAAAAGAAATAATTAAAATTGCAAAGCTAGGTAAGTTTTTCCCTATAGAGAGAGTAGTGCTTGCTGATTGTAGCGCGTCGCCACACCTGCAACCCGACGAAGCGCCTTAGGGATGAGAAGCTGGGGGCAGCCGTGACACCTCAACGTCACACCAGTCCGAACAGAACAGTGAGAGTTTTTTCAGTGGCTGAAGTGCCAACCCTTTTTCCCTATGCCAACATAAAAATGTTTTATCGAGACAACCTCCCATGGCTATACTACTTTGTGCAAAACTGAGGTAAGAAAAGGCCTGATCCTAATCTAGCTGACTGGCAATATGAGTTGGATGTGCATAACATTTTGAATTCAGCACAAAATACCCGTTTCGCATTGTGATGTCATTAGGTGCCGGTACCGGTACCGGTTTTCACGCCAGTGGAAAACCAACACCTTGGAAGTTCCGTAGCTTTGGTACCTGGTGTGGTAGAAAAGGGCCTTTTAGTTGAGCGGTGATTGGGCAAGTTTACAGTGCTATATATTTTGTACGTGCTGTATGGCTTTGGTATGCTGTTACTTCCTGGTTAATAAATTAATTTATTTCCAATGAATTAATGTGCATGTAAACATACTGAATATGAGTACGCGGGGTAAGGGCCCCCGCCATGTAAATCCACTGAATATGTGTACTGATTATGAGTACGTAGGGTAAGGGCCCCCGCCGTGTAAACGTACTGAATAGCAGTACTGAATATGAGTACGCAGGGTAAGGGCCCCCGCCATGTAAATGTACTGAATATGAGTACTGATTACAAGTACTGATTATGAGTACGCAGGGTAAGTCCCCCCACCATGTAAATATACTGAATAGGAGTACTGAATATGAGTGCGTGGGGTAAAGGCCCCCGGCGTGTAAACATACTGAATATGAGTACGTGAGGTAAGGGCCCCCGCCGTGTAAACGATACTTTATATGAGTAGTGAATATGAGTACTGATTATGAGTACGCGGGGTAAGGGTCCCTGCCTTGAACATTGTGTCCACCGTCTTGCTCGGTTTCCTGGCCCGCCATGCAGACAGCCCTCGGGGGCCTGTATCTGCTCCCCCCCCCCCCCACTGCTGTTATTCTGGCCCTCTCGTCCGGGCTGTCACGCAGACCCAAAGTTATGATCGCTGTGCTGAAACAGCCCCAAGCCCCAGAGCATTGTGGGTCAGACAGCTGCGAGGCCACTGTCCCACAGACCGCCCACTGAAAGCACGCAGGATGAATAAATACACACGCCGCTGGTTTATAGAGGAGTGCCTCTCCTTGTCTGGGCCCTTTGTTACTCACACGAAAACCTGTGGCAACTGAAGCGACCTGTGAGGAATTCTGCAGGAATGTGGATCCTGTAAACTGCAGACTCCTGGCCTTTCTCCTCACCCCCCCCCGCCCCCATATCCAGAGCAGCGTATAATCCCCCGCACCTGCAAACGCTCCACATACTGCAGCTTGCCAAGAATACAGCGTGTGACCCTGCCTCCGTGACCAAAGGCTCTGTGGAGAGGGAGAGAGAGAGAGAGGGGGCGGGTTATTAAGCTCATGTAAAGGCATCACACGCCCCGCTGAGCTAGTCCGGGATGGGAACAGGGCGATGTGACTATTTTTGAAACCGAAGTGAACTTCTCCGTTTTTTTCTTTCTTTTTCTTTTTCTTTTTTTATTTTCCCTGGTAGCTCCTTGTGGGGGTAGAGATGCCAGCTCACGGGGAAACTGCTAGAATGTTTACTTAAACGACCATTTGTGTTGGTGGGGGAATTCAGCCAGTCCATTCAGCATGCACTGGGAGGGGCAGCGGGGGTTTGAAGAGACAACGCTGCCAAAGGGCCACATATTTCTGCACCTCAGCAAGGGGAGCAGATTACACGCGTGCAGCAGGCCTATCTCGGCAGAGGCCTATCTCGGGGGAGGCCTGTCCCAGAGGTCTGGGCCGGCTAACACTAACGCACAGCTTCAAAATCAATTTACAGACGTTTACTTCATCTCTCGAAGGCGAGTTTAACACACTAGTCTTGGACGTGGCATGGACTGGGTGCCCCAAAATACGCAGCCGGCACCCACCCAGGGCTGGGGGGGGGTCATGTGCAGGGGGAGCCGAAAGGCAGGAGCTGTGTGATGGCGACGGGCACACTCTGCCCTGGCAAATAACCAGCCTGACGCGGGACAGGACGTACCCACACACACCTGGCGGGGGGGGCTCCAAAATCACCCACCCACTGACAAAGCTTTCAAAACGCCAAACAAACTTTGATCCCCCAGATTGACTGGCAGTTTTTTGGAATAAACACTCATTCAGCGGGCACAGCCCCTCAGCCCTGCCCAGCTCAGCTGACAAGTCAGGAACCTCAAATCTCCACACCCTTTACAGGAGAATGGGGCTCTGATGGGAGCGTGGGGCGTGGGGGGGGCTCTGATGGGAGCGTGGGGCGTGGGGGCGGCTCTCTGTGCTAGGCGCGGGAACCAGAAGAGGCCAGCTCACAAAACAGCCTTTGAAAGAGGCTGCTTCCAGATGGCCACTGTGAAGGACACTTCTGGCCTCGGTGAGAGAGCGGCCTGTGTCTGCCACAGCTGCAAGACCCATTGTCCCCCCCCATCGCTGGGGGGGGGGCGCCGACCGCCCGGCCTCCTGTCTGATGGGATTTTCTGCTCTCGGCGGAGAGACATGATGTCATTCTCACACACGCTGCATTAAATTCACTTTTATGTAGCGAGAGTGAACAATGGGGGTGGAGGGGGGGGCAGATGTCAGCATTAGTCATGGCGGTCATTGAGAGTGAGAGTCTGCAGTTCCGTTATTTGATTGGATGTCGTGATGCGGACGGGGTGTCGGGGTGCTGCAGTGTTTCACCGCAGGTCCCATAAACACAGGCCACGGATGCTCCACGTACCTTGAGGTGCTCCCAGAGAGGAAACTGCACCAGGGAGAAGGGGATCTGCAAGAGAAGGAGGGAACATCGTTGTCCATTTCCCAGTATCCGAGGTCCACAGCTTTGCGTCTTCTGTAACCCTACATTTAACATGTACCCTCATATACATGAGATCCTCAGGAGAAACGGGGATGCCGGTTTTTTTTGCTTGCCCTTTGGTTGGGCATAGTGTCACTGACAAACAAGGGCAAAGGCGGGGTCAAACCTAAACAGGATCACTCCCAAATATGGGCAGGTGGGGCTACACCCCCCCCAAATCCCCCAGAGCCGATGCCCAATGACTAATTGATGAGAAGAGGCCTGTGGTTCGGGTCCGGGGACAAGGGCGACGTGATGGACACCTGCCACTGGGGAAACACTGTCCTCAGACAGGAAGTTACACGGAGCGGAAATCGATGTCGCTCCCGTTGGGGGCGTCTGAATGCCAGTGACCCAGCTGCACTTCGGCCAGACAAAGGCTCTGTTCTTACCATCCACAAAACAGAAATGTCACTGGAGGCCAGCAAGAAGCCCCGCCCCTCCCCCCCCAAACCAATCCTGGCTAGTGGTGTGAGCACCCAACACCCTGCATTGTTCCCCCGTCACCTGGCAGAGGAACTGAACTGAGGCCCTGGGGAGGCGGGGCATCCCAGGTAAGGACAGCCCCTGCACAGAGCTCATGGTGACTCACAGCAGAGGTCAAGTCTGACCTTTTTTCCTCTTTCAGTTTTCAAGAATTCCTCATGACATCAGCATGGGGGGCGACCAAACTGGAATTACACCTTGAGAGCACAGGGCGAATCCATATGACTGTGCCCTGGCACAGTCACACCGACAGGCCGCGCCCTGGCACAGTCACACCGACAGGCAGGCCGCGGCCAGGCACAGTCACACCGACAGGCCGCGCCCTGGCACAGTCAAACCGACAGGCCGCGCCCTGGCACAGTCAAACCGACAGGCCGCGCCCTGGCACAGTCAAACCGACAGGCA
The DNA here is from genome assembly GCA_019775915.2 of Cyphomyrus plagiostoma. Classification (NCBI taxonomy): domain Eukaryota; kingdom Metazoa; phylum Chordata; class Actinopteri; order Osteoglossiformes; family Mormyridae; genus Cyphomyrus; species Cyphomyrus plagiostoma. Next base: position 15,385,963 of record JABFEA020000130.1, on the reverse strand, counting down.
GGCCGCGCCCTGGCACAGTCAAACCGACAGGCAGGCCGCGCCCTGGCACAGTCACACCAAGCCTGCCTCCTTCAGAACAGAGGGAGCAAGCAGAGCTAGAAAATGGCAGCTTATCACGAGTGTTACATCAACAGTCTGAAAATGTCCAACTTCTCTGAGTTGTTGTGAAAGAGGTCCTGGCAGGCCTTACAGGGCCGGCACTGATTTATGATTGAGATGACGGAGCCGGCGGAGACAGATGGAATTTATGCTGTTGTACGTGTCAGACACTCTCTCCCTCAGAGCCGGAGGCCGTCTCCATTCTGCAGGCCATGACAGGGCAAGAACAGACACAGATCCATGCTGGCAATCTGACTTACACACCCCACCAGGTACACTGATGCCTAGTAAAAGGACGAGTTTGAGCCACCTGGAAAAAGGCCAAAGTGAGAGTGGGCTTGGTAAGGACCCCCCCCCCCCGCATCAGGTAATGCACACGCTGGTACAGGAGGGCTCCCTGGGACCCTGTGCTGCTGGGGGGCGGAATTGCCAGGCGACTGCCCGCTGCCCACCGGGGTAAATCCAAAGGCTGCATCCCCAGCCGTCAGTTACCTGCGTTTGGGTCTAATCTGATCCCTGACCCATTTCTGTTTGTGGCGTTGGTGCCCATTCAGTGCAGGCACTAAAACGGCCCCCTTATCGCTGATCTTCCAGGACGGAGAGAACTGGGGGGGGGGGCTTGTCTAAACCTAATTAACAATCCCAATTCATCATATTGCCCCATCCCTGAGAGGACCGTTTATCTAAGCACTATAAAATGAATTAAGCTATTATGCAGAGTGCTGGGAGAGACAAGCGACTGTAACCCACAGTGAATTGTTCAAATGTTTATACAACCCTCTGACATAATCAGACAAACCGCTCTGATTAGTTAGGGTTACGGTCACATGTGTGATGGGGGGGGGGGGGGGTTAGGCTACGTATTAGGACAGCATTTCAGTCTCATGAGATGCTTCTAGCCAGAACAGACTATTAACAATTACGGGCATCATCAGGAATGATCCTGACTGTCAATGCACAATTTACAGGCTTCCCTTAAAAGTGCACCATTCATACAGTGGTCTCCAGTCATAACTTATTTTTTTCTTCTTTATTGCTGTGACTAATCTTTAGTGTGACACTGCAGTGGGGGGCCAAGGACTGGTAAGAATATTTAGCTATTGTTTATGTAGCTGCTTAAAAAAACCACACACCCATACATCTATCAGTGACTCTGAAGCCAAGACCACAAACTGGGGGTGTGGAAAGACAGCCCCCCTCCTCCTGGGGACGTAAGAGACGTGCATTTCAGATGACTGCAGCGATACCCATCCAACATTGCCAAGAGGAGAGGTAACATGACCGACCACGTCAGGCCTGGGAAGTATTACATCATTCTTTATCATTCAGAAATAACCCCAGCAGAGAAAGATGTCCCCTGATGGAGAGACAGATGTGGCCCCCTGGTGGAGAGAGAGGGGTCCCTGCCAGGAAGAGAGAGAGATAGGGCCCCCCACCTGAGAAAGAGAGATGGGGGCCCTGGTGGGGGGGAGCGAGATCCATCAGGCTAACAGATGTCAAAATAAAAGTTTAAATAAGCCTCATTGCAGAGATGCAATGTCAAATATTATCCTAACAGGCATGTGCGCATTAGAGGGGGGGGGAGGGGGTGGGGAGAGAGAGAGAGAGAGCGAGAGAGGGAAGGAGAGAAACCTACATGCCACGGGAATCCTGGGATACTCAGAACATGGCAGTGGAGCATTGAATCCCCCAATAGGGTCGCATCACAAGAAATGTGTAAATAACTGTCCCTGAAGGTGCCCTCTGGGTCCACATCACTGCTGAGTGGGAAACGCTGCGCGTGGGGCAGCGGGGGTCCCGCCTGACCCTGAGTGGGAAACGCTGAGCGTGGGGAAGCGGGGGTCCCGCCTGACCCTGAGTGGGAAACGCTGAGCGTGGGGCAGCGGGGGTCCCGCCTGACCCTGAGTGGGAAACGCTGAGCGTGGGGCAGCGGGGGTCCCGCCTGACCCTGAGTGGGA
>JABFEA020000130.1:15342637-15352683 GCA_019775915.2 Cyphomyrus plagiostoma | reverse complement strand
TTAGTTACTGTAATGTTGCGCTGCTTTATTTGATTAATCGTCCAGTCTGTGAAGAAGGCATTCAAGTAAGAATTGCACTGTAATATGAGTCATTTCCTGGCGCGTACAATTTATATTAGGTCGGCGTCCACGGTTCGACTTCTGATATTCAGACCAAGTTCTAGGTCAAACACAAACACAAAGGCGTGTGTGTGTGTGGATTATGTTTATATTACATTATGTGGACCGAATAATAAAAGCTTGCTTTAACGTTGTGGGGACCATTTTTTTAGTCCCCAGAAAGATTTGTGGAATGCAGTCAAAAAAACTAAAACAAAGTCTTTTATTTTGTTTGGTTACTTGAGGTTAGGGCTGGGTAGGGGTTAAGGTCGTCATGTTAGGATTAGAGTTTTCCCCATAGAAATGAATGGAGAGTCCCCACAAAGATATAATTACAAACCTGTGTGTGTGTGTGTCTGTGTGTATACACTAACTGTAGAGAGCAAGGAGGCTCCTCAGACAAGGATGCAGGCAAATACCCCCGGAGGGGGGAGATTTATTAAGGCAGAGGGGGGGAAACATACAAAGGGGGTCAGCTGGGAGGTGACAGCCAGCCTGGGAATCAGACTCAGCACGTGCTCCTGCCGTGTCCTTCCCTTCTCTCCTGACCTCCTTTCCAGCATGGGCTCCAGGGCCGACTCGCCCCAGGTTGGGCCGTCATCGGCTGCGGTGTCCTATTGACACTCCTTGCCAGTGGTAAAGAAATATTGGCCTGCATGATGTCAGTCACCCCCTGCTGGTGGTACCACGTCGTAACACACGTAACATAATAAATGGCTGTTCATAGGGCTTCTCTTCTATAAGGCTGACATCTATTGGCATGACCTCATGCCTAAAATGCGTGCCTTAAATGCATGCCTAAAATGTGTGCCTTAAATGCATGCTTAAAATGCGTGCCTTAAATGCATGCCTAAAATGCGTGCCTTAAATGCATGCCTAAAATGCGTGCCTTACAATCATCTCCCAGTCCTCATTCAGAGATCGCCGTGTCACTGCCCCAGTATCTTTCAAGCTGGCGGACTGCTTGCATGGCTTGATACAGTTTAATGTCATGCACAGGACAAAACTGGAAGGAGGATATCTTATTTATAATAATCCATCCATCCATCCGTCTTTATCCTGAACAAGGTCACAAGAGGACTTGGAAACTTACCCAAGAAGCATAGTGTTTGAGATATTCTGAATAAAGAATATAGTCCCTCACAGGTCTCTCTCACTCACACAGATACGGAGAGAGAGACACACACACGCACACACATACACACACAGACTAGCTATCAATATCATTTTGGGGACTCTCCATCCATTTCTTTGGACAAAACCCTAATCCCACCAATGACGACTTTATCCCCTACCCAGCCTAACCTTTTTAGTTTTTTATTGCAGCTAGATTTTTATAATACCTAAAAAATGGTCCCCACAATGTCAGAATAACAAAATGTAATGTATACATACGCGCACACATAGACACCTTAAACTATTCATTTTAAACCAAGACTCTTGTGTCCTTTGAATGCTGTGCTTGTATAGCAAGAATATTTATTTTGAGGAAGATTATTTATTTTGGTGACACCTTAAAATGCATAGCACATCTTAATCAGCATGAAGTACAGAGAAGTGTGGCCATCAGCATGAAACATTGAGAGGTGTGGCCATCAGTGGAAGCACGGAAAGGTCTGACCTTCAAAGTGAAGCACGGAGAGGCGTGGCCACCTTTGCAGGGTTGGCCTGTTCACAAACATGGCAGGCTTGTTGTTTGTTATTCAGAAACACTGTGGATTGTTCTCCTTCCCCTGAAGGCTGCTGTGATTTAGGGAACCTTTCTCAAACTACACATAGCCATGTGACCGAGTGTTATCATTGTGATCAATGACAGCTGACCAACTAGCTATGAAGCAGCTTTTAGACAATGTCCAGTCGATGCTCTAACTCTCACTGTAGTTGCTGTGATAAAAGAGGGATTTTAATGTTACCTCACAAAACTGAATACGTGGCTGTGTCCTGTGAGAAACAGCAGATGTCTCTGTTGGACTATTTTACAACACAGAATAAACAAACTCATGGTCACTTTCAACTTCTCATGACCAAGTAACAGACTGCGGTTTCTGCACTGGCTTGTGTGCTTAGCCAGTGTTGTTCAGGTAAAACTAACTAATCACTGGACATAATTTTTCATGGTTAATATCACTGGAGCCAGTAGTTGATGTTGCTTTTGACTTCCAGTAAAAAATATGCATTCATTCATCACTCTCTAAATTAAGTTCTTATGGTTCTTTTGTGTGTGCAGGACAAATGTAAATCCCCGGGACAGTGACTGTGTCTGTTTTTGATAGTGATGGGGATCTACAGCAGGCTAATCCTAATTGCTGAGGTTCTGGAATTACACTCACGGCCTCTGTTCCAGATAGTGTTACTCCAGTGAGGTAAAACCCATGCATTGGCGACAGGTGAACAAACTAGAGTAAACATGGCAAGCAGCTTTATTTATAATGTAAATAAATCTGACCAAAATGTGCCAGTCATGCTTGGTAAAAGCCAGTGGGCTCGTAAGATCTCTCCTTTCTGTGCATACTGTAAGTCAAATGGTTGCTTTGAAGGTCATGTCTTCCTCTTATCAGTAGCCAGACTGCACCAGCTATCACCGGAGTAGATCAGGCAGACTGCTTGCTCTTATGTACGAGGATTCTTACTTTTGGGAGAGGTACTTTCGCTCAGAGAGCCCAAGGTCTGCATGTCCCGGGAACCAAAAGGGCGTCTCGTATCGATCGCAAACTCTTAGACTCCTCCTTCTGATTAAATCACTGGGTGGCGAGGGCCACCTTTTTCGGACTGGTGGGGGTGGGGGCTGCAAGTCAGCCAGAGGTCCATTTCGGGGCCGTATCAGGTTCCATCCTGCCTGCAAACCCGGCTTCTCATCTCAGCAACATGTGTGCAAGAAAGTCCCTTTAATCAGCCCCATCTGGTTAATCTCTGCAAAGCTCGCCCAGGACCATTTCCACTAGCTGCTATGATACACGCTTAGCTCCAAACGTCACAGAAGATCACGGTGTTTAGAAGAAAACCTCCATCAGCCTGCCGTACTGCATTTACCTTCAATGTTTCTGGAACGGCGTCCTCTTCTCTGGCATTAAGTGTGTTGTTAGAAAAATCTTCCCTGCTAAAGAGTAACGACCGCAGCAGTCATTTTGGCTATCGTGACATTTCCCAGATACGTAGGCATGAAGAGAAAGTTTAAAATTCACTCAGAGGAGGTGCCCTCAGCAGAAGATGTCTGGGCCTTTTCCATATAAGTCTTCACACCCCCACACTTCGGACACAAACTTTCGGACACTTTCTGTCAGTGATTTTGTTTCAGTGTATTAAAGGAAGGGCCCCAACAACTTTTGTAAAATATATATAAGTTAAGAGACCACTCTATATTTTTAAACCAATGTGCATTTTTAAATCCTGGTTTAATCCCAGTTCTGCTGCCAGAAGGTGACACTGAGCAGCCAGCTGCTAAGCAGGAGACAGTGGGCAGGACCAGAAACCACCCAGGTAAAGGGCGCAAGTGACTTTCTAACGCCAGACATGACCGTTAATGGGAAATGGGAAACATTAAGTGCAGGTAGGAGTAGCACTGCTAGGACAGTTCATACCAGGCTCCTAGAAGCAGGACTGAAGTCCCATAAAGGAAAAACACTTCATTAATGAGAAACAGGGAAGAACCAGGCTGCAGTTTGCAACAAAAAATATATAATATTGTTCATAGACACACACCCATAAATAGACAAATGAGCCAAACAATTGTACTGTGGTCTATAATTTGTGGCAAGTATATTTTAAATCCCAGCCAAGGTGAGTGTGAGTGAAGCAGGGGGCAGGGCGGGCGGGACCCGAGCCCCACGTCTGTGTCCCCTGCCCTTATGGGACACCGACAAGCAGGGACCAGACCAGTCCACCACGCTGGGGCAGTGGCGGAGGAGTCCTCTCCCTGCATGCGTCCATCAGAGCAATCTCCGAGGGGTCCCATTCAAGGTCCTCCTCCTCTGTCCAGGAAGGATGGTCATGTAGTCCGGGACCTCCTCGGGGATAGGCACAGGAGTCACGGGCACAGGAGTCACGGGCACAACAGAGACCTCAGGCAGAGGCTGCAGAGCAGAGACGGGTGGAGGCCGGGCCGTAGCAGGCGCCTCAGGCAAAGGCTGCGGGGCAGAGACGGGTGGAGGCGGGGCCGTAGCAGGCGCCTCAGGCAGAGGCTGCAGAGCAGAGACAGGCGGAGGCGGGGCCGTAGCAGGCGCCTCAGGCAAAGGTTGCGTAACAGAGACGGGTGGAAGCGGGGCCGTAGCAGGCGCCTCAGGCAAAGGTTGCGTAACAGAGACGGGTGGAGGCGGGGCCGTAGCAGGCGCCTCAGGCAAAGGTTGCGTAACAGAGACGGGTGGAGGCGGGGCCGTAGCAGGTGCCTCAGGCAAAGGTTGCGTAACAGAGACGGGTGGAGGCGGGGCTGTAGCAGGCGCCTCAGGCAGAGGTTGCGTAACAGAGATGGATGGAGGCGGGGCCGTAGCAGGTGCCTCAGGCAAAGGTTGCGTAACAGAGACGGGTGGAGGCGGGGCTGTAGCAGGTGCCTCAGGCAAAGCAGCAGGTGCCGCGGAGACCTCGGGCACAGCGGCTGCAGCAGGCAGGACCTCAGGCGGAGCAGGCAGGTCCAGCACACTGGGCAGGTCTGGCGTAGCCCCTTTAAGGTCTTTGGGGATCCGGGGAATGACCACACCCAGAGATGTAGGAGTTTGATATTGGCAAGACACAATTTAATCATCTAAATATGAAGATCCATGTGTGGGGGTGGGACTTATGAGCATTTGTGAGTCTTTATGAGATGACAGTACTTTGTGTTACCCAATAATTAAACTGACTGCTGCTAATTACATTACATTAGCGACTGGTGTACTGTTGTTAGGGTGTGATACCTCTCCCCACCACTAGGAGAAGCACAAGCCATTTCAGTAAGCTACAAGGATAACCAAGACTTTCAAAACACATTCACATGTCTGGATTACAGTGTTTCCATCAAGTGAGGAATTTACAGAGAAATGCAGACACTGACCCCGATGCTGATGAGGTCGCTGAGCATTTTAATAGCAGATATTCAGAATGAAAATGAGGTAGGTAGAACTAAACAATAACATTTTTTTCCATATATATCTACAGTGATGAAAAGTCATACGTCACACATGTTTGACAGTGAGCTCCTGGGGATTCATGGCGCTCACTATAAAGACTGAGGTAGGATGACGTGACTCGCCTGTTCACCTCCATCTTCAGGTATTGATGTGAGGAAGAAAGGAAAATACACCATAAAACCCAACAAAAAAACAAGAGCCACATAAAACCACTAAAGCAACCACTAAATATATCTGCTGTCACCATCAAGGGATATTTTTGGATTTTCTGGAGTTATTTTGGTACTTTGTATTTCTGGAAGTGTGTGGCTGCCACAAGAGAACCACTGGAGGAAGAGCTTACTGCAGGTAACTCAGTAGGTAACACTCTAGGTAACTCTCTGGGTAACTCTCTAGGTAACTCTGCAGGTAACTCAGTAGGTAACACTCTAGGTAACTCTCTGGGTAAATCTCTAGGTAACTCTGCAGGTAACTCAGTAAGTAACACTCTAGGTAACTCTCTGGGTAACTCTCTAGGTAACTCTGCAGGTAACTCAGTAAGTAACACTCTAGGTAACTCTCTGGGTAATTCTCTAGGTAACTCTCTAGGTAACTCTGCAGGTAACTCAGTAAGTAACACTCTAGGTAAATCAGTAGGTAACATTCTAGGTAACTCTCTAGGTAACTATGCAGGGAACTAGGTAGGTAACACTCTGGGTAAATCTCTAGGTAACTCTGCAGGTAACTCAGTAAGTAACACTCTAGGTAACTCTCTGGGTAACTCTCTAGGTAACTCTGCAGGTAACTCAGTAAGTAACACTCTAGGTAACTCTCTGGGTAATTCTCTAGGTAACTCTCTAGGTAACTCTGCAGGGAACTCAGTAAGTAACACTCTAGGTAAATCAGTAGGTAACATTCTAGGTAACTCTGCAGGGAACTAGGTAGGTAACACTCTTGGTAACTCTCGAGGTAACTCTGCAGGTCACTCTGCAGGTAACTCTATAGGCAACACCTCTGTAAGTACCTCTGTAGGCATCTCTGTAGCTCTGTCCCCAAGGGTACTGACTGCAGGATGGCTGGCTGAAGACCTGCTATGTTACTGCAAGGCATTGACCATGTGTGACTCGTGGTTACTCATGTGCACGTCCCTGAATTAGAAACTAAGAAACAACAAAAGTGCAGCTGGGAGACTAACAACTCCGGTGATCTGGTTGTGAATGCAGAAATACATGCTCCAGAGCGTTGTGGGTGGAGTATAGCTACATGCCGACAAGCTCTGCCTACAAAAACCTTCTCAGGTTGATACATTGCAGGGTACAAACCATTTACTACATAGAAGTCTACATAGGAGGCTGTGCATGGGTTTGTGACCTGAAATCTGACCTCCAAACACATCGACCCCACGGGCTCCTTGGCTTCCCAGTTGATTTAGCTCAGGCCGACTATCAGCCGAAACACCGGCCTGCGGATCACGAGTTCAGAGGGACTCCACAGGAGCTAACATGCAGGCCTGTCTCATGCTCCGCTAGACACGGAATGGAAGCCAAATTCTTCAGCTCGACGGAGACCCGCAGCACGAGACCTGAGATGTCATCACAGAGAACGTGGGTTTTCAGGAAGAATTCATTTAATTTATATGAAGTTAGTAAAACAGTCTTAATGAATTTCACGATGGGATCTGGAAGAGTTGCTGAAGGTGGCATCCACGTTCTTTAAAAGCCTGAGGCTACATTAAAATACATGTTTGAGATAACCAGTTTTTCCATGCTATTGTTATAAAACACACAGCTAAAATGTTGTTTTTGTAAAGGAGCTGACAGTGCAATATGGTGCTTGTGTAACTGTAAGGATTATGTTTCACTGTTCATGGAAATGTGACGCTCCTATTAGGTATACTGCCTCTTAATGTCTCATTTGCATATTTAAAAAAGACAATATAAACACATCAGATGTAAGCATTGTCTACTGCTCTGCAAGGTTAATTTCACACATAAAACCCCAGAGGTCTGTGAATTTAATCAGAATCTCCTTTCTACTGACTTCCCCATTACAGGAAACAAGTTTTCATTGAACTGAAGCTACATAACACAACCCTAACCCTAATAAACTGTCGCTAAAGTTGCAAGGCATGAACAGTTCCACTCCTGTCATGCTTATAAGCAGGGATGGACATAACTGGTAAGCAAGTACGCACTCACCTCTAAAAATGATACGTGCGACAATCGATTGTGTACAGTGTAAATTCGCACTTATTTTATGTGCATTTGCGCTGCTATGACAGGAAAATACCTCGTATTTTAACCTGTACACCGCAAATGAACTAGAGTTAGCATATAAAGATTAAAATGCATTATATTTTGTTTTCATATCAGTGCAAATGCAGTGTGCATTTACACTGTTAGCACAATCAATTGTCGCACATATCGTTTTTAAAGGTGAACGTGCATTTGCATACCAGTTATGACCACCCCTGCTTATATTAATTGCCATGTCACATAATATGTTTGTCAAGTATGTATTCATTTAACAAGTCCCAAAAGCATCTTGTATTAAGTGTATTAAGACATTCAGTAACATTCTCTGAGCAGAGATGTTGAATGGGAGGTTATTTTTACGCTAAACAATGGACTGGCAGCCGGATGCTTCATTTGTACCCTGAGTGGAAGTCGCACGCCTTCCTGCTGGGGGGTTTGAGCTCTGTGCTTTTGCTTAAAGGTCCCACACTCATTCTGGTAGCTTTCCCAGCAAGGAGGACCTTTCATACTTCCATGAAGAACAATAAAACAATGTCCTCAAAAAATGTGCTTTGTTTGTGACTGTAATTCCGACTTCCTCCTTCTCTGGGTATGCTCCCACCACATTCACATAATATTTTTATGTTTCTGTTTATTGAGCCCTTATTCTCGATGATGGTTTCAATATACAGCGAGTATGAATATTGAGTACAGCTTTCTGGCACCAGAGTTTCTGTTCCTGGAGGATTCAGGCAGGGCTCTGAGGAGAGCGATTCCAGGGCTCTGAGGAGAGCGTTTCCAGGGCTCTGAGGAGAGCGATTCCAGGGCTCTGAGGAGAGCGTTTCCAGGGCTCTGTGGAGAGCGATTCCAGGGTTTTGAGGAGAGCGTTTCCAGGGCTTTGAGGAGAGCGTTTCCAGGGCTCTGAGGAGAGCGATTCCAGGGCTCTGAGGAGAGCGTTTCCAGGGCTTTGAGGAGAGCGTTTCCAGGGCTCTGAGGAGAGCAATTCCAGGGCTCTGAGGAGAGCGATTCCAGGGCTCTGAGGAGAGCGTTTCCAGGGTTCTGTGGAGAGCGATTCCAGGGCTCTGAGGAGAGCGTTTCCAGGGCTCTGAGGACAGCGTTTCCAGGGCTCTGAGGACAGCGATTCCAGGCCGTCAGCCAGGCTCTCCCTGCAGGAGCCAATTTTGCTGCCCATTATCTACGGCCCTCTGCCCTCCGTAGTTTCATCTGTGATTCCTCGCTGTTTGAAGCCCTTTGTCTCCCGTCAAGAACGGCGACTCTGCCTTACTCTGAGCTTGGAAGGGGTCAGACAAACAGTATGTCCCCCTGGAATCAGTATCCCAGAACACCAGCGGTTGTGATTCCCACCCTTCTCAGCTATGTTACACATTCTTGGCTCTATGGGCAGCCTTAGAAGACCCACTAATCCAGGAGAATCCGGGAATGTGGTTCCACGTCTGCATGTACACCCCTGACGTCCATGTCCAGAGGCTCTTTGGTGCTTTAGCTGAACCTCCCATCACCATTCACATCCTTCATTTCATCTACTATTCATCTAGCAGGTTTGGTCCAGCCAATGAGTGGAGAAAGCATCCTGACTATGATTTAGAGTTATATGCAGCTAAGGTCAGGCTAGAGGATAGGTTAGACTAGCTAATGCCCTGGGCACCCCTGAGACATGGATGAGGGTCTCTACAGCAGCATGGTGGTGAGGAAAATGACGTCTGCAAGCAGGGAGACACGTGGTGCCTTTTTGTTCAGATAGAGGAAGTGATTAAACAGGCACTGAGGAAATGGTGCTCTCTCTCCATGGCAACCATCCACCGTGTAAACACAAGTGTCGCCAGGCTGCCACCGATACCCCCCCCCCACCCGCCCCTGGCACTGTTACCTTTCCTGTTTGCCCGCAGATGGTCCTGTAACTACCACATGATGCGTGGAACTCGCTCAGCTGCAGAGTGCCCGTCAAGCCCTCATGTGACCACTTGAAATGAGGAGTAACTGGCATGTATGCCAATGAGATTAGGAGTAACCGGCATGTGGGCCAGTGAGATGAGGAGTAACCGGCATGTGTGGCAATGAGATGAGGAGTAACCGGCTTGTGTGCCCGCGAGATGAGGAATAACCGGCATGTGTGCCAGCGAGATGAGGAGTAACCGGCATGTGAGCCAGCGAGATGAGGAGTAACCGGCATGTGTGCCAGCGAGATGAGGAGTAACCGGCATGTGTGCCAGCGAGATGAGGAGTAGCCGGCATGTGTGCCAGCGAGATGAGGCGTAACCGGCATGTGTGCCAGCGAGATGAGGCGTAACCGACATGTGTGCCAGCGAGAAGAGGAGTAACCGGCATGAGTGCCAGTGAGATGAGGCGTAACCGGCAGGTGTGCCAGCGAGATGAGGAGTAACCGGTATGTGTGCCAGTGACATGAGGGGTAACCGGCATGTGTGCCAGGAAGATGAGGAGTAACCGGCATGTGTGCCAGTGACATGAGGCGTAACCGGCATGTGTGCCAGTGAGATGAGGGGTAACCGGCATGTGTGCCAGTGAGATGAGGAGTAACTGGCATGTGTGCCAGCGAGATGAGGAGTAACCGGCATGTGTGCCAGCGAGATGAGGAGTAACCGGCATGTGTGCCAGT
>JABFEA020000130.1:15303168-15313452 GCA_019775915.2 Cyphomyrus plagiostoma | reverse complement strand
CCCAAGCTCACAGGAGCAGGGTGTGAATGACAGGCAATGCCCCGGTCTCACTTCAAGCACTTTCTAAAATGATTTATTTCATTGCTTTTTTCTGGGGCTGGAATTAAAGCACGCTGCCTTTGCAAATTGATAATAATTTAATTACATTACATTTCATCCCATCTATCCATTTTTCACAACAGGTCATCTAATACTAGATCACAGCGAGTTTAGAATTTAATCTCATTAGGAGATTTTTATAGTTAATCATTCAGCAGTTTTAAACAGCCTTGTGATACGTGGCTCTTACCAGGATAAATGCTGGTTTATCCTGTAGGTAGGCAGGTCCCAGGAGGTGTGCAGTGGTGCTTCGTCTGTGCCTGAACTTTAAAGTGCAGTTAAAGGCCTCCATAAGAAGAAAAGCAGGACCTCTGTGCTGAATGTCAGTAGCGGATCGTTCTTCTGGGGCTCTGCCCGCTCACTGCAGATGCAGCTTCCTTTGTTGGCGCACATGCCAGCCAGGAGGGTGGTGTCACATGCGGCTGTTCAGCCGTGTGACGCGCGGCTGCACTCGTGTCCGTCGCGCCCATATGGACAGACGGCGCCCTCTGGCCTTCTGCTGACTGGCTGCCCGCCTTCTGTGCTGATGTATACCGACACGCACCTTTAAACACCCCGTTAATTTATTGCCTCGCCCTCACGTCGGTTGCAAGCAGTGGACGTCCACATGCAGACGTGCCCATTTCCAGCGGGCAAAGGAACATCCCCCATCTGTTTGCTGGGAGCCGCAGTCATGGGCCTCTCCAATGGCCTGGCTTCAGGGAGCGTGGCCCCAAACCCCAGCCACGCGGCCTGTTTACATTTCAGCGGCATGCGCCGACTGCCCAGGCAGCCTGCTAACCCTAAACTCCTCCTCTTTCCATGAAAGTGCTTTGTTTGTTTTTACCTGCCTTTGTTGTTTATTTCCAGTTGGCAAAGTTTCAAGTGTCCGTTTGGCCCTGGAAGGTGGCTGCCACTCTGCCTCTTACCTTTCTCTGGGTGCTCAGACGTCACACTGCTTTGATTTGTTCGCTTGCTTGAGCTCACGCCAGCAGCCGTGGAAGTGTGATGCCAGGAATGGCCACAGAAATGCGGAGTACCAAGACTGGGATGCTCTGTTTCCGACCCCCTGACCGTAGTCAGTGCTGGTTGGTGATGACCCCCTGACCGTAGTCAGTGCTGGTTGGTGATGACCCCCTGACCGTAATCAGTGCTGGTTGGTGATGACCCCCTGACCGTAATCAGATGCTGGTTGACGGCTCTCCAAAACCTCAGAGGCTGGATATTCTTTGGTGTGTTTGTATGCCAAAAATGTATTTGTAGACCCAGTTTGTTTAGACATAACTGGGGGAATAAATATTTATTTATTAATTTCCTCTCTTCTGACTTCAGTGATTCATACGGTATATAAGTATTTTCCTCTGGACTTGAAATCGGTTATTTTTCTTTTTGTGATTACCTTCAGTTTCGGTTTTGGGGATATACCTCATCAGTCTTGCTGCATCAAAATAATTAGCTTCATTGTAAACAGATAGATTTTTTTGTGTGTGGTACAACACAGTACTACTGTGGCTGTGTGGAAATCTGACCCTGTCTTGTTATGAAAAGGCCCTCATGTCAGCAACATATTTTGTATAAATGTTACACATTCGCAAATCAGTTTTCTGCCACTGTCATGAAAATCTTTACTGTCACACCTTGCGAAAGCACAGAGATTCGCTTATGCTTCTGCAGTTTCTCATTCCTGTTATGTGAGCATATTTTTTAATTGTTGTGGCAATTTCATGTCAATCTAATCGTCAGTATTGATCCAAACATTCATCCAGGATGGTAGGAGAAGATTTAACTCAGAAAGTCCCCCCTGGAAAGCATGCTGAGGTCTTTATGTAAGTTCTGCTACGCCTGTGCTAAGGTGACCCTCTGTCCTACTCCATCTTGTTGTGGGGGGGTGTGTGAGGACACCCAGGCGGGGGGCGGTGCCTGTGCTCCAGGGCTAAAATGACTAAACGGTAACTTGCAGGGTTTCAGCCGTGGGGTTCTGGTGAGAATAAAATGCAGAAATCTCTGTATCGCTCGGGTGTCGATCATGCCTGGGGGTGGGGGACTTTTTTGATTGCTGCATTTAGTAGCTGAGGCCTGGAGCCTGGCTGTAGCAGGTGATATGTTGCAGGTAATGCAGAAACAGTCACGGAGTGGGACCCAGCTGCGGTTCCGCCTCTGCACTGAGCTCGGTGGCTGCCATGTGACAGACGCTGACAGTGATACAGTGACCGCGCGCGGCCTGTGTTCTGCTACAGCTGGCAGCCTTCACATCAAAATTTTCACATTAAAAATGCACTTTACCGGTACTTTATTTTGGGATGTTGCAACAAAGAGGTGCTGCAGGGTGTGGGTAGTGGTGGCTTAATGGTCAGGGAAGAGCACTTGTAATTGAGCAAGGTAGCGCCCCCAAGTGCTGCTCCCGGGCGTTGAATTAGCTGCCCCCTGTTATGTCACGTTGTCACATATGGGTTAAATGCAGAGGACACATTTTGTTGTTGTGCTGTGTGCTGTGGTGTGTCAGCAATGACAAATGATAGGTACTAGGAGGTCATGGTGTTGGGTGGAGTTTAGGGGCTTCAGAGCCTGAGCAGCCCCCGCATGCTCCTGGAGATGAGGTGCTGCCTGTGAAGATGTTGACCCGGTATTTGCTCCTGGAGATGAGGTGCTGCCTGTGAAGATGTTGACCCGGTATTTGCTCCTGGAGATGAGGTTCTGCCTGTGAAGATGTTGACCCGGTATTTGCTCCTGGAGATGAGGTGCTGCCTGTGAAGATGTTGACCCGGTATTTCAGCTTTGAGCTATTAGATCAGCGTTCCCAGCGTTTGCAGATTTCCCTGCTCAGACACACCTACTAAACCTGGCAGCTAGCTGCTGAACTGAATAAGGTGTGTCTTAGCAGGGTAATCTGCAAACTGTGGAGCCGACTCGCCCCCCCCCAGGACCGGAACTGGGGGAGCCTGTTTTATAGCCACACCCACCGCTCACGCTGCTCAGACTCTCCAGAAACTCTTTGAAGCGAAAGCCGATTTCTTAAATGGCAATGGAAGATTCAGGGGCTTCGCTGTGACAGGAAGCATGCCCTGGGTGACCCAGTGTATACCGGTCGCTTTAGCCGTATGGGGGTGGGGGTGGGGCCCTCGCAGCGTGATAAACGTGAAAATGCAGACGCCGGTATGACCGGTGGCCCCCGGTTGACTGAATTCCGGGAACTTCCCTATTTAAATGCCGCTGATTATGCTGGCACGTACACGCCGCGTTCCTCTCTCTCCTCGGCCCTCCCTCGCCCCCGGGCCTCTCCCAAACACGCCGGTGACACAGGCTCGGTCATGAGCAGCCAGCAGAGAGGCTGCCAGATCACACGACACACCACGGAGACGGCGGCTTGCAGAAAGGTACGCCTCATCCACTGGGCTTTCCCAGCTTCGGAAGGTGCTTCTGAAGCGAAACGGTAAGGACGCTTTCCCAGGTCGGCTGAGTCGCTTCAGAACGTGTTATCAGGTGTCAGTTTTTTGCGAGAGGCTACATGGAGTAACTTACCAGAAAGCAGCGACGTGCAGAGGCTGACCGGGGATGATTCACCCTCGTGTTTACGTGTGGGTCCGTGTGCGGTGTTAGTGAAAGGCTCATAGTTTTCACTGAAGGAGTGGGTCACCGTTTGGAGTCAGTGAAGTCATGGCAGAGCGTGCGGACATGCCTGTCACCGGCTGGGAGGTGAATCCCATAGACGAGGACAAGCGGGTGTCATTTTATGTCTGAGGATGAGCAAGCGGCAGCGACTGATCAGCCTACGGCGCTGGCTTTGGGCTGGTCTCCTGGCCTCTGGCTGATCCCGGCACAGGAAGGAGAGAGACCCGGATATTTACCAGCCACCAGGACATGTGACTGCGGCTCTGGACTGTGGGAAAAGTCATCCCATATGGTCTCAGTGTGCAGACAGGTGTGTGTTAGTCATATGTTAATACCTGTGTGTGTGTTTGTGTATGTGTGTGTGTACGTGTGTGTGTGTACGTGTACGTGTGTGTGTACGTGTGTGTGTGTGTACGTGTGTGTGTGTGTACGTGTACGTGTACGTGTGTGTGTGTGCTCGATCTGGGCCCTCACCCAGCGTGTGCCCTGTGCTGCATGAGACACTCTTCCCTGTGAGAACTAGTCAGGAGATCAGATGGAATCACATGCTTATCTTATTTAAAATCTAGCAAATGTGCACAGTCATATGTATATACTGTACACACACAGATACACACACAGACAGACAGACAGACACACACACACACAGACACACACAGACAGACAGACAGACAGACAGACAGACAGACGCACACACACAGATGCAGGCACACACACACACACACACACACACACACGAAAACCCATATTATACTGGAAACAGTCACTTGCCTGCTGTTGTTGTCCCATAAATCACGTACCTTTAAATTCCCTTCTATAGACAAAGGCATTACTTAAGCGTAAATGCAGATATTCAGGCAGGAAGTGGGTCTTGTTAATACTAGCAATGCATCTTTTGGAGTGAATTCAGCCAAGAGGACCGAGGGCAGAGAGAGCGAGAGGCTTTCACTGAATCAACACCCCCCCCCCCCAGGACTGATTCCAGGTCTGATTGTGTGTGTGTGTGCGCGCGCGTTTGTGCGCGTGTGTGTGTGTGCGTGCGTGTGTGTGCGCGTGTTTGTGTGCGTGCGTGTGTGTCGACCAGCGGAACCTGGTGCTGCCCCCAGGAAGTAAGATGCAATCAGTGTATCATTGTTACTCCAAGCAGAAAAATCGCTGTGTTACGCTGCTTTATGACGCGATCTGCAGTTTTACAGGGCAGACAATGGCCACATGCCCTAAGAATGCACCTGTCTGAGACCGCTTCTGATTTCCTGGCAAACCGAGTGATACTCTGGGGGGTTGGCCGCCCCCCTGCATAGGGGCCTGTGGCGCAGGCTACGATGCGCAGCCGGTATCAGCACTGCCGCAGTTGTCTGTCGGGCGTGTGTTTGCTTTGCGAAGCTGCCGTTTTTTCTGGGAGGCCGAAAAGTCTGTCTGAGCATTGGCACCCTAACCCCAACTGGCTGAGTGCTAATGTCGCGTTTCGCCCCCCTAAGTCGGCCATTCCCCACTTCTCAGAAGTTTGGTTTTGGCCTCCTGCTTTGCCGCATGTCTGCGTTTCACTGTGTCAATGCAAAGGCGTGAGTGACTGGGCTGTTAGCGAGACTTAGATGGCGCCTTCCGCTGCTGCATCCATCAGGTTTTCTTTCTGGATGCAAATTTACTTTAATTCGCCAGTCTTTTCCTGCCCATGCATGTCGTAAATGCCATATCTGTTGATAGGATCAATGTAGGACTTGCCGGTGCCAGTCGTCATTATGAATATTTAATTGCTAATTAGCTTGAAGACCCTTTGAGAATGATGGGTCTTGAATTAGGTTATAGCTGTTAATGGACTGAATATCTGAACGGTGTTTGAAAATCATCTCTGAGTTGTTTAGGGTTTAGGTGTCTTGTCCATTTTTGAGCACTGTTCGCGTTTAGGGCTCGATCCAACCCCGCAAAGGCCACCATAGACAGATGGACGTCCATTCGTGAAGGTCTGGGACATGTGGCACGCATGTGTCACCACGGGCGGTTCCAGGCAGGGGTGCATGTCACCCTCTCCAGCTGCCCCCCCACCCCCACCCCCGGGGGCCCTCCGAACACAATGAACTGCGGCTTTAAAATAAACAAACAAGATACCGACTTCCTTGCCCAGACAGGCCTCTCCGAAGGCAGTTTCTCATTACCATAAAACACCATTAAGATGCCACTTTTTCACTTTTGTAGGTAAAGTACACCGTAAGGAAAAGTTAACCCAAACCCACCTCATTATTTATTCCTGCTTGGACGGAACTGTCATCCTGCATTAAGGGCATTTTATAATGATACATAATTATTTGTTTCTCAGACCTCATCCTCCCGACCTGAAAATGGTGACACTTTCACAGCTCAGGAACATCCCAGCTGGCTTTGCGGTTTGTGGCCAGAGCTCAGGTTGGACGCCGGGTGAATTCACTCACCTCGCTTTGGTTGAGTGTCCCTGCTGTCCTGAAATTATTTTGACCCCCACCATCAGAGTGCCTGTGTTATAGAAACATTCCTGCCCCCCCCCCTCCCCCAGCAATACCCCATGAATGTGTTGTATCACGGTTTAGCTCTAGAACTCTCCGGTGTTCAGCCAAACGACATCACCCTGTGTGAGTTCCCTTTTTTTGGTTACTAATTAACCCCCGGATTTAACTATCCATCCTCCATATGTCTGGGCTGTGTTTCTGCTGTGATGCATAGCGACTGCAAGTGGCCCGGAAAAAAGCCCTTCTGTGATATTCCACCCCAGCAGGTGGCTTCATGGCGGCCGATAACCGTCCCGTGCTTTTAACCAGGCTGTCTGTCCTGGCAGCACAGCAGTGGTCGTCTTTGGAATATTCTTTTAGGGAATATTCCGGAATGTGGGGGCCAGGCGCTTTCCAGCACCTGGAGTCTGATCCGAGTCCCTGCGGATTCTCACCATAATTTTTTATGGCGATGTCAGTCAGGGCCTTTGGTGATGATCTGCATTTCCAGACTCAGGGCTGTGGGCTGTGTTCTGGGTCTGGCTGGGGTGTTTATTTCCCTTACAGCTGGGAATGTTTATGGTTGGCCCCCGGCACTCACAGGGTGGAGATGTCCGGGAGCGTTGATCCAAGCTGATTACAGTCTCATCTGTGCTTTGCCTTGATTGGATTGGATATCAGTGCACTACCGGGAAATACTGGGAAGTAAAAGATGTCTGACCTTATTTTGCTACATTTATCACAAGGCCCTCATTTTTCCTGCTGGTTGATTCCTGTATTTTTGTTTGAGTTTTTGTTTTGGGACATGTAACAAACACCACTATGTGTGTCTCTCTGTGGCTCTCGGGTTTGTAAACACCGCTGTGTGTGTCTCTGTGGCTCTCGGGTTTGTGCATCTGAGGCAGGTCTGAGAGCGGGGACAGCCAGTGCCTCTGAGGCAGGTCAGAGAGTGGGGACAGCCAGTGCCTCTGAAGCAGGTCAGAGAGCGGGGACAGCCAGTGCCTCTGAGGCAGGTCAGAGAGCGGGGACAGCCAGTGCCTCTGAGGCAGGTCAGAGAGCGGGGACAGCCAGTGCCTCTGAGGCCGGTCAGAGAGCGGGGACAGCCAGTGCCTCTGAAGCAGGTCAGAGAGCGGGGACAGCCAGTGCCTCTGAGGCAGGTCCAGTTATGTGGTTACAGGCCTCCTTTGGACAGCCAATCTGATTGGCTAATGGCTCCTTTCTCCAGCCAGTCGTCTAACATTCCAGTTACCGGCTGAAGGCCTACCTCCTCTGGATAAAGGGCCTGAATGGCTGTCGGCTTCTGCAAATCTTGAGTCTGACCCTTCACAGTAAAGTGTCTTGTTGCTGTAATGCCGCCTGACTTCCCTGGCACTGGGCACTGTGACATTGGCGTTGCCTGGCTACTGCCCGGCTCTGCTCAGGTGTCCGACACATGTGTCTCCCCACGTCACCCGGGCCCCAGCCGGTGGTGGTTAATCTTCCTCGGTACACGGCTCTGCCCGTGGCCACCGTCTGTGTGTTAAACTCCCCCCCCCCCCCCCCCATGCAAAGAAGGTGAGTAACTTTAGACAGTCACGCATGTGCTCACCTCCCTCCAGATGGATTTGGACTTTAGAGGACATCTGATACGTAGCCAGGCCTGGGCCTGCAGTATTTCTTTTCCCAGAATCCCTCACAGAGCTGTCCGTTGGCTCATTTGTTATTGGCAGCCTTTGACCCTGTTAACACCCATGGCATGGATCAATAGGTAAGTGCCCCTCGTGTTAAGTGAGCTCAGCAGGCCCTGGTATCCGTCATTTGGCTGAAGGGTGACCGGTGTCCCGCTGGTAGCACTGTGACCCGGGCTGGCCCACCACCGCGACGATGGATCTGTTCCGGTACCTTCTGAATATCAAAGCCACGGCTAACCTCCACACCTCATGTTTGTGTGAAGGTCTGTAATCTGAAGAGATTTAATGAAATTTTCTTTAAGGAATAAATTCAGTATATTCACAGGATCATACAAGTAATATGGATATTCATGGATGAAAATTTGTCGCAAAGGTCTTTTACAGTGCATTTTTTGGACTTTAGTGCATTGGCTCTCGTTTTGAAAGCTGGCAGAGCTATCGTCCCTGGGAGAGACTGCTTTTGGAGCCAGAGTTACCATAAGGACGTTTCCGGGATTCTGTCAGACGTCGTAGCAGCCCTGGAGGGGCGTGCGAGCTGTGGCTGCTGTCTGCTGTAATTGAGGAATGATAAACTGGCAGCATGTTCTGTGTGATACTGAGAAAATGCAGAAAGATCATTCGATATGCTTTGGTGTCGCTAAATGGGCGGATTCAGATACTGAGGAGGCATGTGGAATACCGAGTGCTGGGGTGTACGGGCTGCCCAGCCGCTGGGGGAAGAGACTGATGCAGAAACAAAAAGACAAGTATGGCTGTCGGTGGTTCATCTGGCCGGGACATTGATTTTGTGTCATGCGGTCCTATTATAGTCTGCAGACGTTAGTCTGGACCCAATAGGAGGAAGCGTTATGGACTCCTGTGGTCTGCGGCATGAAGGAGTCGTTATGGGTTCCTATGGCCACTGGGATGCATGGCTGGTTGAGGGCTGGTAGCTTTACTGTCGTCCCCCCATTGGCCCCGGGGTGTCCAGCCCTGCCGGCTGATGTGTTTAGTCGCCTTGCTTCTCTTCATGATGCTATTTGACGTAGTAAATAAACTGGCACGACGTTCCCTGCAGCCTCCTGCACACATCAAGACCTTTTGCTTCAAGACCTGAGCACGCTGCCCACTCTCTGACATTTACCCCGGAATCTGCCTGACAGACAAGTTCTTGAATGCTTGGGGGAGGGTTTATCTTTCACTAGTTGCGGAAGTTGTTCTGGTATTTCCAGTCCAACGGTATCCATTTGGTTGCGATGCATTTATGTGACATGGGATCTGTTATGTTATGACGCAGGAGTGCAACTGCCAGGGTAGGTGGTGCAGGTGGATCACTGCTGCAGGCCTGCAGGCCTGCCTCTCAGCTCCGCCATGATGGCAGGGGCGGCTTCCTTTGGCCATGACCTGCTGCAGAAAGGCTCCCTCGTGGGGCGGATTCTGCAGTGCTGATTCTGCAGGACTGATTCTGCAGGGCTGATTCTGCAGGGCTGTGTCACTCCGTATCTTAGAATCCTGAATCCGTCCTTAGGGTGCGTCCAGCCCCCGTCAGCATCTCGCCTGCTCTCTCCTCCCTTCTGAGCTGGGTTGCTGAGAATGCCAGCTGGCTTGCTGCTTGTACACGGAGTGTCCTGTAGAGGGGGCACTTGAGAGATTAAGCTGGTTAATCGCCGGTAAGCGTTTGTACCATGTGACTTGCTGGCTCACAATTTGCCTTGGTAGAGCAGGGTTCCTTTCAGTGGTGCTCACTGCTGCGTTACTGACATGTTAAAATTAATTTCAAATGGCATGGCTGATATTTTTGCTTTTGTGTTGAAAACTATAACATGTGCAAAAAGGTCCGGGGAGCCTCGTTTGTGTCACTTTTGATCCATTCAGATCCTCTGTGTGCCGGCCGGGTCCGATTCGCCGGCCCTGCCCTGGGCTCCTGATTGTCTTCTGCAGTCAGTCAGTCTCGTTGGTGGACTGGAAGGCCTCAGCTCTTTGTCTCGCTGGTACC
This sequence comes from Cyphomyrus plagiostoma, assembly GCA_019775915.2. Classification (NCBI taxonomy): domain Eukaryota; kingdom Metazoa; phylum Chordata; class Actinopteri; order Osteoglossiformes; family Mormyridae; genus Cyphomyrus; species Cyphomyrus plagiostoma. Next base: position 15,303,661 of record JABFEA020000130.1, on the reverse strand, counting down.
GTTATTGCGCTGTTTGAAGTCAGACACACCCAGATATTTCTGGGAATGCAGTGTTTCCAAAACAAATCATACGGGGAAGGTCGCATGGAAAGTTCCGGGCAGCGCCAGCTGTAAAGCTCTGCTGAGGCTTCTTATTCAGCTCCTGATTAAACCTCCGTGAGCGGCGTGAGGAAAACGGCTGTGGATGTAAAGGGCTGGGTTGTAATTACAGCCCAGTGCCCGCCTCTGTCCTCAGAGTGATTATGCAGTGGCTCTTTTGCAAGCATGTGACTCAGCTTCCAGTCATATTCTGAGGGGAGTTTCTTAGCCTCTGGATGAACCATAATTGTGCACATCTCTCTCTCACACTCTGCTGCAGGAGACCCGTTATTCAACCATTGCCATCTGTTTGGTTATAATACTTGTTCAGCATAATATCTCACTGCCAGCCACCCCAGACCCTCTTCTGGGTGCCCCCATGTAGCTGCTTCTGCTCCCAGGCTGTGCAGTGTGT
>JABFEA020000130.1:15241482-15256312 GCA_019775915.2 Cyphomyrus plagiostoma | reverse complement strand
ATAATTTAAGCCTTAAAATACCCCTCCCACATGTAAATGTATTAAAACACACTTTGTAAACACATGTGTTGTCAGGCTAAGCATATGAGTAACATAGTTTGCAAAAAGTTTGCTCACAACAATCGGACCACAAGCTAGGCTTGCGATATGTTGAGGACTGTGATGCGTCGGGGAAAAATCCGCGATTTAGCGCGACATAACGTGAGCGTGAAGGCTGAACCGCAATATAGCGTGGGATCACTGTATAACGGATGTTATGTTACCTTACATTTGCAAACTTTTTAGTGCTAAAACATTGTATGAAAGTTTTATTTAATTTGCCTTGGGTTCTACAGGGTGGTGTATACATTTTTTGATATCACACACTTTCCTGTGTGAAACTATACAGGAAAACCATAATAATGTGCTTTCTCTTTGGTAATATGACATAATCCTGTAGAGTGACTGAAATTTTGTTTCATCAGTGATTGATTGTCTCATGATATAAAGAGTATTGCATCTTGTATCACCTGTTTCTATCTTCATCTTTTTAATTGTATATCTGATATATAAATAAATGTATTATATGATTTACAGTGGGAGTCTGGGAAGAGCTTGCATTAAACTTGGGTTTTTAATATTAATTTTTAAGACTGGTACAGATTTATGTCATAGCATTATGTAAAAGTGTGAAAATAAATGTGCTTCCTCAGAGAGAACAGCTAAAACTTCACAAAATTTTGTGAAACTGGCTGCAAATAAAAATAATATGTCACAATGGACAAGGAGATGAATGACCTTTGTACTAGCCTGGATGTCACATGACCGCGGTGAGATTACCCTGGTTATTCAGTCTTTGCTGTTGGGTTTCCATTGGGCCCCTGTCTCTTTGTCCTCCTGTCTCAATCCTACCCACAGTGGGGAGCCCTGGCACCGCACGCCTCCACCCTGGAGGGTTTGTGCCCTACCCACAGCGGGGAGCCCTGGCACCTCACACCTCCACACTGGAGGATTTGTGTCCTAACCATAGCAGGTTACATGTGGATTTTCCCCAATACTTATTTACATTCAGCGGCCTTCCGGAACATTCATGTGAAGTTTTCTGAATAATGAATATATATCTATGCATCCTTTTTCCAAGACATCTCATCCACCACTTGTAATGAAACTGCAGCCTCCCCCAGCAATTTCTGGGTACGATGACAGCTTGGTTTACAGACACCAATCCATCTAATAATGCCTTTGGATCTCAGTTACTACTGTTTATGGCTTTTTTCAGTCTTGGAACGAAAATGTTTCCTTTTCAAAATTAGGCCTGTCCAATTAAATTGCAGATGCAAGCCAGATGCGTCCGCTTTTATTTTCCTTGCCACAGTGGACTGATTTGATCCCTTCCGATTTGCCCTTCAGGTACAACCCGCCCCCCGCGGAACGGAGAGCTCCCTGGTGTGGATTACAACTTCCTGTCCGTGCAGGACTTCCTGAAACTTGAAAAGAGTGGCACTCTTCTGGAGATTGGGACATATGAAGGTAATCTGGGAAAGAAATCATGCTTCGTGGACATTAAACTGGGGATTCTGAGCTTCTGCTACATCTCCACTGAGCCCCATTTCCTTGATTCTATTTGTTTGAGAGCGAGAACTGGTCCATCGTAACTCCCAGCTGGCTTCCAGCAGAGGGACACTTTGACCTTTGGTCAGAGAACCTTTCTTTACATTTACATTACATTACATATTTAGCAGATGCTTCTGTCCAAAGCAATCTACAAATGGGGCAAGTAACACATTACAGGCATAACTGTCAAGGAGTCAGCTGGGCTGAGATTCCAGTGAATGGCTGGGTGCAGGTACAGTATAGTGTAAGCAGCATCAGAGCAGGAGCTCCACAGCATATTGTTTTTGAAAATGTTTATTTTTTTGTATTGATTAATTCAGCCCGCTGCCCAGCATACGCACCTGTACCTGTAGATACGTACCTGTAACTGTAGATATATACCTGTAAATACAAGCCTCAGTGTTTTGAGCAAGAGCTGGGCTTTGTATATATTGATGGGTTGCAACACCCAAGAGTATCTGTCTTCAGATAAGTCACTCCATCGCTGAGAAATCAAGCCCTGAGCTCTGCACCACAGAAACACGCACATTTTTTTAATCTACCTCACTGCAAGCAATTTCCAGTTCTGAATGCACACCAAATGTAATGGTAATGGTCTCTATGCATGTGGGTTCTGTGTGCACGCAAGGTCTGTGTGGACCTGGGTTCTATGTGCATGTGAGGTCTGTGTGCACGCGCGTTCTGTGTGCACGCGCGTTCTGTGTGCACGCGCGTTCTGTGTGCACGCGCGTTCTGTGTGCACGCGGGTCCTGTGTGCATGGCTCTGCATGTGAATTCTATTCTATTTCTGAGGACAGATATTGAGGAAATGGACTCACTTACCAACCACAAAACATATATGTTATAAAAACTTCAGATGCTTTCAGAAAAGCTGCTGTAATTTTTTTTTTATTTTTATTTTTTTGGTTTGCTGTTGTTTGGTCGTGCTGGAATGGGTTTAGGGAGCATTTTGCCTTAAGATGAGATTCAGCAGGTATTCTTGTGAATAATCAAATGTAAACAGGTGTGCGTGAAGCACCATGGTCACTCTGCTGAATGGGGAGTGTTTTCTTTGAACAAAGCTCCACATTCTTCCTGCTTCCCTTTCACTGCTTGGCCAGGGTAAATACCCTCTGTGTGGAGCTCTAGGCGGAGTCTCAGATGTCATTAGACCCCCCCCCCCCACAGACTGCCACCCCCTTTTGTCCACTCTGTTGCCGCATCATTTCCAGGCTTCTACGCATCTCATTTCAGCCGATAACGGGACGTTAACAGTCAGTGGTGTATCAAAGTGCTTGCTTGTGCTGAGGATTTCAGACTTAAACTCTGACTTCAATGGGAATGCATAGCGGTTATCAGTGCAGAGGCACTGTTAATGCACTCATGCAGGAAATTCCCCTTTCAAAGAGCCATGCAGGTATGCAGGCAGACTGTAGGATCAGTCTACGCGTGGCGGGCTGGTGCTGACTGCTGACGGCTCGTTCGCGGCAAGTCCCCTTATCTTCCTGGAGATATGAGTCCTGAGCATTTTCAGTTTTACATGCTAATGGAGAGAGAAACATCATCAGCAGGGCAAGGCTAATCTATTCTGCTGTGAGCTGCTCTGTTTGCTTTTCTCTGTGGCCGCTCTCTCCTCCATCTCCTGCCCCAATACAATGGATCCTTTCTTTTCTTGTCCTCAGAGAAAACACATTCCTTTAGCAAAGCTGATTACCCTGATTAACTAATATGCTAAAAAGTATTCCTTAATACTGCCCCCCCCCGCCATTTCATCCCTCTCCTGAGCACAAAGATGCACTGAGCACAGTGATTATGAAACATCGCTTTCCAGTACCTCTCATTCCGACTAAGCCCATCTCCCCTTGTTGCCTAGGTAACTATTATGGAACTCCCAAGCCGCCAAGTCAGCCCCCCCACGGCAGAGTGATTACCAGTGATGCTTTGCGAGACAGCTTTCCCGGCTCCCCACTCTCCACCTCCCGGCGCTCCAAGTCCTATAATGACATGCAAAATGCTGGAATAGTGTCCCCAGAAAATGAAGAGGATGCTGACGAGCTCCCTGACATGAGCAGTAGCTTCACAGGTAACGCGGTCGCCATGGTCACACTGGGCGGTAGAGAGAGAGAGAGAGAGAGAGAGAGAGAGAGAGAGAGAGAGAGAGAGAGAGAGAGAGAGAGAGAAAAACAATGAAAACACCCCCACCTGGTGGCCAATGTGAGATGTGAACAGCACTGTGGCACCCTACCAGAAGAGTTCATCCATGCGGGGGGGGGGGCCTCTGTGTATGTCACACTGAGTCAAAATGAGGGGGGGTGTTGTTTTTATGCAGTGTCAAGTATACATCTGAAATTTAAGGGCAAATTAAATTTAGGACATTAAATTTAGCATTTCTTTCATGTGGGATTTATATCTGCTGAATGATGGACTCATATTTCACATCTAATGATTGTGTTCTTCCTGTGTGGTCCAAACATCAGCATGAATGGCTGCTGATTTTTATTGTCTTTTCGTTAACTTGTATTGTCCTCTGAATGAATATCACTCTCTTTGCTTATTTTGATTGTGAACTGCCGCACGTCTAGATTTCTTTTAATTGTTTGTGAAATTTAGTTAAATTTTATAATAACAAAGCAGCCATAGTAGGGGGGGATCTCAGATTACTGATCACTTAGAGGGTCCTTATTTGATGTGGAAGTTGTGAATTGGTCTCCCCCCACAACCCTAAACTTTGTCTCTATGTGAGACGACCAGGTGTGAGTCAAAGGTGTCGAATGCATGTTACGGGCTCAGGGGGGGGGGAGGGGGGGGTAGGAAGGCTGGAATTCCCAGGGGGAGGGACACTTAACTGACCATTCCTGAGGAAGGGGGCGGGGCCAGAACACCCAAATGGCTGAGGGATCCCGCTGAGCTGGGGGTCGCTCTCCATTTCGTCCATTGTTGCTCCCAGGAGACTCCAGTGAACCGGACGAGCAGCCCAGTGTGCGCCTGCCCCCGTCCCGCGAGAGAGCCCCCTCCTACGGTGTCAACGCCCCGCTGCTAGCCACGGACAGCTCTCGGCAGACACACAGCCAACTGCGGCTCCCTGAAGAGGACCTGTTAGGGCCCCTGCCAGACAACTGGGAGATGGCCTACACCGAGAATGGAGAGGTCTACTTCATAGAGTACGTACACGCTGCCCCACTCCGCCATGTCCTCCTACACTTCCCCTCTGGATTGTATATGCTCATCCTATAACCATCTCCTGAAGAATGTGGGTCAGAACGAGTTGTTGTCAGTGTCAGATAATTGAATGTAAATGTGAGTATGCAGTGGAAGTAGGTTCAGAACGTTCCGGGTCCTCGGTGGTTCAGACCCATTGTCAGGGTATGTTCCGGTTGGCACGGCCGTTTTTTTCCTCACAGCACACGGTTGCAGCCTGGATGTGACTAACGTGCCAGTGCACACAGCATAGAGCCCCCCCCTTCTCGGTCTCGTGTACGTAACACGAGTGTGAGACATAATTTAGCATAAAAATTATCATTAATGATTACAAATGCTGACAGTACAGCATGGCTCTTAAAATGGTGTTTCTACAGAGTGGATGCAAATTCTTGTGAAATCATTTTGCTCTTTCGCCCCTCCGATGTCCCTGAAAGACATGTTTGATCCTTGCCTCTTTTTCCTTCCCACCTGTCCAGTTTGTCAGCAGACTTTCCGACACGCCTTCATGTTATTCCTTTACCCTGTGCTTCCTCTGGGCTCGCGATAATCTCCCGGAGGATTTTTCCAGCCTGTGCTTCACAGTCCGCAAGAACAATGAGTGTCTGAGTTGCCTCTCTGCTGTTTTTAGCCACAACACAAAGACGACATCCTGGACAGACCCCCGGTGCCTGGAGAAACCGCAGAAGCCTCTGGAAGAATGCGAAGACGATGGTAGGACATGTCGGCCAGGCGGCGCGTCTTTCCACTTCTGCAGCTCCCTGGATTCTCGCCGCTGTCTGTTCAGCCACAGGTGGCGACTGACCTGTTGGGATTAGATTTTGTCACTCGCCTGTAAGCAGGAGGCCTTGACAGCGTCAAGGACTTGACAGGATTATGCACATTGTCATAAAATAACGTTTTCATCCACATATAAGAATCCCCACTCTCTGGAAACACCGTTGATTAGAATCCCCCCGCCCCTTACTCACACTTGTGCTGCAGACCACCCTGTCTCTCCTCCCTCGTAAACGGGGGAGCAGATCCTGTTTGTGGGGCTCTCTGCCGCCCCGCGCTGGCTACGGCGAAGCAGTGCAGAGGCTGCTGTCACTGATGTGTCGCTGTGTTAAGGACTGAAAATGCTGACTATTTACAAGTACTTTAGCATCACTTTTAAAACAGCAGAAAAAAAAAACAAATCATGAATTTTTAACCTCATCCACTACGTGCATAATTGCACTAATGCAGTCTAATTTTGGGGTTAGAAAATATGAATTGTATTACATAGTAATACATCCCAATTTTTTGCATTACGTATGGTTATTTGAAGCAGGTGAACAGATGTTTTCATATTTTCATTATCAATGGCTTCAAAACACATAGTTAGAGCTTGACTCAGTCCACACCCTAATCTACCATTTTGCTGCATGACCAGAGCTGTGAGTGAGTGTACAGCAGTCCTCTTATTAAAATGATTTTATTGTCCTCGTTCCATCCAAGTGGTTTGGATTAGTGCCACCTTCTGACCAAATTGGGTATTGCTTCCTGAATGTGGTTGTAGCCATTCGATCCTCGTCTTTTTGTCGACACATGCTTTTAAATACATTGATCTCTTGTATTTTGATGCTAAAAGCCCTTCTGGGCTCCTTGCTCTTCCGTTCCCCCTGTTACCTCTCTCCATCTCTCTCATCCTTTCTCTCCCTGTCACCTTCCCTGCTCAATTGCCTTCTTTTACTTGGAGAAGAAGGCGTGCATACTGAAGAGCTGGACAATGAGCTAGGTAGGCACCTTCCCCTGCCTAGCTGTAGAACACATTCCTCTTCCCAGACCGTGTTCTGCCCCACACCTCCCCCCAGAGTTTGCTCCTGGTCTACCTTGTCCATGTCGTTTGTGTTCGTCCTAACAATAGCAGATGGAACCAGTTACTTTCTTCTGTCTCACTCTCCCAACCCCATTAATGTCATATTTATCCTGGAACTGGGCACTGCTTCCCACCCATCACTGGTTACCTGGTCAAACTGAAGTCTGGTTAATATGCCCGGGTTGGATAGCTGGTCCCGGTGGGTGATCGCTGGGCTTACGGCTGCCGGTCTGATTTGGGAAGGGGAGACCCTGGCGTTCCTGTTCCAATACTGCACTGCATTTTCCCAGCACTAATCGTCAGTTTTGAAATATGCTATCGGTACTCAAAATAGTAGCTCAAATAGTACTTCGTTTTGCACTGCGGTGGATCGCTGGAAGCCCGCCCAGGTGCCAGTAATTATTGACGGCATGTTTTCTGTCAGGGAATTTTGAATGAAATGTTTGTCTGCAGCCAAGCTAATTAGCAGCTTGTTGCGGATTTCCCCCTCTGGGTTACTTTGAATGGGAAAGCTTACCTCTGGTGGGCCTCAGAAGTGGTGCTGCTACAGTGATATTGTTGCCATTTCAGCAGGGATAACATGGTAGAAAGTACCTCCCTGCCAGGCACACAGTCGTTGAGGTAGCTCTTCAGGGCTGTTACAAGCTAAGGGTTAGCTGAACTAACCGCTAACAGTTTAGCTGCTTCTGTAATGCACATGCAGCCTGAGGCCACGGTATGAGAGTATGAGAGCTCGCAAGGGGCCTAGTGGTGGTTGACCGCATCGTTTCTTGAGTGAGCCATGATTTTCCCATCTGAACTTCTTTCCTCTGCCATTTGATTGGCTAAGATATTAGTGTGGCTACGTACACCCCATTACGCATATGAACAAGGGCAGAGATGAACGGCCCTGCTGGGTCGAAGCATAGCTTCACCACATGATGCACTGCTTCAGCTGCATGAGGCGCTGCCCCCACCCCATATAAATATTTAGCAGAGGTGTTGTGATGTCATCACACTCCTCTAGTACAGGTGCTCTTTTGCAGGTTGAGTATGTTGGTGTGCCGGGACTTGGCCCGACTGACCTGTGACAACATGGAATTAACTTGGACTGACCCAGAAAGCAGGGAGGGAGAATATGAAATTCAATTGTGTGATTGGAATTTGAGAATATCCCATGAATGGATGTGGTCCTGTGCTGTGTCTGTTGTTGGGGTTCCCATGAACACTGTGCCCTGAACGCTGTGCCCATGTGTCTTAGTAGTGGAGCAGAGAGCGGCTGGCCATTGGGGCAGGACACGAGTCATATACAGAAATACAGTGTCAATGAGTTGTATGGCAGGGAGACTCTGCAAAGTGTGGCTTTTGACTGACAATCACATGTAGCTTAGTTTGTGTCATTCCTCTCTACCTTCCTCGGGAGGCCTTGGGGTGCGACGATGGCTGTGGGAACCTACAGCAGCTGCACAGCTGATCTGACATACATCTCTGGAGCTTCGGAGCTGCAAGAAGCATCAGGTGAACTGGTTTCTCAGGATGCTCGTTATGACCGTCTCACATCTTCTCTCTCTTTCAGAGCTTCCAGCCGGATGGGAGAAGATAGACGACCCTGTATACGGAGTGTATTACGTCGAGTAAGCCAACCTTCATTTTCATGCTCGTTTTGAAGGACTGGACCATCACCGTGGTTTTAATGTTCTCCTCTTAACCTTAGCATGTTTTTCAAAGGACTATTGAAGTCTGTGGTGTTTCAGATGCAGTTAAAATAAAAGATGAATGTTTGCTCAGCACCTGCCTGTCTTACCCAAACACTTTGCTCCTTGGACGCACTACAAAGCGGCAGTGTGCACCTGCCTGTCTTACCCAAACGCAGTGCTCCTTGGACGCACTACAAAGCGGCAGTGTGCACCTGCCTGTCTTACCCAAACGCAGTGCTCCTTGGACGCACTGTGAAGCTGCAAGTGCTGACTTTTCACCATCCCGCTTGATTTCCCTTTCCCCCACCCCACCCCACCCCCCAGCCACATAAACAGGAAGACGCAGTATGAGAACCCCATCCTGGAAGCCAAGAGGAAAAAGCAGCTTGGTCAGCAGCCAGTGGAAGGTGAGTGGCTCGTCCGAGGTTCGCCTGCGGCCCAGATCAGGTGCCCCTTTGCGCTTTTCATGGTGCTGGTTACCTTTCTCTGTCCTTATGTCCAAAATGCAGGGTCATTTTTTCATCAAAGTGTTTCTCTGTTTGCCTTGGTGTTGTCTAGCTTCAGAGGACCTTAATTAACACCGCAAAAGCCTTTACAAGGTTACAAAAGTGGGATTTATTGTGGTGTGTGATTTGGCTACATTATGAAATGTGTTTCAGTGCGATGTCTTTAAACTGTTCCAGGATGCTGCATAAATAATTACGACTGTATTCAATTTTCCACTTCAGTTCCAGATTTCTCCCTTTGTTAACCTAATTCCTCATGTCAGAAAATGCTGTGAATGCTTTGAGACCAGGTTGTGCTGCAATTGGATGTTGAATTGGTTCATTTGTTAATAAAATTAGCTGGTATGACTGGGTAGGATATAACCTGTCGGTGTCATTTCCCATTTAAAAATTAGAATTTGGGGCTAATTGATTCACCTCTGTTGGGGAGGGTGAGCTATGGCCGTCTAGAATGGCGTGCTAATTCTGTAAGCTGATAACAATCCATGCTCCTCTGTTCCTGCAGAGTGGATAGAGGAGCGTTCTTCAACTGGGCCACCTCTGGCCAGCTTCCCCAACAGCCACCAGGAGACATACCGGGATCCACAGGCGGCACCCCCCCTTCCACCTCCGCTGGGGGCCAAACGTAAGTGTCCCTCCATCTAAACACTACCGCCGTCGCGTTTGCTGTCTCACCAGCATCCAGCCAGTCTAAAGCATAAAGCCGACATCTTGAAACCAAGGTTGAGATCTAGACCAGGGAGCCAGGCTTCATACTGGGATGCTCCGCTAATCACAAGCATCTGCACCTGCCAGCCTCGACTTTGCCAGTGATGCCAGCCAGGTCATTAAGGAGAGGGCAGTGCCACAGGAACAAGTGACCCAATTTGGATCACAGCCAGTTTGCCTAATTTTGATGCATGTATTGTCCTGTCCTGTTGTGATGATGGACCCCACTCTTGTGATCTTGCGCATCTCCATTGTGTGATGTCTTGGTGCCGATATCCACAGCCTGTCTGAATCACACCGGCACCGGCAACCGCGACATTAACTTCTCTGTCATACTGGCGGTATTCAGACTTGGTACATCTTCCCTGATGTCATCACTGTGACACAGTGTCTGGCTGTTGGTCTCTACTCCAGGCGGGAAACCCTTCTTCACAAGGAACCCAGCCGAGCTGAAGGGGACCTTCATCCACACTAAGCTGAAGAAGAGTCGCCGGGGCTTTGGCTTCACGGTGGTAGGCGGCGACGAGCCAGATGAGTTCCTGCAGATCAAGAGTTTGGTTCTAGATGGACCTGCTGCTCTGGATGGAAAGATGGAGACTGGTCGGTTGTTTTGGATCTAAGACTAGATTTTCTTGGTTTATCTGCAATTGTGATTTCTCAGATATGGAAACTGTGTTGGCTTTCCCACAGGTGATGTGATCGTCAGTGTGAATGAGACCTGTGTCCTGGGCTACACGCACTCGCAGGTGGTGAAGATCTTCCAGTCCATCCCCATCGGCTCCATGGTTGACCTTGAACTTTGCCGGGGCTACCCCCTACCATTTGACCCTGACGATCCCAATACTAGCCTGGTCACATCAGTAGCCATACTGGACAAGGAGCCCATCATTGTGAATGGGCAGGAAAGCTATGATTCTCCCACCAGCCGTGGAAGCCAGCCGGGTGGTGGCATGAACGGTGCCAAGGAGCCCCGACCCTACAGCCCGTCTACCGAGGTTGCATCTGATGGCACGGCCGCTTACCCCAGTGACGTTGTGACTCTTGCGTCCTCCATTGCCACGCAGCCCGAGCTCATCACAGTACACATGGAAAAGGGCGAAAAGGGCTTTGGATTTACCATTGCCGACAGCCCCACTGGGGGTGGCCAGAGGGTCAAACAGATTGTCGATTACCCCCGCTGCCGGGGCCTGAAGGAGGGGGACATTCTGGTGGAGGTGAACAAGAGGAACGTTCAGAGCATGACTCACAACCAGGTGGTGGACCTGCTGAGCAAGTGTCCCAAAGGAAGTGAGGTCACCATGCTGGTGCAGAGAGGTAGGCATCCTGCGCATGGCAAGAAGCTGCAGTTGCTTGTGGGATGTTATTATTTCTTTTTTTTTACTTTACTGGTCATGAAATCTTGCCATTAAAGCTCTAGGACTTCACTCCTTGTATGGAGAAGGTCGGATCTTAGTTTATTGTGACTTAGCTCTTACCTCCACCTGCCCACGCTGTTCGTGAGCATGTGAATGCGGGCAAGTACGGGTCGGGGTTGGGGCTTTCAGAGGGGTCACTGTGACCTGATTGGATGAGGCCCCTTAGAAAGGACCTTGCGCAGTGAGCAGACCCAGTCGGAGAGTTTGATGAATCGAGACTTTGTTCTTGTGGATCTCAAGGCCTTGGGCACAGTTACAAGGAAAACTCTGTTTGTGCTGCAGCAGCCCGACTTTCAGCTGCTGTCAGTTTTGTGGCCTTCGTTGTCTTTCACAGAGACTAAATTGTAAGTTGGTAAAGGTCGCATATGGCTGGACCGTGGTGAGCAAAAGTCCATGGTCTGTCTCTGGGATCAAATACATCGTGGATTTTAGTATTTTAATAGGAGGTAAAACTAAAAGCCTGCTGAAGAATAACAGCCAAAGGCATTATTGTTAGCCCTGAGTGGAGGATAATTTCTGAGTTAAAATGTCAGTGGGTGGTTTCTTCAGTGTCCGTTTGTCCCAACACACAAAACGACGTCAGGCGCATGTGAGATGCCAGCTGCAGCTGGCTGTCGTGGTTCGCTTGGTAGCTAGTTAACTACGCTATCGTGTCTGCACTCACGTGTTACGACCATCCGTCGTGGTTCGCTTGGTAGCTAGTTAACTATGCTATCGTGTCTGCACTCACGTGTTACGACCATCCGTCGTGGTTCGCTTGGTAGCTAGTTAACTACGCTATCGTGTATGCACTCACGTGTTACGACCATCCGTCGTGGTTCCCTTGGTAGCTAGTTAACTACGCTATCGTGTCTGCACTCACGTGTTACGACCATCCGTCGTGGTTCGCTTGGTAGCTAGTTAACTACGCTATCGTGTCTGCACTCACGTGTTACGACCATCCGTCGTGGTTCACTTGGTAGCTAGTTAACTACGCTATCGTGTCTGCACTCACGTGTTACGACCATTAAAAGCTGGCCTAATATTAAGTGTATTAAGTATGAAGCACTTGCCTTGTATTAATCGATCGGCTTCCCTGGCTAGTTAGCCCCGCCAGCTGGTTTCGGTTGCGGCCCAGGCCCCCCCGGGCATGCCTGCCCCTCCCCGGACAGAATTGGTGACCAGCTACTTTTACGGACTCATTCATCGGCTGTTCACGGCATGCAAGTTTCTGATTCCGGCGTCCTGAAGGGGATCTGCGGCCGGAGTGAGCGATGGTGCTCTTTAATTAGGCCTCGCCATCTCAGCATGGCACTAATTGGAGTCCTTGATCTTAGCGTTGTTCCTCGCTACACTAAATCCGTCACAAGTCATTTCACAGGCAGCCAATCAGAACCCCCAGACCCACTGTTGCCTGAAAGCCTGAGGAAAGCTGTAATCGACAGTATGGTTTTTATTTATTTGTTTATGTGTTTGTTTGTTTTGTTTGTTTCCCCAAATGTGTTTCCTTGTGCAGGATCCACTGGGAATGCATGAACCTTGTTAATGCTGGCGCCATAAAAGGCTGTTAGACCCTCCCGCACACCGGCAACGTCAGAATGGGCCTGGTGGCAAAGTCACTGCCATAAAAGTATGGCAGCAAGATTTGAGTCTTGTTCTGGGTGTGCCCCCTCTGTCCTCTGTGCCTCTGGGCATAGGCTGTGGGCTCTAGGCCCTCTGTGACCCTGTACTCCATCAGCAGTTATATGACTTGGATAGATATATTAATTTTAATATAAAATGACCTCACACAATGTTTCATGCCCTGCAACCCCTAAATTCAATTCAACCTTTTGTATATGGTATTACAAATACTCATTTAGATACTTAATGCATATTCATATGCTCTCCGGTAGCAATACATCTACATACATTCACTTCCTCTTCCTCTCCATGTTGTCTTTACAGTAATGATATTCTGGCATAATCAGTTTAGCCTGCGCAAGGGTTTATCTAACGGTTAATGGTTTAAATGTCATCATCACTCAGAATGAGGTAGGGATCCGTTACACTATTAGGGGCCATTGGGGAGGCTGGAGTTTGTGTGCCTATCAGGAGTCGTCTTCGGTTGTGGCAGACACTGGTGTGTCGGAAACGGCTGTCAGTGGTAGAAGGCTATTTCGTTGGGGGGTCACCTGTCTCCAAGGTGTCGGGAAGGATAGCTGGTTTGGTTATGAAGCTGAGCAGATTGACAGGTGCTTATCGCAGTGCTAAAAGGAGGAGTGACCGAGGGCCGCTCAGGTTAGCTTGGCTATTCGTAAGGACTGTCGCGGGACTGTGTGTCTGAGCTTAACAGCACGCTCTCAGTGTCCATGGGCTGGTAATTCTTTGTCTTCCTGGTTTTATTTTTTTCTGAAAAAGCGATTAAAATTAGAAAAAATATATATATTTTTTTTTGCTCGATGCAGATTTTAATCTGTATGCATTATTTTTGATGCCTAGCAGTCATCTAGATAAGTATTTCTTGTGGATTTCTACACATTTTCATGCCGAAAGTAGAATAAAACCTCGGGGTATGAAAATGGAATCGATCTCTGCAGCGGGGGAGTCACCTGCCAGTGCAGAGAATGGGCTTCGGCGTGCTCTGCCAGTGCAGAGAATGGGCTTCGGCGTGCTCTGCCAGTGCAGAGAATGGGCTTCGGCGTGCTCTGAATTAAGAATCGGTGACAGCCCTTTGAGTCGGAGATGTCTGGCAGTAGGGTATTGATCTTATAAATGCATAAGTTAGCCTCCCGTCATTCAGTTTGATTTACGCCATTGAATTGCTTCGCTTGTGACCTTTCGAGGGGTGAAAGGGACAAGGTGAGCCCCCCCAGCCCTACCACCGCTAGGCCTCCTGCTTCGGCTGTAAATCCTGATGCCGTCTCCCTTTGTCTCCATCACAATGCTCTGCTGTGCGGTTTCCCTCTGTGGCGGCTCTCTGGAAGCCTTACATTCCCGGCGTGAACAAGGTTTGGACCCGGAACACAGCGGGGGCGCTGTGGGCCGCTCCGGCTGCCTGTGTGGTGTGGCCATATTACTACAGTGGCCTTATTACTTTGGTGATATTGGTAATCCCCCCCCCCACCAAAGGAACGTTCCCGACGGCACTGTCATCTGTCTGATACGGCTGCATGTCGATCCCTGTGGTTGCGAGGCGACAGTCTGTCACTCCCAGCGTGTCTTTCGGCCTCATCCTGGTGGCAGATGGACAGGCAGTCGGGGGCTACCCTTCCTAGGCTAGGCATGTGTGTGTGGGGGGGGGGGGTCAGGAAGCCCCCCCGACTGGAGGCGATAATCCGAGCAGTAATAGCTTCCGTTTAGATTCTGCTGGGTCTGACATGCCGCGGGTGATCTGAGGATGGGCTCCCTGTGGCGATGGGCATGGTGGCATCACCGCATTGCTGCTGCAGTTGGCTGGGCCCCAGGTCTCCAGCTGGCAGGTGTGTTCAGGTCCAGCCCCCTTGGCCAGGGAAGCAGGCCTGCCCAGGTTCTGCTGGCACAGCCGGGCCTCACCAGGGTCCGGTCACGGTACCATATGGGGACAGAGATTCGTCTCTGCGTGTGGGGCCACAGGGCAGCCCCCCCCCCCTGCAGTTTGATTCCTGACAAGCTGCATCCCGTTGGGGGTTTCCTGCGTATGGTTCTTGGGGGGGGCAGTGTTGGCTGTGTAGAGCGGAAACCAATTCCTATCCCTGTTCCCCTCTTGCTGCTCTGCCCCCCCACCCTGAATAAGCACACACACCTGGGCTTGGGGTCGGTCCTTTTCTGCCACTTGTTCACAGATTTAAAGATCTAAGAGGATTAATTATCAGTCTTCTGGGGGGGGGGGGGGGGGGGCACCCAAGCAAAAATTTAAAAATTAAAAAGTGTGGGGAACCGAATAAAAAATAAATGAAAAACCAAGAAACAAAAAGT
>JABFEA020000130.1:15215018-15228776 GCA_019775915.2 Cyphomyrus plagiostoma | reverse complement strand
CGACTTCGGCCACTGCCCAACTCACACTGCACCCGACCCCTATGGCCCCTCCTATAGGTGGTGAGCCCATTGGAGGGTCAAACCGAATGTTTTTTTTTTTATTCTAATATTGTTGCTTTTATTTATTCTATTCCAAAATAAGCTATACTGTGTGTAATAAAGCTTTTTTAAAAGACAGTACAGGGGGTCTTCGGGTTATGACACAGTTCTGTTCCTACGACAGTGTCATAACCCGAATTTTATTGTAAATCCAAACACATACTTTTTCTGATCTCTTTACAATGGCTAATTTCACTTCCATCAATGGTGTTCCTCTTCACAAACAGAACACTTGTTCTTTTAACAGTCCAAAATGGCGTAGGTAAGTGCACTGGGGGTCGCCAACTCCCTCACTCATACACTGCGTGTTCTTCTGCCGCACGCAACCAAACTAGTTCCCACGTAGTCTGCAAGTACGACACTGACAGTGTAAGGGGGCAGCATGTGGCTCAGTGGGCTAAGCCTGTGTGCCTGTAATCATGAGGTCACAGGTTCAAACCCAGCCTCAGCACATCTGCGGGTCCTTGTGCAAGGCCCTTAACCCCCAGCTCCCTGGGCGCACCAACAGGTGGCTGCTCTTCGCGGACTGCTTGATCTACAAAGACCAAGTTGAGGGAGGCGTAAAAAGAATTTCCCCATGAGGGACAATAAAGGATTGATTATTATTATTATTATTAAAACATTCACGTCACAGTTTTTTTGTTATTATGGGAGTGGGCGTCGTAACTCAAAACGTCTTGTGTCGAGATGTCGTAACCGGAGGGACCCCCTGTACTTACATTCACATCTAATCATCTGGCATTTTCTTGAGAAAAGGATTGTTGTGATAAGAGTCAAGATATCCATCAGCAAATAGTTTTAAAGAGAACGTGCGCCAACCCGATCTTGTCACATGCCCGGCAGAGTCGTCCAATGCGTCGCTGCTGACCAATGCGGAGAAGATCGCCACCATCACCACCACACACACCGCACAGCAGCAGGCACTGCCAGACTTAAGGTGAGAGAACCACCTGGCCGCCGCTCCGCCGGCCCTCAGGCCTTCCTCACGGGGCCCGCAGAGGACCTCCATGGACACCCATATGATGTCATCCATCCTCTCCACAGAAACAACACGAAACCAAAACAGGAGTCATTCGAATTTAAGCCACAACCTTCTCAACCGTCGGCTCAGACGCAAGTCCCGACCCAGGTTTGTGTCTGTGTCTCTCGTGCCACCTGGTCGTCTCTCTGCCTGCCTTCTGCACACAGTCTGGGGTATAAATGTTCAATTTATTAATAGGGGGTGAAAGCAAAAGTATCCATGTGAAGTTAAGCTTAATGTGTCTTGCATGCCAATTATCTGTGTTACTTTGGTTACTTCACATTTCGAGCTTGCAATAAAAAAAGGCCTGTGGTCTTCACAGCTGTTAATATTGCTGCCTTGCGTATGAAGGCATGACATAGTATGACAGTTTAAAATGAACATCAGCAGCATCACAGTGTGCTTGTGACGTCGCTACCTCTCCCACTCGAAGCCGGTAGCGTCACCCAAAGTCCGAGGTACCAGTGATTAATCGGACGCTGATGACTGCGGCTCTATTGATCATCGGTGTTCCGTGAGCGTGGCGTCTCTCCTTGTGAAGCAGCACCATCGGGCAGCTTGTCGTGACGCCTGCATTTCCCCCTGCTAGGAAGCAGAGTACTACTCTGTGGATCTGGAGCGAGACACGAAAGGGTTTGGCTTCAGCCTCCGGGGAGGTCGCGAGTACAACATGGACCTTTACGTTCTGCGGCTGGCCGAGGACGGGGCGGCAGTCCGCAACGGGAAAATGAGGGTAGGTCTCTCCCGGCTTTCCGCAACGGGAAAATGAGGGTAGGTCTCCCCCGGCAGTCCGCAACGGGAAAATGAGGGTAGGTCTCTCCCGGCTTTCCGCAACGGGAAAATGAGGGTAGGTCTCTCCCAGCTTTCCGTAATGGGAAAATGAGGGTAGGTCTCTCCCGGCTTTGTGTAGCCAATGTTGAACCCTGAATGTGCATTTTCCAAGTTACACATGAAGGCTTTCCTGTCCAGCAATACATAGGATTTCCCCTAAGGCTTTAATATTTATGTTCAGGGAGAATAGTACACTACTTAGTCTTGAGCTGTGTATGAAAATGACTGTAAATAACTTTAATAGCATTTATATGGAATAGAACTGACCGTTTTTACATAGAATAAAACTTTCCAGTTTGGTAATAAATCGAAGAAACAAATGAATACTAACCTTATTGGTGGGGTGTTCGTGTTATTTAGGGGCCAGTTATTTGCGGAATCGGTTGTATGTGGGTAAGGAGCGACATTTCTTTGGTGTGAAACTTCTGTAGTAAAAGCTGCACAGTCACTGTCCTGAATGAACATTTTTTTACTGTAACTGACCTTCTTTGTAGCTCTTGTTTGAAGGTATTAATAGCAGTTCTGTAATCAGGGAACTGAGAGCTGGCGTGTCTGTGGATAATATTCCCCAGGGAGTGGAGAGACTGAAGCAGGCATCTTTTTGGCGTGCGCTCGCATTATCGCTAGCTGACAGGACATTTTGCCTCAGGCATATTTATGCGCTTTTTAAAGCTGCTGGTGTTTAACCCTCGGCGATCCGGCTTGTCTCCGGGGCGTGCAGGTGGGCGACGAGATCCTGGAGATCAACGGGGAAAGCACAAAGAACATGAAGCACGCCCGGGCCATCGAGCTGATCAAGAACGGCGGCCGGAGGGTGCACCTGGTCCTCAAGCGGGGAGACGGCTCTGTGCCTGAATATGGTGGGTCCATCTACGAAAGTGTCGCGTTCTCTCACGCTTTCTCTCCCTGACGTACCATGGGGACCCCCCTCCCCCTACCGGGCGCCCTGGCCCCCTTCCGCTCTGGGTCACCTGCTGTCTCGGGTGTCCTGCTTGCTTCTGTGAGCTGGGTTTAGGGATGAACGCCATCGCGAGGGCTAGGAGGCCCCTGAAGGACACAGGGAAAGTGAAATGAAAGCCAGTGATCCAAGCGTCTGAAATCAGACGTTCATGCCCTCTAGGATCTTTGCTGAACTTGCAGGTCATAAAATATATTGCATTTCTAAAGAACCATCCAGCTCTGAAATGCTCTGTTCAATAAATTGTGGTTGCAAAGTAAAGTATTTATGATATTTATTGAAGGTGAATGTAAGCTACTGAGTAAAGTGAGTCTTTTAGGAGACGTCATGAGAAGTATCCTCACACTTTATGCCACTGTGGTGGGAAATCACAAACCTGTCCATCTCGTAGAGTCCTTTCTCTGTGAACATCCTCATGTACTGTAAACCTCATGGAAAAGTGTTATACTTAAAAGGGAAAAAAAGTCACAGAACCACGAATTTAACTACTTCTGATAAAGACAATGTCTCTGCATGCTGAGGTGGTCATGTTTGTGGACAAAGATGCGTTTTTGTTGTTCCTCCATAACATTTATGGCAACGTCATTTGATGCGTCAGTCTTCCTGGTTATGTGCGCCTGGCCCTCCTGTTTTCTCCTTTCAGAACCAGAAGTTTCCCTTCATGCGCCACAGCATATTGAGAATGTGAACTGTCCTGCGTTAATATGGCATCTCAGTCAGGCTGTGTATTTTTATACCATTTTGTATCTTCATCCTAATCCGACAGCTGCTCATGCTTCTGTTCTGTTGTGTTTACGATGTAAATTGTGAATATGTTACTATTGTGCCCCCCCCCAATCTACTGTCCATTTATGCTGCTGGGTTATGGGCTCCTGTGTCACTGATTTTTCACACGGGTGGGGGCACTGTCTCCTTGGGGTCTTCCCCCTCATTCACAATGAATAAACTCCTTTCCAATAAAAGCACAAAGCTAGATGACATGTCTTTGTTTTCTGCCTGGGTTGAGGATCTGAACCATCTGGTCTTTGTTTTTTTTTCCCTCTGTTTTTCTCTCCATCCTCCTCTCTTGCTGGGCTCTTCCGCATTCCTTCAGCGGTGATGGCCCCACATCTCGCTGCATGTATGAGAAATGACAAGTTGGGTGACCCCTGCTTCTACCTTATGGGCCAAAATCAAACTACGGTTTGTAGCTGGAGTTCGATCCCTCGGTATCTGTGTGCTGTGACCTGACTCACCTGTCGCCTACGCTGTGCTCCATGCATTCGAATCCATTACCCAGAATGCACCATTCTGCCACCCTTCCCCTATGACCGCCGCTCTCACGTCTATCCACCAAAAATGGATCCATGCATCTGCTTTTCGCATTTGACCTCTGGGTGTGTTTGTGTCCACTGTGAAAAATGCTGCCAGCACTCCTTTCTTGGCACTGATTTACTGGCTCACTGAAGCATCACTCACATGTTCTTAACCAATCAGCTGTTGACTGTCCTCCGTGTCACCAAAGCTCCTGTAGCATAGTAAGCAAAAGTAGTTTGAGTTGAACCCTTCAATTCTAGTCTGACTTAGTAGTGAGTCTTTGAGTTTAGCTTGGTTAGCCGTAGGTAGATCATGTATTGTGAAACCGTTACAATGAATCGGCCCTTCTCATTTGAGACATTGATTGCAAAAGGTTCAGTTGCTTAACTTGTGATGCCCATTTGTTCAAAATAGACTGTGTACAAAGAGATATTTGGCTGTTTTTGTAGCAGTTGAGAAATTCCAAAATTTCAACCGTAGCCAGTAGCTGAGAGCCATAAACATAACGTCCTCTTGTTCCATCTGTTCTGCAGCATACATCGACTGTGGTTTCCTACAAGGCATCTTCAACAGTACCACTTTACAATAAGGCTACCCTTATATAGGGGTTATGAATGGTTTATAAGCAGGTTATAAATTAAGTTGTAAAGCTTTGTAAATCATTAATAGACAATTTATACGACAGTTTTTGTTTAATTAATGAGTTGCTACCATTTATGAGTGGCAAAGGGGAGCCTTATTGTAAAATGGCACCACTTAAACTTTAATCATCTTAAATTACCCTAAGGTTGCCTAAATGTAGAGTTAATTCTGAGGTGTAAGCATTTGTATAATTTACTGGCTTTTTAAATATGGAAACTCACTCGTGCATGAAAGTCAATTTTCGGCACTATGCCACCAAAATACTTAATCGGTATCAAAAAAAAAATAATTGCTCGTTTCGCAAACATTAACTCAGACATTCAAAAACCAAGATTAAAACACTTTAGGTGTGTCGTCTGGGTTCGATAAATTTAAACAACCGTTCTCTGCAGATCTGCAGGCAGCTTTCACTATTTCTCGACTCCTCCTGCATTATTGCTTTTGGCTCACAAACACTAATATTCTGTATGTAATATGCTGTATCATTAGATTTAGATTAATAAAATAACCAAATATTATTAACTGACATTGGCTTGAGAGCTAATAGCTTTAACAGCCTTGTTGCTCGTGCAGAATGAGGCACAGAACTCAGACGTCCTCGTTTTATTTATCCACAACCCCTTATATATGTTACAGACGCCAGCAATGACGGCAGCGGTCCCACCGCCAGTACACAAAATGTTTCGGAAGTGAAAACATTGCCGTCAAACACTCGATTACACGCGTCATCGGAGTCCAGTTATGCAGCAAACCTTCACAAATCATCACGGGAGGAGGACAAGAGGACGAGAGAGGAACTCGATAGCAGGGAACATGGCCGGCACTCCCACGGGCACCACCAGGGCTCGGGCAGGCAGGGCAAGCATTCCAGCCACCACAACCACTCGCCCGACAAGAAGGGCACACATCACCGGCGGGGGAGGCAGTCGGAGGAGAGCTCTGACACCAGGAGGCGTAGTGGCGGCCATGACAGGAGACACGACCGCCACTACAGGAGGCACCATTCTCCAGAGAGCAGGAAGCACAAGACTTATAGTGCAGAGAGGACTTCCAACCAACATGAGAGGAGGCATGGACACCATCGCTCCCACCACCACGGCCACCACCACACCTCACATTACCAGCAGCATCGTCACCACCGTTCACCCCAACGCAAGGGCTCCCTGGATAGATACTCAAATGGCAATCCATCAGCCGAGTACGCAAAGAAGCCAAATACGTTTCGGCAACGAGCCCGCTCCGTCGACCAACTCCTGGACCCTTCGCCAGAGAGATACAGGCTTCCTGATGAGGTTCCCAAGCTTGAGAAATCTATGCTGAACGACCCCCCTGCTGTCGACCGTTACAGGGAGAACACCTCGTTCATGGAACCACCTGCTGTCGACCGATTTAGAGACAACGTCAGGAACCCACCAGCTATTGACCATTACAGAGAGAATGTCTTTGAGAGTAACACACCTACCATCGACCGTTACAGAGAGAATGACCTTCAAAGAGACCATCCCCGCATGCCGTGGGAAGACACACCAGCCAGGGCCACCTCACCGTACAACACCTACAAGACAAACAGTTTACTGAGGGAACCATTTCCCGACAAGAGTGGCAGGCTTGGGCAAATCCCGGCCGACCGTTTCTCTGAGGGATCTTACAAATCGGAAAGCCTTCCTCGAGGGTCGTCCCAGGATGGAGACTACCCAGTGGAGACGGCCGCGTCCAGAATGAAGGAGTTGTATGGCACACTGAGATCTAATGGCAGCCTAGTTTCCCAGAAGCTCCTCGAGCCCAAGAGGAAACCCTACAAAGAGAACCCCAGTGACCTCAGCATTTGATAGGACGCCCAAGCTGCTACCTGTGTCTGTCCAGACACCCCCTGCTGCCATGTAAAACGTGGAGGCCGCAAACTGAAGTAACTGCTCTGACATTACACCCCCCCCCCCATTTTGAAAGTGTACTGACCCTGAGGTACATCATTCCTTTATTTTTCGTTTATGAGTTGCATCTTGCGGACTATTAATTTGAATCTCGATGTGTTGTACATTTGTGTGAATTTTATAAGACAGCAAGGAAGTATGTGCCTAAAAGTGCTGTAGATAATACTTTTCCACAGAAGAAAGGCTTTTTAAGCAGCCATCTGGCTGCATTTCCCCCTCCCCACCAAGAGACACGTGTACACACACTAAATATCATCTGATCCGTATGTCTTATTTTTGTGTCCATTTCCTTGGATCTGTTAGCGTTTGGTTGCTATAGAGCACAAGTTGGCGCTTTTTTGTATTTTTTTCCCCCAACATTTGCAGAATGTGTACATTCAAATGATCAGATGTGATTTTAAAACACTGAAGGGAAAAAATCAGAAGCTATGATATTGATACAAAAATAATATATTCTAATTCTGCTAAGTATTTGTCTAAATATTTATTGAAGGGTGAAGGAGCCCATAAATGCCACTGTCTAACACTTAGGTATCTAAACCACAGAACCAAATGCTTTGACTTATCAGATATTATTGATTTAATGTCTACTGATGTTTACTGCTGTAGATAGTCTACCTGTTGTCTAACCATTTTCCCAGTAACAAATTCACAGTGTGTCCTCATTGTTTGGAAGCCAAGTGTACCAGGTTCATACTGCACTGTCCCTTGTGTGGTAACCAACCCCCCCACCCATCACCGCCACATCTGCACATAAATCACTGCTCATCAGCATCATAAACTTCCTCATTTCTGTGA
Source organism: Cyphomyrus plagiostoma (assembly GCA_019775915.2). NCBI lineage: Eukaryota > Metazoa > Chordata > Actinopteri > Osteoglossiformes > Mormyridae > Cyphomyrus > Cyphomyrus plagiostoma. The sequence continues at coordinate 15,221,200 of JABFEA020000130.1, read as the reverse complement.
TATTTCGCACACATCAAATTGCAGGACATTTCTAAATACAGCGATAGAACAGGACGAGCTGAGTAACTGAGGATTACTCCTTAGGATTCACCAAAGTTGCCATATTCTTTTACCTTGTTTTTCCAAACAATACTGTAAACTTGGCGCATTACTGTGACAGAGAAAGTTTGTAAATGCATAATTTTTGTAGAAAACCGTAACATAAAGGTCTTTTGGGCTCTTCACGTACTATACTGTACCTTCTGCACATGCATGACCAGTGGGACTTGGCCCTAAATCATTGTACTACCCCACCTCAAGTCTGCCCAGGAAACAGTTTGTGAATGCATTTGAGTTGGGTTCCACTTCCACCCAAGCAGCCTTTGGTGCATGTGTGTGTAAGAGTGGGGGAGGATGTTTTATATCGTGATCCTTCTGGTCACATCATACGCAACTCAGCTTTGGCACCCAAAAAATTGACCGATCGGCTTCGCTTGACAGACACTGTTTTGGGCATGGCAGGGAGCTGTGGGATCACTTTGGCGCCCCCTGCTGCACATCTCTAATATATATTATGTCACCTGCATTACAAGGACAACGGCGCAAAAAGCATTGCGAGTTTTATCACTGTTGTTGCTATGGTACTGTAATTAAATTAAACACTCAGCCATCACCTGTACAAAAGTTACTGTCTGATTAATAGGATGCTGGTGGCAAGGAAACTGTTGCCTTTTTCTTGTATAAAAGAGACTTTCTAACAAACCTTGTCTGTGAAGAATGTGATATGTGTTTATATTTCCGAATTGAAACAAGTGATTTGTTGAAAATATTTTAATGTATTTTGAATCAGGTATGTAAAGCTGTTTTAAAATGAAATCTGGTGTATTTGGTTGGGTTTGAATTTCCTTTTAACAGGCCTGCTAACATATTATAAAGACATTGTATGCAGTATTTTTTTTTTTTTGTTTTGTTTTTTTCTTGCAATTTGCTCTGAACGTAATGCTCTCCAGTGTGTCAATTAAGAACCAGTGTATGGGCCAATCTTTTTTATGAAACACTATGCATATAGAAATTACATAATCGATAGCTTTGTTTGAACAATAAAGCCACCTGTAACACAATGTATGTCAGACATTGCTTTAGCTGTAGCGGTAGGTCAACTGGGTAAAGCTTCTTTCCTGAGACTGGACTGCAATGTATATGTAGCTGTCAGAGAGAAGTCTGTGAATGCTATTTTTATTATCAATAAAGTTTTCCATGGAAATTCACCAGTGTGTCAGATTCTAGCAAGCAAAAAACTAAATCAAAAGCCAAATCCCCCCATTGCGGAGGAGAGATGAGAGGTGCTCCTTCTCTTTCAGGTGGTCCTGTTGGGTAGTAGTAACTCTTAACAACTCTAACTCTAAGTTCATCTTGATCCTTTTAAACTTGGGGGTGCCACCATCAGGGTAGATCCCAGGTATATCTGGGAAAGGGGGGGAGTCTCATTCTGTCTGTGTGCGGCTTCTTAATAACTAAATGTCTTCTAACCAAAGTGAAGTTCATCAAAACACAAGGAGGACAAAGTAAAATGTAACATCCCATCAATGCTTTTCAGCCAATAAAAACTCACAAATCAAACTCAAAAAGTACAAATGGTCCCCCTACCCAGTGCCTGGAACTCTCCTCCACCTGGAAATATAGGGCAACCTTTCATTAGTAACAATCCATTAAGGTCATATCTGCCTCCACCCCCACCCCTCCCATAAATCCCTTTTCCATACAGCTGTCCCATGGCATCATGACAATACAAACTCAACTGAGATGTGTTTTCATCTAGTTACTAAGATTCAACTCGGACTCAATGTCATTAATATTTTCTAGAGTGAGGCATTTAAATGAGGATAGTTGTGTATATATTTTTTCAGACACATTGCAGGGAACTTGATATTTTGTATTTATAGTAAATTTTACACATGTAATTACAACAGCATGTGACATACCCACGGTTTAAATATAAACAGGGCCCAATACAGTGCACCTCTGCCTCCTTATGTCCAAATCGCACCTTGCCAGAGTGCAGCTCCTCTTTATGTCCAAATTACATTTGCCAGAACACAACTCTGCCTCCTTATGTCCAAATTTTACCTTGCCAGAGTGCAGCCCTGCCTCCTTTTGTCCAAATCGCTCCTTGCCAGAGTGCAGCTCTGCCTCCTTATGTGCAAATCGCTCCTTGCCAGAGTGCAGCTCTGCCTCCTTATGTCCAAATCGCATCTTGGCAGAGCACAACTCTGCCTCCTTATGTCCAAATTATACCTTGCCAGAGTGCAGCCTTGCCTCTTTTTGTCCAAATCGCTCCTTGCCAGAGTGCAGCCCTGCCTCCTTTTGTCCAAATCGCATCTTGGCAGAGCACAACTCTGCCTCCTTATGTCCAAATTATACCTTGCCAGAGTGCAGCTCTGCCTCTTCATGTCCAAATCACACCATACCAGATTATTGTTACTTTTGTTGGCTTGCTGCTGAAACTTCACTTATTAGCTAGAGTCTGCTAGGGGTAAGAAGCAATTTCTGAATACTTTATATTGTACTGCACTTTCATAGGGACATTCAATTTGATAAAGCTAGAATATTACTTACATTATAATATGTTTCATTTATATGTTGTCTTGAAATTCAAGCATTATTTAACCATGCAATTTGCACAAGACCCATATCACGTAAAATAACTTTCCGATCATCATTTTGTGTTGCCTTAGAGAGACAGTACATGGCAGTAGTGAGGTTTGCTGGTTTGCTGGTTTTCTCCAAAACTACAGCTAAGAATGGGCTGTACTTAATCTTAAAAAAAGCTTTTAGTACAATAGTGAACATTTTGGTTTATTTGAGGCAAGCAGTAAGCCTTAGGATTACATAGGATTTTTCGTTGACTAAGCATGCAATTGTGAGTGTGAATTCAGTGTCCTTGATGATGGTGAGTGGACTGACCACAGCAGACTGAGTCTGAAAGAGGCTGGGATAATCGTGGTATTTCTAATGCTGCATTCGAGGGCTGGGAGGCTGAGTGACCTTGATATGTGTTCTGCAGTTGCCATGGAAACACCCTGAAGGGCCTGTACCATCATCCAACAAGGAGGACAAAAGGACAAGATTGAAAAAAAGTCAAAAGGCTTACTAAAGCAAAGCAAGCTTGTTTTATATTATTTATCTTACTGTTTCACCCAGGGGTGGCATGGTGGTGCAGTGGTTAGCACTGTCATCTTACACCTCTAGGGCTGGGGTTAGGGGCCATGGTGGTGCAGTGGTTAACACTGTTGTCTTATACCTCTAGGACTCTAGGAGGTTTGAGTTTCTCCCCTGGCTCAATGTATCATTGTTGGGTTTCCTCTGGATAGTCTGGTTTCCCGCCACAGCACAAAAACCACACTAAGATCAGTCGGAGTTGCCAAATTGTCCATAGGCGTGTGCCATTGGTAAATGAGTATGTGTGTGTGTCATTGGTATATGAGTGTGTGTGTGTGTGTGTGTGTCATTGGTATATGAGTGTGTGTGCCATTGGTAAATGAGTGTGTGTGTGTGTCATTGGTGTATGAATGTGTGTGTGTCATTGGTGTGTGAGTGTGTGTTTGTGTGTGTGTCAGTGGTGTGTGAGTGTGTGTGTCAGTGGTGTGTGAGTGTGTGTGTTTGTGTGTGTGTCAGTGGTGTGTGAGTGTGTGTTTGTGCGTGTGTCAGTGGTGTGTGAGTGTGTGTGTGTGTTTGTGTGTGTCAGTGGTGTGTGAGTGTGTGTGTGTGTGTGTTTGTGTGTGTGTCAGTGGTGTGTGAGTGTGTGTGTCAGTGGTGTGTGAGTGTACCCTGCAGTAGGCTGATGCCGCGTCCAGGTTTTTTCTCTGCCTTGTGTCTGTAGATTCTGAGGTATGCCCTGGACCCCCACAACCCTGCACAGGAGAAGCAGGCACACACACTAGTTGGGTGGATGTCTTGCCAAACAAGTTAATAATTTATAATATATGAAAAATATATCTTATCTATTGACCATCTTGGGCAGGGTTATGAGGAGGATGTTTGTTCCAGGGAGCACAGAGCTCAAAGCAGGGGCTCCCTCTGCATGTGTTGGTGGTGCTCCCCGGGGCACATACATATACCCGCTCTCACAATTAATAATGCATTTTATAGAATTATATAATAATCTGCAACATAGTCTCATTAGAGCTGGCGGATGCATTCCTGACAGCCACGCAGGAAGAGCTGTTAATTGGATGACCTCATCTGAATCCAGCCAGCAAGCTAATATTTATTCTGCACATTGTTAGAAAATATAGTCCTACAGATTCATCCATCCATTTTCCACATTTATCCATGGAGTGGATCTTCATTCCGGCTGCTTCACAATCAGCCGGGTAACGGGTTCGATTCCTGCTCAGAAAAGGCTGCAGTTACGTTACAGTGTGTGTCAGTGTAGCCTCACACTTTACACTTTCATTCTAGCCCTCCTGTGTGGTTTTGTGCTCCCCCTGTTTTTGTGTGGGTTTCCTCCAGGTGTTTGCTTCATTCACACAGCCCAAAATCAAATGGCTCAGCTGGATGTGTCTGTAACACAGAAATGGATGGAAAGTTAGAGGATGGATGGCCTAAATTCTCATCCTCATTCTAGGAATCTCAGTTTTGCACATTCTCATGCAATAATGGGAAATCCATCAAGTCAGAGGTGCACTAATTCACCTGGCCTACATTACAAAGGAAAAGACAATCCCTGTGATTAGCGCCGCGCTCCGATGTGGACTGGCCACGCTCTGTGAACTGCGTCATTATATATGACTACACATCAATCCAATTTCAGTAGGTGCTTATCGAATTAGGGCGTGATGATTCAGAATATATCTTGGGAAACAGAGGTCACTGGAGAGCAGGCGACCTAGTCGGGACAGAACTTGACTGCTGGACATTCAAATAGGCCCGCAATAATCAATATAAACACACACGCACACCTAATCCCAACTAAAGGTCCTGATATTTAGCATTTTTAATGTATCGGCATCGGCCGATATCCGAGTGCACTACGCCGATTTACAGACAGGCACGTCTGCGGCAGCCAGTGTTATTGTTGCTGTAGAACACGTGACCCATGCTGCTTGTGTAGGACCCCAGCCAGAAGTTTTGGAAGAGTCCTGGTTGAAAACGGTAGGACTTAAATTCTGATCTTTCAATGACCTGTTTATTTAACTGGTTTGCTATGAAATGTTGCTTTTAAAGGAAAACGCGAGCACTTTTGAAAGAGAACGCGAATTACGCTATCGGGAACTGGGGTAATGATAATGAGCCTTCAACCAACTGTAGCTTACAAGTAACGTTAAGGACCATTGGTTCTGACAGTTTTGTGCGCTAGTTGTTAGTCTCGCGGACGTTTTTTAATCGTTAAAAATAATTGTAATTGTTAACATATTAATTATTACCATATCACCCCGATGTTATCAGTTATGTTTTTTTCTTGTGTCGGAGAGTTTCACTCTGGCGGGCGGAGCAGGGAGCTGTCAAACACTGCAACGTGTGTCAGAGTTGCGTTACTCTGCCCCGATCACAGACAGCGCCGTCCTCGGAGACAACTGCTAAGAACAATGCATGGCGGAGAAAACTGTTTGCTCGAAAGCGTGGTTACCATTCACTTGAGCTGATGCTGACAATGGTCCTCCTATGCAACGACAAAGTTATTTTATTTTCCGCGATCGCTAGATTCTGATTGTGAATTTGGCTTGTAAGCTATTTGTCAGCTAACAACATAAACAACATGTTAGTGAAAGGTTTTGAACCTTGCACGCTACTCATCACACAATGATGCACTTAGTTAAGTGTTTTTTTTCTTTCAAAATATATTAGAGTGTAATTGCTTTAATGTGTATGGAATACTGGAATTGTAGAATGAATTGAAGATGAAGGTACTATAATAAAAATGCTAACCTTGCATATTTCTTCTATTTTAGTAATTGCTGTCTGGTGGCTGAACAAAAATCTAATCCGGTATGGCAGCATTTTACCTATCCAACACCAGGAAAAGCCAGGTGCAATATCTGCAGCAGGCTGGTGAGCTTGGGAGCTGAAGAAGGAGTCTGCTGCTAAAGAGATTCTGATGCTGCTATTTTATTGTTTATAATTTTAAGTTCTTGGAAGCTGAAAATGTCCCAGTTCTTGCATGGCCAGCATACTCACCGGACATGTCACCCATTGAGCATGTT
>JABFEA020000130.1:15160978-15173235 GCA_019775915.2 Cyphomyrus plagiostoma | reverse complement strand
CTGATTGGTCAGAGGCTTCACACCTGACTGACAGGTAAAGGAAGGCTGGAAAACCAGCAGTGCTCGGACCTCGAGGATCGTGAGTTGAATAACCCTGCTATAGGCAAACGTTCATTTCCATAGATATTCCTGAGGCAAAAACACATAAGCAATTCAATAGGAATCAACTTAAAGAGATGCACAAAACTGTGGTAAAACGTGCTGATGCGTAAAGAAAATATGATAATGGCAATTTATAAGGGGATACAGTGTGCGTTAAAATGGACCGAAATGTTGTCTGACTAAAGGGGAACAAACAGTAAATTGTGCTGTTCCATGTACTGAAAGATATTTTGTCTATTCGTAATCTACAGAACATGGATAGTCCCTACAAATGTTGTTTTAGAACTTTTTAACAATTTTTAACAGTTATGTCCTAACTCTTATCTTTTCCACGCAACGATACTGTGACTGCCTTTTCACCGAACGTAAATGTTTAACAGCTTTTATCAAGCTGTACAACATCTATAGCTTTCCAGCAAGTTTAAAAATATAGTTAAATAATTTATTTTAAATAAATCACGTGTCCTTACAATCCCTGCTTTAAAAACGTGGCCATTGGCTAGGCCTGTATGTGCTTAGAAACGTGCGATAAGTAATTGATATCTATCTAATTGGCATGTTTTTTTCCGTAATACAGTTTAATGATATTATCAATATTATCAATCAGGATGCTATAGGCTTAAATATAGCCGATTTGTTAACAACGTGGTATTGCATTATAAGTACGCTGGTTACTACGGACGTCTTTTCATTCATAAAAAAACTCATCATCCCGACGAGAAGAAAAAGCCTAATCGGTATTGATAGGAGACTCGCTGAGTAGGAAGGGGTGGGTACACGTCTTCGGAGCACGCCCCCACCCACCACGGCCACTGCCGTGAGAGAAAAACCTCTGGTCGACAGTACGCCGGCCACTCTTTGCAATATGCATGTCCATCGGACGTTTCGCCTACCATTCCCGATCGCTTTTAAAAGTGCGGTCCCGGTTCTACAAAACCCAAGCTAAGCAAGCTGGATGAATCGCCCGCGCACACTGTGAGGAATACAGCTATAAATAAAACAAACTCACTTTAACATTTAGCCCAGACTGGAAAGGGCGCTACGGTAATAAAGGGTCCAATAGCGGGACAACTATGCATCTCCTGATGTGGAAACTGCGTCTTCTTGCTTTACTACCTTACGTCTTAAATACAGTGGCAATAACGGGGAGACCGCAGTTAACTCCGAGAAGAGGTAAGGACATTGAAAATTAATCTTTCAGCTTTGTGTAAAACAAGTGAGAGGAATGAATGGATTTCAAGCACATGACTGTTAAACGAGATTAGGCGTGTTAAATAACAAATCTTAACCTTGCTAACAGTAGAGATTTAGGTCGCTAATACGCGTTCGTGCCGAATTTCATTACTTGTTGCGTTTCTTTTTGCCTCTTTCCAGCAAAGCGTCTTGAACAGTTGGCTGCGTATGAGATTGTAACTCCAGTGCGAGTAAATGAAGCCGGAGACAAGTTACCACCTAACGTGCACTATAAAAGGAAGAAAAGAAGCCTTGACACAGCGGAGGGCATCTCTAGTCAGTGGGCTCCTTCAGTCCATTACAGACTCTTCGCTTTCGGACAGGACTTTCACTTAAACCTCACCTCGGACTCCACATTTATCGCTCCTCTTTACACCGTTTCCATAATCGGAATATCCACCAGAAATAATCTGACGGATTTGCCATCAGATGAAGAGGAGGACACGGACCTTCAGCACTGTTTTTACAAAGGGCACGTCAATGCAAAAGAGGAGCATCCGGCGGTCATCAGTCTTTGCTCCGGACTGGTAAGATTGGCCGCTTCCAAGCGCTGCCAAGTTTCGTGAAGAATTTTGCCTTTGGAAAAGTCAATCAGAAACCCAGCTCCCTTGATCCACATAATATTTATACAGCATGACCGTGCGTAGGCTATATGTGGGAATATGTTTACAATTCAACAACAGTGTTAGATTTTAGAGACAGCTACTCATAAGAATTAGGCAGGCATAAAATATAACTTGCATCAATCAAATAGTTACTGAATTGTGTCGTGATTCCTCTTTTTCTTATGAGCAATGCGCCCTTATTAGCGCAGTCCCGACCGTGCAATGATCGTTTATAAGTGCAGGAGCCAAAGTAGTGGCGTCAGCATTACCCAGTTTTTTTGGCAACGCGGGGCTGGGTGACATAAAGCGATGAGATCTGCGTAGGTCCGCGACTGAAATGCGTCTTTCCGAAGCGCAGATGCAGCGCGATAACTGATGTTCTTATGAGACTCACACTACCAGGAACTGTACAAGTTCACGGCCCTTTGCTTGGCAGGGCTTCCTAGCTGTCTGGTTGGAACTATATATATATATATATATATATATATATTTTTTTTTTTTTAAGTATCTTATTGTTTGTAAACGACTCGTGAATGGTTGAAAAATTATATTATAGCATCAGGTTAAATAAATAATATTATTCTCATCTACTACTTTCACAGTTTAATAATTATAACTTACCCAAACGTAGCTGAAAAATGAGTACTGTTGGACAAACTTTGTTACTTCTCTAAGATGCGACACACGTCTGCAGAACTGCAATAACGGTTCCATGTGTGTTGATGCGGACGACGAAGAGCAAAGGGCGTAAGAAAACGCTTCCAGTTCCATTCGCTTCCTTGTTCAGGAATAATCAGATTGCCTTGAAACAAATCCGCGCAAAATCTGTGCGCCTGTACCATTTTTTAACCTGTTGAAATGTCCTTTTGTTTTTTTTTTTGTTTTTTTTTTGCTTTTGTGGGCGTTCCCATTTAATACGCCTGGTCTATTTAAGGATCCATAATAGATGGTTATAGAGTTATAATAATCACAAACGAATAGAGATTAAAAGTTTGCTGTGATATAATTGCCCCCTCTATATATGCCATGATAAGCAGAGAAAGTGATTGCAATAACATTTATGTTAGTTTTGTTTTGGGCGTCTTGACGCTTAAATATATTGAAGAAAAACTTTTTTTTATTGTATTATACTACCTTAAATGGTCCAAAGGAAGTAGGCAGCAAAGGATTTACGAAGTTGTAGTACGACAGACATTATAGTGATCTTACTGTAGTTTGCACGGCGCTTTTCGAATTTGCTACTTCTGTTAATTGGGATTTTGATGGACGTTTTTCTTATGTTCTTTTATTTTTTTATTAATTAAGATAATATAAAGCCTGACTTCAGGTATGCCTAGCAGGCATTAATAGTTGACGGTGCTCGGATATCCAGTGCGGTGTTTTATTTCCAAGGGTAATTTAGATACAAGCTGACGGCTTTCCGGCTCTTTCTGGAATATGCCGACTGAAGATGGATTACAATAAGAATTTCACCGTAGCAACCAGAACCGCAGGCAAACAAAGACACCGGAGTCAGGTCCCCGAAGTAATTTTCTAAGAAGCTTTTCGACCCACGTTTGTTTATTATAATTGTTAGGCCTACGTCATTATAAACTCAGTTTTATTTCTTACTGTTTGTTCAACTGGTATATATCTGGATACTGGAGCTGTTTATCAAAGGCAATGCTTGGCATTATCTATCCATCCATTTTCTGTAACAACTTGTCATATTCAGGGTCGCGGGGGTCCGGAGGCTACGGACGCAAGGCAGGGTACAACCCAGGAGGGGGCGCCACCCCTGTGCAGGCCACACTCACACATTAGACATACACACGGCACTTAACATTAAAAAGGTGCAGCCTACATATTTAAAATAATAACTTTTTGGATCGGTTATGTTGGAGGATTGTCTTGAAATTAGAAGTAGAAATAATATAATCCGTCAGGATGTGAGATTAAAACCTGATGCATGTTTATTTTACCTCTACCTTAACTGATTTGACCTTTTAATGTGTTTTTAGCTCGGGACGTTCATGTCCCCAGAAGGAGAATACTTTGTGGAGCCCCTTCACAGCTACAACGGTGAACATTATGAAGAAGAACATAACAAACCTCATCTAGTGTACAGAAAGGACGCCTTGCATGCAGCCTGGCCCCGGAACGTGACTGAGTGTGACACTTCAGGTAAATGAACCAGCAACGGGGAAACAATGAAAGCAGTAAGATGTCAGGGCTGGAAAGAGCGATATTACAGAAGAAACTGGCCTCCACCATGAAGCCTGGTTTGAAAAATGATCTGCAGTGTTCAGTGATGATGCCCATCGCAGCATCCTTGGAGACTATAGTGCATTTTTAAACTCCATAAGTTTAAGCCATACAAGTTCACGGATGCATAAATACATTGACTGGAGAATAAGTAAGTTTACCCTACATAAGGCTACATAAGAACTAAAAGGGTGATGCACAGGAATCAGCATAAGGCACAGATGTGAGCTGATTTGGAAACCTTGCTATATGGATGGATCGCCCATTGTATCGATTTCAACAGGAACAGACATATCCTATAGTTTGTGGTCAGAGCTTTTTGCACAGGAAAAACATTTTGGCCTGGTATCGTAACATCGGAGTTTATTGCATTAACTCCTGTTGGCTCTCTTACTTCCTCTCAGCGTCAGATAAGGAAATTCGATCCAGTACTATAAAGAAACTGGGTGAATGTCATTGAGGTGAAGCAGGCTCTGCTTCTGCTGTTTGAAATCTGTCGCTGTGTGGATAAACGGGCAGTTACGCCACCTACAGAAATATGAAGGGGCATGTTTCTCATTTTCGACTATTGGAGAAGGTGCATGAAGACCCCGCCAGTCCTTCTGAAAGTCTAACCTGCTTTAAAGGAATGATGATGTAAAGCAGCCCTCTGCAATTTTAGTTTCAATCGCAATCATTTGCAAGTAGGGGAAACAGCTTTAGAAGACAGAGTCATTTCTATTTGACTGGTGTTGCTTTGCAGATAGGTTTTTTTTTTGTGCAAGATGGAAAACATAGTTTGTCTTCAAGGACGTGTGACTTTGTAAAAATGGGAAAATTGGAACTGAGCACGTTCTGCTTTTACTGGAGATCAGTCATATTGCTTCATGCAGGCCTCATGCAGAGAGCTGGCTTCACCTAACATGACCCCCCCGCCGCCCCCCCGCCCCCATATGCCTTTTCTTTGTAACAGATCTGAACCCATTTACAGAGAAAAATTCCCTCCACTTATTGTACTGTGGTCTGAGTAAGCAGTAAATATCACACTGGGACTCAAACTGTAACTTACTAAAGATGAGAATCATTGCTCTCTCCAGTGACTCGGTACTTTTGAGTTTGTTCAGCTAGTTCGTTCAGTCTTGTTCACATTTGTTCACCAATTTGTGACACATGCTCCTTGGTTATTTACCACTGGAAATATTCTCTCTGTATAATTAGAAGCACATTGCTTCAGACGACATACAAAAAACTGCTTGATTGATGTAGATTATTTAACAATAATAACACACCCAACAAAATATCACAACCTACTCTGTATTAAATTTATTCTCTATGCATCATTATTACCCCAGGAGGTGGTGGCTGTCGAGGTCGCTGATCCTGCTTGTGACCAGTTCATTTTTTGAACAAACTGAACGATCATTGAACAAACTAGATTATTCGTCACCCATTGAACAAACTGAACGATCATTGAACAAACTAGATTATTCGTCACCCATTGAACAAACTGAACGATCATTGAACAAACTAGATTATTCGTCACCCATTGAACAAACTGAATATTGACTCATTGAGTAAATTTTATGATGGCTTACACTTTGAACAAATTAAACAAACTGATTAAGGACTCGTTGAATGAATGATGATTTATTGAACAAACGAATCAATGACTTATTTGACAAACAGGACAGTGAATGAACTGAATGATTCAAGTGATCAAGATCATTTTATTCACATAAAAGATTTATTCCAAAAGAATTCATTATTTGTGACTGACAATTGTCTGTAACTTCTCCTGGCCAATGTTCCTGGAGTCTGTATTAGTGGGACGTACAGACCATGCAGTTTGCCGAACATTAAAGAAATCGGTTTTCCTAGACTTACTGTACTCTGCAGGTAATGTTGCATTCTTTCTCAGTCCATTAATATTTCTCGTCACGAAAAGTTGATCTCCAAACCAAGACAGAGGAACACTCTTCCATGTAGATTACGGTCAATAGAGACTTTTTCAAATGCCGATTTCACCTCAGATGTCCAAGAAGGTATTTATTGTTTTCTCATTAATTTTAGGACATAAACACAGGCAGAGGAAACATAAAAGGAGCCAGAGGAAGCTGTTTGCCGGCGACATGCTGGCTGCTGTGGACAGCTTGAGTGAAAGCTTTTCTGCTGATGCTTCATCCGCGAAACAAAATAAGCAATGGTCTAATGACAGCAGTCCCTCGGGACCTCACAGAAGATCAAAGCGATTCCTCTCCTATCGGCACTTCGTGGAAGTTATGTTGGTCGCCGACAGCAAAATGCTGGCGCACCACGGCAGCAATCTGCAGTATTACATCCTGACACTGATGTCCATTGTAAGTGTCGCCCGTAAGTTCTGTGTTAAGTTCCAAACTGTAACAGGTCAGCTTGGTGCTACGCTACTAAACTCATTCGTCAATTTCAGCCAGCGGGACCACAGATCCTCAGATGCCTGCAATGAATAGGAATAAATAACACTTTAAGTGCACCTTCATAATGCATTCATAATGCATTCATAGGACATTCATAAACAGAATGCAAGTACATCTTAACATCCTAACATCCCTTAGCAGCTTTAATATACATTAATATACAATTGTAATGTTTGTTATTATTATACAATGTTAAGGGATGTTAGGATGTTAAGGTGTACATACATGATGTTTATGAGTGTTTTATGAATACTTAATGAATACATTATGAAGGCGTACTTAACATTTCACGAATGCAATATAAAAGCATTATGAAGGTGCAATTAATGTAAAGCACTACCAAATAATCCCGTGAAATTTCAATAGCTGTCTTATTCTATCTACTATAAACAAAAGCCTATCTTTTAAAAGTTTTTTATTCTGGAAACATCTCACCTATATTTTGCTGTCCTTGCTGAACTGTAGACCACATCAGTCTTGCTCCCTGCATACCTAGGCTTAATTTAGCCTGTAGCTTGAATACAGATTTCAGCCTTACTCTCATACTTTAATGCCTTTTAAATTGGATTTTATATATATATACATCTGAAAACTAAATCCATTTTGCCTTTTTCAGGTTGCTTCCATATATAAAGATCCAAGCCTTGGAAACCTAATAAATATAGTTATTGTGAAGCTGGTCATACTCAGTAAGGAATCGGTAAGTGTCTGTAACATTTGCATCTATCCGTAGCACTTTGCAGTATAAAGTACACACTCCTCCCCTGTTCATGTTAAAGGACGAAAGCAAGTTGTGTCTTTCCACAGGATAATCTGAAAATCAGCTTTGATGCACAGGACACTTTAAGGAACTTCTGCGTTTGGCAGCAAAAGGAGAATCACCCAGATGACAGCCACTACTCCCATCATGATACCGCTATTCTCATCACCAGGTAGACCTTTCTTTTACCATGATGCTGCACGCTCACATCACCTGGTTCTTCTGTGTAGAGGAGCCTTCAAAGTCATCTAATTTCAGTAATAATCCCAGGTTTTACCCTTGCTGCATTGTTACAGGTCCATTACTGTAACACCAACTGTTGCCGCATGATGGCCGTTGGGGGCAGTTCTATAATAAGCTTAGGGTGCAGTACAGTACAGTTCCAAACTCAGTGGTCTCTGTCAGAAGACCCACTTAGAGAGCAGTGTGACACTGTAGCACTTTCATACCAGTTGTTCTTAACTGAAAAAACGATCACCACTGGGTAGATGAACCTCATTACAGTATGGTAGCCCTATACTTGGGACCTTCTTTCATTCTGGCGGAATGGCGGGAGACTGGACCACAGCTGGGTTCATGAACGGGGACATACAGGTCAAACTGGCAGATGCGTGGAGGTTGCTGTACCATTGAATGCGTTTGGTGACAGTGGCCTGAATCTGCTTCTCTGTCATAGGCAGGACATCTGTAGGGCACGGGACAAATGTGATACATTGGGTAAGCTCTGCTCTCATCAAGCTCATAAGGTCATACATATGTTGGAGTTCTGTAACAGTTCTTATGCCAAGTCTTGCCAACATAAAGAAGCATTCAGGAAATGGTTATTAATGATAAGTGGTTTCTGACTGATGACTCTGCTGGCGGTGATGCCGTGGTCGATGACACTGGGCCTACAGGCCTGGCAGAGCTTGGCACAGTGTGTGATCCGTACCGGAGCTGCAGTCTCAGTGAAGATAATGGACTCAGCACTGCCTTCACCATCGCCCACGAGCTGGGACACGTGTGAGTTTCCCTGCTGACCCCCTCTCCACACTCTGGTCTGTGCATCAGTGACCCTTCTATGGAAGGAATGTAGTGACCTTGCTCTGCATCAAATAGGCAGTCGATGGACATTGTCTGCAAACATCTCATTGGCTTATAACCACGTGATACAAAATTATTGCTTCCATATTAACCACTCAGTATCTGTCCTTGTTCAGTTCAACGTCTTTATTATTCATTGTCTCTTTTGTTTGTGTATTATGACCTGTAACGGCAACCATTAAATGTCCTCTAACACCATCTGGAGGCCTTTGCAATTATGAGAGACAGTGGGGCTCAATGCACCATGGGTGTAGGCTGGAGTGATATTTGGGTGTTGTTTTGTGGGGTGGGGTGATATTTGGGTGTTGTTTTGTAGGCTGGCGTGATATTTTGGTGTTGTTTTGTGGGCTGGAGTGATATTTGGATGCTGTTTTGTAGGCTGGGTGATATTTTGGTGTTGTTTTGTAGGCTGGGGTGATATTTAGGTATTGTTTTGCCCCTTAGGTTTAACATGCCTCACGATGACAGTAACAAATGCAAAGAGGAACATGTGAAGAGCCAGCAGCATGTGATGGCCCCCATGTTGAACTATGACACCAACCACTGGACTTGGTCCAAATGTAGCAGGAAATACATCACTGACTTCCTTGAGTATGTAGCAGGCCGGGCTTATGCATGATAAGCACCAAGATCTCTGTAGATGATTGGCATGCAGACTGTCTCGACAGAAGAGCCACTCTCACTGTACTGAAGGTGTTTTTTGTCTGTTTGTCTTTGTTCTTTTGTTTTTTCTTTAAGTCGTCTTTTTCATTATTTCTTAATAGCACAGGCTATGGCGAATGCTTGCTTGATGAGCCAATATCTAGACCATACGCTCTGCCTCAGCAGCTTGCCGGACAGACATACAGTGTTAATAAACAATGTGAATTGATATTTGGGCCCGGAATGCAGTTGTGCCCATATATGGTAAGATATACGGTAAAATTCCCCTTGTGTCCACAATCTCCAATGTGACTAGCTAGAGGAAGGCAAACCCTAGATAATTTAATGCCTCGGGCTTTACATTGTTTATAGCATATAGCTGCAAAAATATTAGGTCAGAAATTCACACGAGTCAGCATATATACACACACAAGTATTTTTCTGTGTGGAAACTGTTTGTTCCAAGTGTACACTCTGATATACAGATAAATGTGTGCTATGGTGATATTTACTGCTGTGGCCCCCGCCACGTCCTCCCCGGGAAGATAACGCCGTGTTGATGCTGTCCAGGTGCAGTGTCGGAGGCTGTGGTGCACCAGGCCCGAAGAAGCCCAGCGCGGCTGTCGGACCCAGCACATGCCCTGGGCAGATGGCACCGAGTGCGCGTCGGGCAAGGCGAGTGCGTGGGAGGGGCTCCGCGGTCCCACCCCAACGGCTGCAACTGCCGGCTGCGCAGTGCCGCCTGGTCTGGCTGCGCTATGCTGCCTAGCCGGCTACGCAGTGCTGGCTGGGGAGTGCTGCTGGAGCCTGCCCCGCAGTGCCACCCGGAGCCTGCCCCGCGGTGCCACCCGGAGCCTGCCCCGCGGTGCCACCCGGAGCCTGCCCCGCGGTGCCACCCGGCCCGGCTGGAATCACATCTCTGCACAGTGCTATTTTTATATCTTTATGTTTCCCTGAATCTGGCAGTGCTTAAAGCATCGCTGTTGTAAAGCAAAATAATTAGGATAAGTGGGATAGAAAATAAAAGCTGATCAAAACTGTACTTAATTTTCATTGGCCCACACATTAGTAGCTGTAAGAGAGCAGTGCATGTGATTCTAATCGGATCGCTTGCCGAAAGGGTTTTCAGACTTTGTTCTCACTGTAGTCTGTCTTGTTATGGCTTATGGTAACTGTGACCGGAGGTCACTGGAGGTTTCCCTATCCGTCACTGCACTACACTGGCTTTTAATTAGCAGTGTACAAACAAATGCTTCCTGCTTGCTCTCATACCTGAAAGGCTTTGGGGCATCCGAGCACCGTGCAGGCAGCACAGAGCACAGTTTTTCGCAGACTTGTTTGCGCGTCAGGCATTTGAACCAAACCCACGCGTGCAATTTTGAATGCAGTCAAATCTGATGTCAGCCATAAGGTGCCGATATCCCTCTTTAACTTAGAACAGCCTGGGATCTTTGGAGATTCCAAGCCTGTTTTTTTCTTTTTTTTTTTTAATTGTTGCTGCTTTTTTATTATTTCTTGGAATGTTCACAGATTCGCATTTCATGCCGCTGCTGTGGGGGGCATTTCCTCTGCTTCTTATCTGCGTGTGTTTATGGCCCCCAGCACTGCAGACATGGCGCATGTGTCCCCAGGGAGCAGGAGACCCCCCCTGTAGACGGCGCCTGGGGTGTCTGGAGCCCCTTCGGGACCTGCTCACGCACGTGTGGTGGGGGCATCAAGATCGCCGTACGCGAGTGTAACCGGCCCATGTAAGACGCCCCCTACAGTCACATCACAGTCACACGTCTGCGTCTCACAGCAGCTCTTGGACAAGAGGCTTGTGATAGGCTGGCGTTTCGAGACACTGGAGTCGCAGGTCCGAGGCGTGGAAGCCAATCCACCGTCAGGGCTGGGATCTGGACACAGAAGGAGCCTTAGGATCAGGGGTGGAGCGGGCAGTTTAGTTTCCAGGGGGAAATTTGTGGAATGGGGGGTAATGATTGGGCAGTCTAAATTAAATAGTATTTCTCTCTGCCCTGTAACATAATTTCCCTCCATCGTCCGAGGCAGCTCTCATGGTTATTCACTCCGGCACTGCTTAGGCTGCCCAGAAAGCATAGTACTTTCTGCCCAGAGAGCAAATCATCTGGCAGGCCTCATGCAGGCCTCCTATGTGTCTCTGTGGGCCCCAGGATGGCAGAAAGTACTATGTGGGGCCTCATGCAGGCCTACTCTCTGTCTCTGTGGGCCCCAGGATGGCGGGAGCTACCGTGTGAGGCCTCATGCAGGCCTACTATCTGTCTCTGTGGGCCCCAGGACGGCAGAAACTACTATGTGGGGCCTCATGCAGGGCTACTATCTGTCTCTGTGGGCCCCAGGACGGCAGAAACTACTATGTGGGGCCTCATGCAGGCCTACTATCTGTCCCTGCAGCCCCAGGAATGGCGGGGACTACTGTGTAGGGCGGCGTATGAAGTTCCGCTCCTGTAACTCTGAGCCATGCTTCAAGCAGAGGAAGGACTTCAGGGAAGAGCAATGTAGCGCCTTCGATGGCAGGCAACACAACAGCCTGCCTACAAACGCGCGCTGGGTCCCGAAGTACAAAGGAAGTAAGACCCCACCTCACACCCCCCTGAGCCGTTTGGTTCGTGTGCCATCAGCTTTATCCCTCTCTCCTTCTCTCCCTCTCTCCTTCTCTCCCTCTCTCCTTCTCTCCCTCTCTCCCTCTCTCCCTGCCCCAGTCGTCATGAAGGACCGCTGCAAGCTCTTCTGCAGGGTGGCTGGCACCACTACCTACTACCAACTCAGGGACAGGGTCATCGATGGGACCCCATGTGGTCCGGACACCAATGACATTTGCGTTCAGGGGCTTTGCAGGGTGAGCAAGGGGCACCGGGGCCACATGTCGTACTCAGTGTTTCTCAAGACGGTCCGTGGGCCCCCCCAGGCCAGACCACAGGGCCCCCGAGGCCAGATCTCTGTCCCCCCCAGGCCAGACCACGGGGCCCCCGAGGCCAGATCTTTGTCCCCCCCAGGCCAGACCGTGGGGCCCCCCAGGCCAGACCACGGGGCCCCCGAGGCCAGATCTCTGTCCCCCCCAGGCCAGACCGTGGGGCCCCCCAGCTGGTCTGATTTTTGCTCCCTTCCAGCTCCCACCAAGACCCCAACCAAACAAAC
>JABFEA020000130.1:15139737-15150977 GCA_019775915.2 Cyphomyrus plagiostoma | reverse complement strand
TGAACTGGACCCTGACCGCTCATGGCATGCTGAACTGGACCCTGACCGCTCATGGCATGTTGAACTGGACCCTGACCGCTCATGGCATGTTGAACTGGACCTTGACTTGACTGAAACATGTCTGTCTATGTAGGACTGTGAACTGCAGCAATGTCCCGAAAAGCCTCCCACCTTCCAAGAGCCAAAACTGCCACCCCAACCCACTCACACAACACAGTGGAGATTTGGGTCATGGACACAGGTGAGGAAAAAAACATTGTTCTAAGCCCCTGGCACGATAGCATCATATTTTGTTTCAGACGTCCAAAGTTTACACAGCATTTTATATAACCTTTTCATATACTTGGATGTTTTAATGAAATAGTCAGGTTTAGTGTTGTTTTTATTAAGAATACTCAATACTTTACAAGCTTAAAACCTGAAATTTCTTAAGTCTTGTCCTACACCGGCTTTGTGCATTTTTAAAATTGTAAATACCATCATCCTTTATATGTTCATTCTTGTACTTCTAGTTAGTGCATCAGTTTGTGATGTGTCAAATGGTGACGTGACATTGCATGTGTGCACTTCCTGTGTCTTGGTCTGGTACGGATGTGATCCTTGAAACCTGCCATACAGTGCAGCACTACCTGCGGCAAAGGTTCGAGGATGCGCTATGTGAGTTGCCGTGACAATCAGGGGGCCGTGGCCGAGGAATCAGCATGTTCACACCTGCCCAAGCCACCGGCCCAAGAAGTGTGCTCAGTGGTAGCCTGTGGTCAGTGGAAGGTCTTGGAATGGACACTGGTAAGAACCTGAAGATGTGCACCAGGACAGAGGTCTCCACCAAACTGATCACTTTCCTATTATTCACATATTCAGCATTTACTGACGTGTATTGGACTGAAATCATTAGTCTCCCTTTGTAAAACGGGTTGATTAGCTGTCCATTGAGATTTCTGTCCATTCTCTCATCTTCAGTAGGTTAAAATGAATGGGGAAATATTGTCAGAGAGATAGTTTGTTCTCTAGAACCTGTAGGTCATGTAAGTCTATCTGCTTGGGAAAAATGCAATCTCATGGTTGTACCCGAATGTTTGATCCCAATGTTAAATCAGACATGATATCATTTCGGTCTTATACATATTTGATCTCTTTGTACATGGGCATAGTTTTACAATACAGTCATCCCTTAAATAGTTAATAAAGTAATAAGAACTGATGTAAAATCAAAAGATTGAAGACTGTAAGGAATATAAAGACCAAATGAAGAAGTTTGTTTATTAAGGAATGGATCCTCAGGAAGCCTAAAGACCCACACAAAACACAGAATGTTCTAGAGCCTCTTTGTCCATTGTGAGTGACTATGGAGCGTGTTCCTTGTGCCTGAGGGTCTCTGTGTGTGTGTTCCTGTGCGTCTTCAGTGCTCCGTGACGTGTGGCCAGGGCAAGGCCACTCGGCAGGTAGTGTGCGTGAACTTCAGTGACCAGGCCATGGACGCCAGCGAGTGTGATCCTGACGATCGGCCTGTGACAGAGCAGGAGTGCAGCATGCCCCACTGCCCCAGGCGTCCCGAACCTCTGCCCAAAAAAATCTCACCTCCCCCCAGTGGCCGAAACCAGTGGAGGACAGGACCGTGGGGAGCGGTGAGTCTCCCTCGAAGCTGTCTGCTCGTATCCGTAGCCGTCACTTTGGATGAAGTGTCATCCTTAAAGGCATCTAAAGAGGATGTGTCCTGCACTTCACTCCTGCTGACAGCCCTAATCTACAGTAGCAATCAAAAGTCTGGACACACCTTTTTCATGCATATGTCTGTATTTTAGTGTTGTCATTTGCCATGTAGAAAAAGGCCTGGAGGCAAAGAATTATGTCTAATCTTGGAGTCTTCAGGACAGCCCCCTTTGCTTGGATAACAGCATTGCAGACTCTTGGCATTCTTTCACTTAGCTTTCAGGTGTAGCTACCTGGAATACTTCTCCAGCAGGACTTCCTGAAGGAGTTTCCACAAGGTCTGGACACAAAGTTGGCTACCTTGCTCTTAAGGTGGTCACACACTTCGAGTGACATCTGGGCAAAGTAAAGTGGAACACGTCAGTGAGAACGACGCGTCGCGTACTTAAAACGATGTCACAACCTTGTATTTTGACACAACAGACACACATACAGAGCACAAATAAAGATACTGTGCCGAGTGGTTGAATCCGGCAGACATTACTGTGCGTATTAACAGCAACTGTGGGTGTATTGCTAGACAATAGTCTAAACAATACTCATGGTTACATGCTAACGAAACACACACATTCCACGTAACATTACAACATTGCACTGTTTAAAGTGCAATGCAGTGAAAGGCGTGGCGGTAACAACATAATCATCATACATTTACATCAGGGGTGGGATCCGAACAAACAATTTATTATAGCTCATACGACAGTGTGATGCCAAAAGGACTGAAAGTAATCGTCTGAAATATTCCACTAGCTTTAAGTTCTCCCCAAACAAGCTTGATGGGCCGAATGGCCCCCTCTCGTTTGTAAATTTCTTATGTTCTTATGATTCAACTCACCCCAAACTCAGAAGACAGTGTTTAGGTCATTGGGGATTATTAGGGCTGCTCATACATCACAGCACTCCATCTCTCTCCTTGTTGACAGAATAATGCAACATAAGCCTTGAGGCTTAGGATCATTATTTTGTTGAAAAACAAATGATTTTCAACCATGGTGTCCAGGATTTTGCCTGGTTCTGCAACTTCCCATAGACCTCACTAGCTGCATTCCTCGCCTCATGTCACAGTCGACCTCCTGTGCAGCTTTGGGAGGTTCATGATTGCCCCGCCTCTCGGTACCCCCCGAGGCAGCGGGCCCCTGCCCCACCTCTCAGAGGCTGTACCCCCGAGGCAGCGGGCCCCTGCCCCGCCTCTCGGAAGCTTTACCCCCGAGGCAGCGGGCCCCTGCCCCGCCTCTCGGAAGCTTTACCCCCGAGGCAGTGGGCCCCTGCCCCGCCTCTCTGAGTCTGTACCCCTGAGGCAGCGGGCCCCTGCCCTGCCTCTCGGAAACTTTACCCCTGAGGCAGCGGGCCCCTGCCCTGCCTCTCTGAGACTGTACCCCCAAGGCAGCGGGCCCCTGCCCCGCCTCTCGTAGGCTGTACCCCCGAGGCAGCGGGCCCCTGCCCTGCCTCTCGGAGGCTTTACCCCCGAGGCAGTGGGCCCCTGCCACACTCTCTCTGACACTGTGTCCTCTGCTACAGTGCTCCAGCACTTGTGCCAGTGGCTTCCAGAGGCGTGTCGTCGTGTGCCAGGATGAGAACGGCAGCCCTGCCGGAGGCTGTGAGGAGCAAACCAGGCCTGAGGAGCAGAGGTCCTGCCAGTCGGGGCCCTGCCCACAGTGGGTGTACGGCAGCTGGGCCGAGGTGAGCACACTCCCGCCTTTCCTACTCTCACCCTTTTCCACTGATACTGCGCCATTTGTCCTGTCGCTTAAAAATAAAGAGAGTCAATAGGCACCTATAAGGCGCCCTTTTTGATGGGGGCCTGGGGATCCCTCCTTCACTCGGTCCCCTAACCACCACCCCCCCAAATCCCTGCCCCCAGTGCACAAAGCCCTGTGGCAGCGGGGTGAAGACACGGCAGGTGATCTGTCAGTCGCCCACCGGGAGGCGCTTTCACGCCCTGAGCTGCGACATGCTAGACAAGCCCCCGGAGCGTGAGCAGTGCAACACGGAGCCCTGCCCCTCGAACCCCCACTGGAACGCCGGCCCCTGGAGCTCGGTACGCTCGTGAACATTGGCACTCACCCGTCGCCCATCCATCGCTATGGAAACTAGCTTAATAGCTAATCTGAAGACAGTAGCCCCATAGTCTCGGGGGATTGTTAGAAGACGCGTAACGTGTACTACACACCACACGCCGATAGTACGTCAAAGGATGATGTGCAAAGATAATGAAACACAGGGCACCTTTTTCAGCAACATTTCTAGCTAATTGCCTAGCAGGTGAGACAACTCGTCTAGATCTGGATGATGGCAAAGGGTTGTGCCCAGTGCCAATTTAAAACTCTTCAAATAAAAAATTTGTTGCCCGATATGTAACAGGTAAGTTCCTGAGCAACACTGGTCAGCAACTTGGCTCAAAAAGTTGCCTTGTGTATCATCAGCTTTGATGTACCCATGTAATTCTAGGCACTGTCATCACCTTTAGAGATAGCCCACTGATTTAGGACCAGTAGCTCCTTTCCAGACCAGTCCAGCTTATAAAATACTGCTCTTTAAGGCGTGACTTGCACACACTGCTGTGATGGGCTGGCGCCCCCTCCTGGGGTATTTCCTGCACCTGGGATTGGCTCTGGACCCCCATGACCCTGCATAGCCCAGCGGGTACAGAAACTGGAAAGATGGATTGATGCACGGATGGATTGAATCAGCTATACGTAGCATGAACCTGGCGTGTGGTTTTGTGGGCGTGGTCTTGTGATGTCATCGCACTCACTGCTGAAGTCTTTATGTCAAGTTGGTATTTGCCTTTAATATAGTTTTTATAGTTTTATAATATAGTTTATAATATAGTTTAATAATTTCATGGAATATAAAGCTCATCTGTCAGACATCACTTGAAGCAGTATCTAGCCAGGAATTAATACATTCTTTAAGAGGTGCTCTACCAAATCAAGGAACCGAATTACATCATAATACTGAGATAAATATTTTAAAGGTGCTGTGATATTGTCATATTTAAGGTCATATTTTGGTACTCACTGTAACAAACTCTGAATATACATCAGTACGTTTTTGCAAATGTGTGTTTTTACAACATTATCTTTTTGACATTTTTTTTGGAACATTTCTGCTGTTGTTCGTGGTTATTTTAGCATAAAGATACTGGCTTTGCATCTCTGTTCCTCAGATTACAGAAACGTTTCAGCCGGGGATCATTATTTTTCATGAGCTCTGTCTCTTGATGATGTCTACCTCATTCTCGAACGGAGAGTCTGCTTTTCCAAAAGGGCTGTGGGCTGCAGCCCGCAAACCCCCCCAAACCCCCCTACATGCCGCTGGAAAATGTAACCTCCCTGTCCAGTTATATCTTCAACTTAAACTTTGACGTCTATTTTAATGGCGCGTTAATACTCTTCAGAACAGGAGTGTAGGGTGAAGTCCTCGCCAGTGCCAGATTTCAATGTTTTTGCTGTCACTCCAAATGTTTTAAGGTGTTTATGAAGATGGTCTTTTTGAAGATGCTTTCAAGATTTAAAGATTATGCGACCGTTTTTCAGTAACCTGAGAAATCTGGTAGATGTATCCTGTACTGAGGTTATTTAGGCATCATTGTGTGCAGAGAATATATTATTAACAGAATATGCTACATTTATCAGCCTTCTTAAATGATGTGCGGAGCCTTAGTTTCACTGTTATGTACTTTGTGTACGTGTGTAAGT
This sequence comes from Cyphomyrus plagiostoma, assembly GCA_019775915.2. Taxonomy (NCBI): domain Eukaryota; kingdom Metazoa; phylum Chordata; class Actinopteri; order Osteoglossiformes; family Mormyridae; genus Cyphomyrus; species Cyphomyrus plagiostoma. The sequence goes on along the minus strand of JABFEA020000130.1, from coordinate 15,145,566 downwards.
AATTTATTCGGAACTTCAGGACAATTGTGCTGAATGTTATTTAATTTTATACAAACATACATCATTTCACATTGTTCATTGTCAGCAATTAAAGCTAATTAGAGGCCATTACAGAAACATGATTCTTTGGTTTGTTTTCTGGCAAAACACGCAAACCTCAGAGCGATGTTGTGGCCGCAGACATGTATAATCATGTTCTTTTTACCATAATAAAAAGTGAGTATAACCTTTTTCTGAAACAAAAAAAAGCAACACGCATGCAATTTGTCTGTACATATTTAATGAAGGGTCATCACTGGATAGTGCGTGTGAACAAGGCTGCCTGTTTTGATTTGACATGACTAGATTTGTTGGGAGTATGACATGACGGCTCCCCAGCACCACTTAGAAACACAATGAAGCAGACAGATGACACATGTAACCCTCCATACATGTGACACGTGCACCTGGAAATGGTCAGTGCACATTTCAGCATATACAGGTTCCATCCTGAATCATTCGGCTCGGCTGTGTGCTCCGCCCCGGACAGGTGACCCAACTGAGAAGGGGATTCTGGGTAGCATTCGATTCGAGACAAACTACCATAGAATGAAATTCACAGCAATGCAAAAACACTGGAACTGTTTTCTTTTGCTTTGAGAAATTAAGTTCAGTCCTGCATCCCTTGATTGAACATCAGGCGTGTTTAAAGGTTGTACTGTAAGTGTAATTAACTGTTTTACAGCTTGTGTTTTTTGCTGAATGATCAAGGTACGACACCTCCATCTTTGCCTGGCACCTTCAATTGTGACATAGTGCCCTCTGTAATCTGTGTTCCACTTTATGTGCATACGCTCATTGCTGCATAAACTTGTAGATCGGCAGATTTTTTTTTTTGTAAAACAGTGTTTCGAGTCCTGTGGGTATTAAATCCAGTAGACTTTGTTCAATGCTGTATTCCAGCCGAAAATGATGTCTTTCAAAGAGCAGTTCCCTGCCAGACAGTCCATATTTTTACTCCCTGGGAGGGTGCAAAATCGTGGACTGTCTGCAGGTCACCAGGGACCAGACTGGGAAACACTGGTCTAAGATAATGTCAGTTGTGAAGCAGACCAGCTCAGCATCAGGATTCAGTTTGTCGCCATGGGGACGCTCTGTTGATTGGCTTGTGCTGTGTTAGTGGTTTCTACTAGTCAGGCATGCAAATCCCCACCCACCACCCCCTTCTCTTTTGGGTCAGGGCTGCACACCTTTCAGCACCCCCAGTGGTAGGGGTGGGGCTGGGTTGGGGGGGCGGGGACTCCACACAGCATGCTCATTCAGGATTGGTCTGGTGTTGGAGCCTCGCCCCCTTCACCTCACGTTCTGACTGAGCACGTCAAACCCCAAATCGGAGTGCTCTCCCGTCGGGGGGGGGTTAATCCTCTGGAAGCCCAGTGACCATGCAGGAGGGATGGGGTGTAGGCAGCATAGGGTCATTTGGCGAGCAGACAAAAACAGCCAATTATAGCAACTCCCGATTTAATCAGAATCCCACCGCCAGCCAGCCACGTCCTCCAGGGGAGACCCACAAAGAGTTTGTTCAGCCTCAATTTTTTGGGCATGATAAAGGTTTTTGCTCAGTCCGTTTGTGGCACCGAGTGAGACATGTGACTTCTGTGCTGTTTGCAGTCCACAAAATCCTCTATTTGTTTACAACTAGTAGATGCTAATAACTCCATGTAATATGTTGGTTGGCCTCCTAAAGTCATACATCTATATAATTTTGTATTTTATTGCAAAGTCATTGTGTAATTATGTGATTTTTCTTTTATATTGTTTTTAATCCCGTTAGTGACCCTTCTGCCATTATACATGTTTGACCCTTCCAGTCAGATGATTGACCTTTCACATAGTCTCCTCCTCATGTCACAGTGTTCCGCGGCCTGCGGGAAAGGATACAGGTACCGCAAAGTGACCTGCGTGGCCCGATCCGGGAGGCCCCTTCCCGAGGAGAGCTGCCAGAAGCTGCCCCCCCCCAACAGGCAGCGGCGCTGCCGGGGGGGTCGATGCCCCAAGTGGAAGACTGGCAGCTGGGTAGAGGTGCGTCGAAATCGGCAGCTGAAACGTCCGCCTCCCCTTCATATCACGGCCCCCTGAGCCAAGTGGCGCCTCAGCTGCACCCATCACTCCCCTTTCATTCAGGCATCTTTTTCATACCGTGGGACTGTACCCTAATTTTTTGGTCAGACCTTGCCTTTGTAACCAGAGGCGCCCCCCAGGTCCCGGTGCCTCACCAGAGGGACCCCACTTACTGTATGAGACATGGCGCACTTCCCAACCTGCACTGGGAAACACCCGGAAACCAGCCCACATGTCCTCGTAGCCAGAAGGCACAGAACAGCACATCTGTGCACCATCCCTGGAAAGGGGGGACCAGGTGCTGGCCTTCGGTGGCGTCCGCTCCCCAGGAGCTGGCTGCGCTGCGGATGGAGCGCAGTGTGAATAGGCAGAAGGGACTGCATCCTCTGAAAGGGCCCTTGTTTGGAGTGCAGGGTGCGTAAGGGGCGGCCAACAGGTGCTTCAGGCGGGGGTGGGGGTGAGGGGGAAGGAAACACAGCCTCTGAGTGTTCCCCTCGTCACGTGACTGGTCCAAGGAGCTCCCTTCTGTGTGAGCCAATGAAAATAAGCCGCTATGGCTGGAGACAGAACAGACATTTCTAGTGGAAAAAACTCCCCGGAGTAAAGAACAGATTTATGATAATATTCATACACTGATGCAGTAAATATCTGCTTCCACACGCCCTGAGCCCTTAAGGTTATTTGGTTTCATAAGACACCAGAAGGACACGATTGTTATGGAAAAAACAAGCACTGACCAAAAAAAAAACAATTCAGAGAGGAAGAATCCCTAAAAATTTGTAAAAGAACAAATTAACTGGATTAAATTTCTGCCCGCAGTTTTTTCTGTTGGTAATACTTTTCACCACAAAATGAATGGAGGGTGAGTGAGGATAGTTACAAAAGCATCGTGTTTTCGGTTGAATATCTGTTCCAAAGAAGGATCCTTTGACATTTACAACTGCAAATCGCGGCAAGAGAGAGAGAGCTGACTTCTCCCACTGCCATGTGAAACATGATCTGTGTGTGTGTGTGTGAGTGTGTGTATGTGTGTGTCTGTCTGTCTGTCTGTGTGCTGTTACATTGTTATGCAGTCAGAGATTACATTAGCAAAGCGGAGATTTGGCTCATGTTTATAGACTTGGTAAAGGAGACTTGGAGAAAAAAATGGAAAAACCAGTCCTTACATAATAATAATAATAATAATAATAATAATAATAATAATAATAATAATAATAATAATAAATGAATGAATGATGATGATGATGATGATAACTCTGGCCAGGACATCTTAGAAGATGGTGATATTAATAATGAAGAAGAAGAATACTTTTATCCAGATCATTCCAGCAGATACCTGGATGTTCCTCCACTGGGAGATGGGAACTGGGAACATGCCCTGGAACAGGCTCTTCCCACAGAGCTTTTCTCTCTAATTCCCACGGTAGATCCCTGGGATGCGGCGGCGCGTGCATCTGGATGCGTTTAGTGTTTCCTCCTGAGGCCCCACTGCCCCCTTGGCGCAGAGCCGTTTGGGCGGTCGGGTGGGCGAGATCCATGCTCGCTGCCTCCCACAGGCATGCCGTGGTTATTAGCCGGGGAAAGGTGCCAGGGCGCCCTACTGGGATTCCGCCTGCTGAAGGGAGGTGGGTGGGGGGGGGGCACACAACTGTTACGGACACTATATCAGTTACTAGCTCTACTGAAACATGGAAAATTACTTAATGGGAGTGCTGCTTGGAATTTCATGTATGAAAATATGAAAACAATCTGAAATGCTATACAGACATGAAAGTAGAAAAACAATCTGATGTGCTGCACAGTGTTTGTAGAGAACATCACATTTCCAGGTCAGTTGTGAAACTCTGCATCCGTGTAAAAAGCTAATTCTCAGAAAGAGTAACTTTCTGTGTTGATAAAATTGTACAATATTGTACAACTGTAACTTTCCTCCCAGAGTGTGTGTCTACCACCTCCATTCAGAGGAACAATGTGAGGGACATTTGGGGCGTCTGTAACTCCAGGGACAGTGTAAAGCCCCTATTGCACAGTTTCTGCACAGACCTTAACCCAAACGCAGACCTTAACCCAAACGCAGACCTTAACCCTCAGGATTACAGATCTGGTCAGTGACAGAGCAATGAACGGATACACAAAATTGATAGAAAAGCAGAAACTGGGCTTTTAAACTAAAATCATTCCTTTCATCATTGCATTGTTCAAACAAGATTTTGATGGCTGGTGAGCCACAGGTGAACTTCCTGTGAGCTGCCAGTCATTGTATGTAACATTCGGTAAGTTTAGATCCTGATGTGAATCACGCAGAAGAGACTGAGAGGTTATGGCTCATTGTTTGGAAATCAAATTCCATCAAATGTTCATGTCATGAAACACAACGGAGCATTACGCCCATCAACAGGGTCAACCACTGCTGACATGTCAAACAAGAAAATGAGCCTGTGGCTGTATTATTCATAAAAACTATTTTGCGTTACTTGTTCACTGAACATGAAAATATGAAATTCCTGCTCACAAGATAAAGTTGTTAATAACATCCTAGATGTCGTGCACTGCAGAAATTTGAACAGCTATAACAATAAAGTTATTAAACACAGTTCTTTTAAGGTAAAATATTGCATTAAGTTGAAAAAGTTGCAGTGGAAAGTGGCTTGGTAACAGATGGTTAGAATTGCGTATACAGAGAGTCAAGGTGATGGTACCTTTCTCCTTATTGAGCAGTGCTCCTGACCAGTGCTACTGACCAGTGCTGCTGACCAGTGCTACTGACCAGTGCTCCTGACCAGTGCTGCTCAGGCACTTTCCCATTGATATTGGGCAACAAATTTCTATTTGAAAAACTTTGCTCGGCATTGGACAACATTTCTCAATCATCCGGGTCCAGATGATGTTTGTCTCACCTGGTTGGCAATTACTCAGCAACATTGAGCAAGAAGTTGCCCTGTGCATCACCTTAATCTTCATTTAATATTTCCAGTAACTGTCGTGAGTACATCTATATGTCTATTTCCATCATATATCATATATTGAACAATGAGAAATATCAGTAGCATCCAGTCTGTGTTTAAGCTGGACGCCCGGTGTGCTGAGGACTCATTCTGCCGAAGCAGTTGACCTGTCACCATCTCGGCTGTCACTTACGCCTTCGACATCCCCGGCTGTCACTTACGCCTTCGACATCCCCGGCTGTCACTTACGCCTTCGACATCCCCGTCTCCCCGCAGTGTTCCTCCTCGTGCGGCAGGGGGGTGCAGACGCGCGACGTGGTCTGCGACATTGCCGAGGAGGGCAGTGCCGAGCACTCGGAGTGCCCACCGTCTGCCCGGCCACCATCCAGCCAGACCTGCCAGGTCGCTGAGTGCCCGGAGACCTACCGCTGGACAGAGGGAGACTGGACAGAGGTGAGCGCCAATCCCCTCCTGGACTCCAAAGACGGAGAGAGAGAGAGAGAGAGAGAGAGAGTCTGCCAGAAGCAACCTGACCAGAGGAGCTGGAAGCTGAACTGTTTCTTGGTCTGTCAGCTCTAGGTTCATGTAATTGCTGTAATTGCGTGCTGGCCGGCATAACACCGCGGCTCACGCCATCTGAATCAGCAGGATTCTTTCTTAAGAGCACTAATCTGTTATGGCCCCTGTCTAAAGACGGTGTCTGTCCCTGACTCGGCTATGGGGGCGGCCTGGCAGATACATAGCATCGCATGCACCCCCTCTTTCAAATAAAGTTTATATATAT
>JABFEA020000130.1:15114046-15127489 GCA_019775915.2 Cyphomyrus plagiostoma | reverse complement strand
CACGACCAGGTGACTTCCTACACGACCAGATGACTTACTCACACGACCAGGTGACTTCCTACACGACCAGATGACTTCCTCACCTGACCAGGTGACTTCCTCACACGACCAGGCAACTTCCTCACAAGACCAGGCGACTTCCTCATGTCTTATTTAAGTACAATCCAGCTAAACACACTACTGCCTGAGCAGATACATGATGGGTGCTTTTGTTGTCATATGTAAAAAAAAAAATCCTTAAAATTGCTGTGAGATCAACTATTTAAATGTGAACTTCTTAGTTTGACACTTGGCAATAACTGTTCTGTTCATATTTCTCATATTTTCAATTTCAATTCATTTTCTCAGGTGTGGTATTGACATGTGTTACAGCTTTATACTTTGTTTTCCATACTTACATGTAGCAATGTACAATTGACATCATTTTGATATCTGCGATATTTTCACCAGGTAATAGGAATTTGCTTTTTTGTGGTTATTGTTCTCTCTTGTATTTTACCCTGAATGAGATGTTTCACAATAACAGGTCATACAACATCTGTACCATGCATTAATATTTATTACTCTCACTGGTTGTAAATAGACTGTTTACCATGGACGAGCTGTTGCCAATAATAATGTGAGCACTTTGTGTCATTAATTTACTGCATGCCTCAAACATTTATAACAGAAAATATTAAGAATGTGCAAAGTGATTGTTTTTGAAACAGTTGATCCATAAAAATCCCTCCATATCGCTCACTCCACATACAAATATTTATGTGCATAAATTCTGTTGATGTTTTACATGAAATTGTTAACGAATAAGGGAAACACCCAATGAAATAAAGTGACTTCAACGCTGCTTATTTTCAGTTCAGTTCAGTTTATTTTTATATAGCGCCTTTCCCAACGGGGTTGACCAGAAGCCCGTAACCACAGTGGTCCTCAGTTTAGGCTAATGAATGGTGAATAAGAGCCGGATGACAAGGGTGCAAAGGGCACAAAAGGTACAAAATGTCACTTTGATTTATGTTATTTTCCCACACACAGCACTTTTTGCGCCTCAGAAGCGCTCGTTTTAATCCCCAGTTTCTGCCGTGGATATATTCATTTCCTGGAGGGAGACAGTGAAAACGCTGTGGCTGCTGTGTAGCTTGAGGCCAAAATGCTACTTGTAGCATGTAAGTGGTGCTACGCAGCACGATGCCTGCTTCCCGGTCTTGGCCGCGAAGGTTACAGCGATGCACTCCCTCTCGACTCCATCCAGAATGTTCACTGCGCACATACATCATTGTCAGATTCAGGAGCCGGCCATCTGTGACTCCTCCTGTCGGTATAGCGATAGCCAGCCAGCTCCCACCGTCACCTGCCCCACAGGGGACATAGAGGAAGCTGTGTGCATACAGGCCCGAGATGGGCCAGCCGATCCCGGGCAACAAACTCAGAAATATTCATGAGAGCCCGAGGTGATGCTGACTGATGAACACAAGCCTGCTCATCATCTCTCACCATTTCCTCATAGTGCCACACCCGCCCCTGGCTGTGCACTGGAGGGCTGTGCACTGTAGGGTTGTTCACTGGAGGGCTGTTCACTGGAGGGTTGTTCACTGGAGGGCTGTGCACTGGAGGGCTGTTCACTGGAGGACTGTGCACTGGAGGACTGTGCACTGGAGGGCTGTGCACTGGAGGACTGTGCACTGGAGGGCTGTTCACTGGAGGGCTGTGCACTGGAGGGCTGTGCACTGGAGGGCTGTGCACTGGAGGACTGTGCACGAGGGTGCCTCACCCACCCCTGGCCGTGCACTGGAGGGCTGTACACTGGAGGGCTGTGCACTGGAGGGCTGTACACTGGAGGGCTGTGCACTGGAGGGCTGTGCACGAGGGTGCCTCACCCGCCCCTGGCCGTGCACTGGAGGGCTGTTCACTGGAGGACTGTACACTGGAGGGCTGTGCACTGGAGGGCTGTGCACTGGAGGACTGTGCACTGGAGGGCTGTGCACTGGAGGGCTGTACACAAGGGTCCTTCATCCGCTGCTGGACGCGCACTTTCTTTTTTCCTATTAGATGAACAATCTGACCACTAACGTGGATCAAGTACTCTTGGTTTTAATCTTGGCTCTTTGTTTTGAATTTACTGCTTAAGGCCTTTGCTTCATCCAAGAATTTCCAAGAGTGAAATACATTCAGTTCCTGATAAAGGGCTGTTCAGATATGCCTAAGCTCTTTAAAAATGGCCAGCATGGTGGCTCAAATGCCATCAGCCCCCAGGTGGCGCTCTGCTCTGCATGTCTGCAGTTTGTATATTCTTCCTGTGCTGGGCAGGTTGCCTCTGTGTGTCTGTGTGGGACAGATTGGCATCCCACACAGGGTGTCCCCTTTCCTGTGCCCTTTGCTGCCTGGGAAATGCTCCAGTCCCCCCTGGGTGAATGGTTTAATTAACCAGTGTGGCTGCACAAACTGGTCTCTCATGAAGTATCTATACTCTACAGTAGGTCCATAACTGACTATGAAGGAGACCATTAGGGTTAATTCCAATGTGAACACAGAGGGCTTGGTCTGCCATCTTAGTTAAATAATTTTGCATGACACATCACCAAGGATTATGTCTTACTCAAGCTGGAATCAAAGGTATCAGCTCTGCTGTGGATTGACTGACGGCAGAGTTGAGGCAGTACAAGTGAAGTATGGGCCACTTTGGCCCGTGGTCCACAGGAACCAGGAGACGGAGCCCAGCATTGGTGAGGTGTGCTAAAACAGCTCAAGAGGTTTACCACTAGTAAGGGATAACTCCTAGTTAGTGAATGTATGGTAGTTAAGTCAGTAATGCAGAAAAGCCTGTTTATCCTTCAATGCAAATGGAGCACATAGGATTTCAGCAGTGCGCTACTTCAGACTGGTGGGTATCTTAACGTGTGTACCGTGTCATTGTAACATGTGTACCGTGTCATTGTAGGTGATGTAGTGTGTTTCATACTAAGGACTCAAGTCAAACTCAACATTGACTTGACTTTCTTGCTTTTTACTGCATGGAAAACTGATCAGGAGTAACTTCTAAGGGTGATCTCACACTAGGCTATCAGTACTGGCTGAGTCCAGTTTGTTTAACTAGTGTGATCACTCCATACCAAGCCCAGTCACTGAAAGACTCACACATGGGTGGACAACCACAAATCAAACGAGATTTCCACAACATGATTTTCTGTTTGCTTTGAATATTTAGATATTTAAGTAACTGACAACAAGGCATCCAGCTGAAGGAGAAACAGCTAAGTGCAGGATTTTAATTTCGCAGTAATTTCTGTGCAAATGAGTTTAAATTTACACCCCCTGCAGAAAGTAACCTCTCCACTGGAGTGTGACATGGAGGTTCCTCATGTCATGTAGAAATCTTTTTAGTCTCCCTCATTTAACACCAAGGAATATTAACTATAAACATCAGTATTTTTTCCCTGTTGTCTGGAAACAATTTGCAAGCATGAGAAAATAGGAAGGATATTTTTGGGGGGGCAGGGTTGAGGCTTGTGGGGTAATGGAGTTAAATGTGTTATGTGCAGCTCACACCATTACAGTGTCCCACTGGCCAACTGGATCATGCAGCTAAGGGCCCTGGGCCATCGGCCATTACTGCTGCAGATGATTACTGGCAAATGGACTGTACCATGTGTGCTGATAGATTTGTATGGAAGAACAGCCCTCATTCCATAATCCTAGCATATTTTAAATACTGCCTATTAAAAACCAGAGCATTTAAGCATTGATGACGTTACATTTCCATTCCAGAGCGTAAAGACAATGTATTAATACTTCTGTAAAAGTGACCCTATATCCCATGAATAAACACAAAACACAGTGTTTGCCATCGAAAATGTTTTTTTAAACATATATATATATACACACCTCGGTGGTACCTCGGTTCTCGAGCTCACTAGAACTCGAATTTCTTGAAAGTCGAACAAACCAATTTGAAATAGAACTCAATCTGAATTTCAGAAGTCGAAGCGTGAACGCTGACCTAATAAAAATTGTATGCGCCAGGAAATGAGTCATACTACAGTGCAATTCTTACTTGAATGCCTTCTGCACAGACTGGACGATTAACCAAATAAAGCAGCGCAATATTACAGTAACTAACAATAAATAAACCACTATTGTACGTGTACTATTAGAGCATTTATGCCATTTACTTAAACTTTATTATCCCTGGTAAATTAACTGAAAACCACTTCTCACTGCTTTACGTGCTATTCTGTAGAAATAGCAGATTACACATCGGAAGTGCCTGGGATACAAACGTCATTCGTGTAACTAAACTCTTCAGCCAATAAGGGCAAAGGTGTGTCGTCACGGAGGCGGTTCCAGTTTGTGCAGCCGGGTGAGAGGTTGCAATGCATCAGTATCAGAATGCGTTGCTTAAAGCCAGGGGTAATGTTGGGATAAGATCGTTATCGTTTTGGAAGCCATTAAGAAAAAAATGTTCTTCTTGTTTTATCCTGTTCATTTTGTGTTTAAATACTAAAAAAAAAAACATATTTAGGTGTCACTCTGGCGGGCCTGGAACCAATTAATTGGTTTTCCATTATTTCTTATGGGGAAAATCCATTCATAGGATACACTCTGAAAGGTCAGCCTCAGTCCACTTGTGACTTTAGGATAATCTCAGAAGCTAAAGGCAGCTGATAGATGAGATGAGTGTGACCCCCCCTCCCCCCCCCAGGCTCCGCTGGGTGATTAAGGGAGGCTGTGGACTGCGGGTAATTTCCTCTTGGTCGACACCCAGGTAATGCAGGCCTGACCTGGGGGTGTGGTAGGGCCTTGGGAGGCTGTTTATAGCCCAGCCTGCTCTGTCTTTCGGGGGCGGGGGGGGCATACAGCTGGCCTGTCTGTGGGAGTTCTGGGCCCCAGCGCAGGTGCCAGACCTAAAGCCAAGGTCACACTTTTTATTCATCCCAGACAAAGCAGGATGAGGGTGTCTTCACGGAAATGCAGTAGTTTTTGGCTCTACAGTGGCAGTGCTGCCCAAGACCTCAGAAGCCAAGCTGTAGAGACGCTGACCATGAGCTCAGTCCGACACCTCCGTCGCAGAGCCGTGGGCCCTGAGATCCTGTATGTGCGTCCGCTGCGCTGGTCCCAGTCAGTCAGGGGTCTCTGGTTACTTATCAGCCTTGGTTTGCAGACTGGATGACAAGATGTTCCCTTCCTGCTTTTGCAATCATTAACCCCACATTCTTGTGGTAGTAAAGTTTGAGAAAATGGTAGGAGATAAGAAAGGAGGCTGTGAAGAACTGCACGGATAGAGGGAAGGGTGGTCTTTTGTATGACAGACAGGAAAACCCCAGCTGTTACCCAGCATACCGAAAAATATCACAAGCAGACACTGGGAACAGCTGTGCTTTATCTGCTCAGATGTATCACCTGAGGACAGCAACATCGCTGCCCTCATACACACATACTGACATACTAGTACCTATTGTACCATGGACTGTTTCATTTATCCCGAAGTGTGCATTATGCTCCTTGTGGTATCACTACAGGGCATTATGTCTTGCTTAACTGCCCAGCATTTGGCGGACACCTAATTACATCTTTTCCCAGCCTTTCAACGACACATATGGTTAAAGAGTTGCACGAAGTCGTTAATTAAATGCTTAATTCCTCTGTTTTGGTTTTTCGATTTGGTGGCCCTAATGAATTTCATTCATTCATTCAAACAGCTTAGCCAAGTAAAAGTGACGCATAGTTCCAATAAAACCGCCGATTCGTGCCGAGTGCATTGAAATGTATGCTTGCTGTACTCTTAACAAGAAATTAGGTTTAAAGAGTTACTCAATTTGAAAGTCCGTCTTCGGTTTTTCTTTTGCTTCTTCTCACGCACGGCCTAACGAACGAGCGGACCACTTAAAACCTCGATTTCCAAGTTTAAAGTTTCTTATTGTAAGACCCGAAGCCCAACCCCCAGCTGGCTAGACTCGCCTGGGGTGGAGTCGGTGGATCGAGGTAAAATCTCCCTTCATTCATTAATGAATCTGGGGTAATGCGATAGCGGGTGTTTGTTTGCGGAGTCCGGGTGCCGCTGCGGGGGGGATTCTTTTACAAATGTGCTAAGACTCACGCACTCCCAGCCCTCTACGATCTCATTTTCAGTTTTAAAATTGGCTTGACATGTTCACTCGAGGATCCAGAAAGAGGAATTCCAGTTTACTGGTAAGTAGAGAGTGCATTATCGCTACAAAATTTATGCGAAAGACATAGGAACCTAAACAACGCACATGTTAGTGAGGCGTCCAGCGGCGCGTCCGCACACCGCTGGACCGCAGTGGTATGCACTCTCTAAACATTTTACTGTAGCATGTATTGTTTACATATACAGTATGCTGGTCCTTTATGTGAAGTTTGTATCATAAGTAATGTTTTCTTTTCTTTTTCCTCAATGGAGGAACTTAATGTATTCGGCAGCCACCGTTTTCCAGCTAAATATACCAATTAGTACATTTTCCGTGTCAATTAACGAGCTGACACGCGAGTTATTTTTTCGGTCTAGGAACTGAGTACTTTCCTGATCTTTGTTTTTAATATTTAACGCAGTTTATATGCAGTAATATACGTAATCATTTTGTTTGTATTGCCGATATACGTATCACTAGCTATCTGTCTTAAACGCTAACTTGTGTATTTTACGTGTGAAGCAATGCGTTTATTGCACGCGAGGCGATTGTCGTGTATGCACTGGAATACGTGTGTCTCAGAATTTTGGTAGGCTATATTATGAAGTTTCATCTCAGTTACGATCGCTTAATGATGTGGTTAGATTTTACGACCTTGTAGGAGCAGAACCCCATGTGCGGTATGCAGGCTATATTTCCCCGTCCGATGTGCTTAAACCCCGACTCCCCCCGCCCCCCCCAGCTCAGCGTCTCGGACGATCCGGGCAGAGGACAGCCCTGCCATGCGTGTGGGGAGCAGTGTCCTGGTTTCGTCCTGCACAAATGGAGGTAGTTAATCGTGACACATTATAACCATTTCTTGTTTCCTTACCTCTGAAGACCATATTAAAATGTATGCGCCGGAAGATGCCTACAAAACTGCTGCACTGTGTTTTACATCGAGTTGTCATGATTTCAGTGTAGATTTATTAATTTCTATGTTGTAAACTGAAAGAAAAAATCGGGAAGATGCCCATGAATGCCTCGACTTATTGTTCAGCATTGCAAAATTATGCAATGCATAGGCCTATATATTTCTGCATCATTTAAGGTATATTTTACTTGATTGCCAGATGTGTAATGTATTCTTTAATTCAGCTTTCTCTTTTATTACATTACACGACGTCTCCATTTGTATTCGTAAACTTCAAGTGGCTTGCATTTGAAGCCCTTAAATTGCAGCCTAATCGCGTCTCCTGCACAAGGCTCGTTTTCTTGGCAGTGCAGCAGAGCGGAGCTGCAGTGTGCGCGCGGACACTGGCTCTTTCTGTTGCCGCGAGCCATTCCGGGGCAGCAGCCCAGCACAGGAATGTGTTTTAATTGCAAGTCTTTGCAGAGCGACAATAAATGTAGATCTCTTCCAGTGGGTTTACTGCCGCCATTCCACTTTGCACAGACAGCTTGACCTTCTGTTTTAAGAAGTTTTTTTTTTTTTTTTTTTTTTGACTTTTCATGTCCAGCAGTCATTCGTGTACATGTGTGGCATTGCTGGGAAACCTGCTGTTTAGAGAGGTATTAACTGTGACTTACGGGTGAGACTTCCTTTATTGGAAAAGAATTTGCATTCAGAACATGGCTGGATACTCTGTCTTGTGTTTTATAAGGGATTTAGGCTCACAAAGGTGGGATTAAGTGTCTCTCACCCCTATTATTTTACTGTCAGCACTGGGCAGTTTGCTTGAAGTACACATATTTTATTGAAGCTGTGAAAGACCCAGGCAAAGTGGGGTTTGGCGTTTAGGCAAATTCTCAGGAAATAAGCTCAAATAAAAGGCTTTAAGTCAACACTGGGGCTGACATTGCAGTGCTGCATTTACGTCTTGGAATCCTGTAAAATTTCTTCATAATGTTCCGGAGTTGTTGAGTATATTTTGGCAAATGTGCATGTGTGGTTTTTGTGACTAGGGGTTTTCAGTAGCAATAGTGTATTTGTACAGCTTTGTAAGAAGGACCTGCCTAGTTACAATGACTATCTGCTCTAACACTAGATAACTTCAGTGTGTTGCATCTAAAAGCTGTTAGATATCAGTTTTATGCCAAAAAATAGTACAGGGAAGTCAAAGGTTTGCATGTCACAGTACAGCTGGATAAACAGGAACACGGCGTACTAGGAGTAACGTGACTTCCTCTGACACCTTTCAACGAATCCAGAAAGCTCTTTACTGAGCTGAGTCTTCTGCAGTGGAAGACCAGAGCGAGAAGCCACACTGTAAATAGTCTGTCTTCCCAGTCGCACTTGGTCCCTGTATGCCAGTGGAAAAGCACCACTTGTGTAAAAATACCAGTATGTAATGGCTGGGGTGACACCATAAAAAGACACAAAATATTGTCCTTCAGGGATGCCTTGTAGTCACACAGCTAGGCAACTGGTCTGCAAGACTGCGGATGCAAAATGCTGGTGTTAGCTTAGCTCTGGTGATAGCCAGCTCAGCCCAATCTTTGAATAATTTATGGTCACCGTTGGCTTGATTGATTTTTCCCTTGTGCTAACGAGGCCCATTACAGATTGGCCTAGCGTTAGCCATGTGAGAGTTGGCTGTCTGCTCAGATGAATTCTGCCCCCGCTTCTTCTCGCCCCCCCCACTATCCGTCCCTGTATCCCGTCTCTGCCTGTGTGCTGCACATGAGCTTCAGTGTTCAGCCTGGAGATCAGCTTTGGACAGACTTGTGAGCTTATGTGAATGTATTGGCCTGGGGGGTACATGGAAATGTTTCAGTAGTGTATTCTGTGCGAGTTCCTGTTAGTGATATGGCACTAGTTCTGATGTCAGCGATTGGAATGAAGGGAGGGGATGGAGTCAGAACTTGCACTTGCCGAGCAGGATCTAGGCATCAGTCTGTCCTGGTGGAAACTCAGCCTGATCTGCATGACACAAGTTTGGGGGCTGGGGCGCCATTCAGTGTGTTAATAAGCAACCACATGGAATAAAACTGTCAGAGCAGCCTGGCATATGAATGGACCTTCAAAGGTGTCCCTTTGCATTATGGGGCTTGGAGAAGGGGAGCGACATGGAATCCATGGCTAGACAAAAGCCCGGGAGATTTACTGCAGTGCTGCCCGCTATTGGCATGGAGATGTGAAGTCATGGAAAGTCGTAAAGACCTTTGGGAGCACATCTCAGGCTCGTCCCGGCAGCTTTCATATGGAAAGCCGAGGACATCTGTGTTGCATATTAACTTTCTCTTACCTGATGGTGTCTCCATCAGAAGGTGCCTTAGAGCAGTTTTAAAGCTTAGTGTCATGGCTGATTTTAAGAAGGTGCTTTTTGGGATTTTCATGGATGAACTTAGATTTTGGCTGCAGGGCTGATTTTTTTTTTTTTTTTTTTTTTAATTTTTTCCTCTTTTTTTTCTTTCTTCATCTCCCTTCCCTCCCCCCATCACACCACCGGTACACTAGGGCTGACTTTCCACCCATGGAAGGTAATGAGGGGAGTTGTGCATAAGCGGGTGTGGGGGGTGGGGGGGGGGGGTTCTTTTGCTTGGCTGGGGGGTGTTTTTCCATCACGCCAGGTACCGTACTTTTGGTACTCTGAGAAAGTACGGTACCTCAAGGGGCTGGTTTTCCACTGGTTTCCATTAAATTTTTTATGTTGCTCTCATAGGAAAGAAAAAAAACTTGACAAGTTTTGCAATTTTAATTATTCGTTTTATAGATTCTTATATGTTTAAAGTTTTACCTCCGCTGCTTTGCATGAGCACAGCACGAATTCTCAGAGAGAATCGTAATCATTTTTTTGCACAGCCAGTCGACAAAGAAAGCATTTCAAGTCCCACCCCAAAGTACCAAAGAGGTACCTCAGCTCATTTGGCACTTTCAGTACTAGAACTTTTGATACTGGTACTCAACCGGAAGTCATTGATGAAGCGGAAGTACCGAACCAAAAATATGGTACTTTGTGTGGTGGAAAAGTACCCTGGCTCGAGTCAGGAGACCGCTCACAAATTCCTAAGTAGGCCGTTTGTGTAGCTCAGGAGTTTATTGGGGGGGGGTGGTCTATCTCTAGGGACTTGTTTGTAATTGGATAATGGCCAATTTAGGGGTCTGTATTGGGCACAACTTAGTGTAACGCCGCCCACAGAGCACTTTCCGTGGCGCAATCCTCCCCCCCCCCCCCCCCAGCACCTGCTGACATTGGTCCTGGGCTGGACATGTCTCTGCACTTGGGCAAGCCCAGTGTCTGATGCTGAAATTAAACCCAGACTGTAATTATGCTTGTATGACACTCTTGGGGAAGCAGCTGTTGAAGAATTCCTGAGGAAGAGCAAAAGCAGACTTTGCTGCTTCTCGGCGGTCCGGCTGATGGTCACGTGGCAGGCAGACGGCAACATGTGTGGAAGTTGCGTGTTCGGCTCCCATGCATCTCCAGCACCCCCCCACCCCCTTACCGGCCCGACCAGCATCTGCTTGCATCTCCCATCCTTTGTATTCACCTCATCGGCTGTGGGTCCATCAGTCTCTTTGATGAACGAGAGAAGCTTTAACCTTTATATTGTGGTGATGGATTTGGCAGAAGGTCACTTGTCTGTTTCTGTTATGTGTATTTATGTGCTTATTGTATTTTCTCAGATTGCAGTTAATAAAAATAAATGCGGCATGAGGAGACAGGCAGTGTACTTGTTGGGTTGAAGCAGCATCATGAACATGAAGCGCTAAGGCAGGTTTGCCGTTACACAGAGAGTGGCTGTTTTGTTTGTTCACCCTAAAAAGGTGTTGACTCTGCCTGTCGGTCACTATGCCCACAGGACCGTCACGGAAGCAGGGCTGTAGGGACGTGAGGAGAGGCAGCTCCGAGGCTCCTCTGTCCTCCCCTACTGCAGCGCAGAAGCTGCCTGTCTCTCTTCTCTAGGATGGTGCCTTCCTCGGCATTGCTGCCATGCCATGCCAGGGCCCTGTGTCGGCGTGATAAAGGTGCCTGGCTTCTCCCCGGAGGACCCCCCCCTGGCCGCCGGTGTTGAAGGCCGGCTCAGTTTGCCCCCAGCTGTGTGCTGTTTTGGCCTGATGGATGTGCCAGGCATGAGTTTCAGATCTCTGTCCTTCGGAAACCTGCCTTTCCATGTCACCACCTGACTGCTGAATTTACTGCTGATGGCATCATATTTCATTGTGACCAAATCTAGTCACTGGAGAATTTAAATGAATGTATAATGTGCACCATTTTTTTTTAAATTCCAATTTTACGGGTAAGATTATTATTGCCTTGCACTTTTCCAGTCATAGGTTATGCATCCCTTCCGTTCCTGTAGTACTTATTTCAGTATTATGTAAAGATGACATCTTTGGTGAGCAGTCTCCTCGGCCGTCTGGCTGCTCTGAATGTTCCTAAGCGTCGATGACAGGCTACAACAGCACATTTGGCTGTACACCCGGCCTGCTGACAGCGAACAGGCGCTGTGCTCGCCTGGCAGGTCAGCTGGGATAGACGACTTCACAGGACCCTTCTGGTGTGGGAAGATCGTAAGCGGGATCCCTCTCCGACCCAAGGCTGCGAGATGAGGGACGCCCACACAACATTCGACTCCGACAGGATATTACAAATGGGCACAAATTGTATCCAGGGGTAGACTTGGGGTACGGATAAACGGGGCTGCCTTTCCACACTTTAGGAAAAGGGTTTATCTGTAATTACAATGTCAGCGGTGCATTCTCTTTGCCAAGCCGTTTGATGGGCCGTGGTCTCCGATTACGCCTCGGCTGATCTGGCCGATAAGATGGGGCCGCCCTCACGCTGCCCATTGGGATCTCCTACAGGGTCTAAGCAGCTGTACGGGCAGCTAGTGTTACTACATTGGGCCTTGTGTCCCGGGTGACCGTTCCCATGGAGACGGATATCCCGGTTGTGCTCGCACTCAGGCTCTCTCAGGGCTTCCCAAACGGGGGAGCCCAAGGTCAGCTGCATTCAGAAGGTCCTGTACTGCTGAGAGGTGCATTTATAAGAACGGGGCTGTTATCTGATACAGGCGTCCCAGATCCTTCTGGGAGGCACCTGTTCTCTCGCCACAGGGAGCTCGTGAGAGATGTGTCTAGTGTGACCTCGCAGACGCTCCCAGTGTGCAGACCCAGTCTCTCTCTGCCGGTAATGCTGGTCCTGCTGGCATTTCTGCTGCTTCCAGAACATTTTTCCTGCTTTCCATGTGCAACATTCTCAAAAATAGGGACCCCATTTAAGAAAGTAACAGGTCCATCGGTGTCTGGAAAAGCTCTTTGGTATAACCCGCTTGACGTCTACATGAAGATCTTTTAACATCAGCAATGGTGCCAAAACCTTTATTGTGGTTTTTGTGATATGGTGCTAAATGAACCGTTATTGTGGTCTTCTTTGATGCTGAGAGGGTTGCCACGGTGACTAACACTATAGCCTGAAACCTTTAAGATGGTCATATTGGTTCCCATGTCTGTGTCTATGCCGTTAATATGTCTTTCCCATGTGTGTGTTGTGTGCGCTTGGGAGAAATGGTGCCTTTTAAATTGTCCAGCGCATATATGTGTGTGTGTGTGTGTGTGTGTGGGGGGGGGGTTCCCATCTCCATTGTGGAGACCAAATGTAAATAGAAATCAATGGATGGTCCCCACAAAGACGAGTACAGACCTGTGTGCACGTGCATGTGTGTCTGCGTGCGTTTTGTATGGCTGTTCTGCCCCTTATGCTTGGCAGACCCTCCATCTTCTGAAATGATGCACTACACAAGCAGGTATTGGGATCTGAAAAGGCAAAATTCAATTGGAAATAAATTGAGTTTATTTTTATATAGCGCCTTTTTATAAGTCTCCCCAGGGTGCTTTACATGGGTGTGTTGTGATACATCACCACTTCATTAAGACAGAAGAATACAAAAATGTGGAAAAGAAAAGACATGAGAAATGAAAGAAAGCCAGATGACAATGGAGGCGAGGAGCCAAAAGCTCCCAAGTAGGGAGGAAAAAAAGCAAAGGATCTCTGGTTGTACTGCTGGACAGGAAGATATGAGAGAAAGTTCTAGCCCAACTTGCAAAGAAATAAATGAACGGCAGTGAAGTTGGCATTGAATACCTGCCAGAATATGCTGATGCCATCCTTCATTGGCCCTGAATACCTGCCAGAATATGCTGATGCCATCCTTCATTGGCCCTGAATACCTGCCAGAATATGCTGATGCCTTTCTTCGTTGGCCCTGAATACCTGCCAGAATATGCTGATGCCGTCCTTCGTTGGCCCTGAATACCTGCCAGAATATGCTGATGCCGTCCTTCGTTGGCCCTGAATACCTGCCAGAATATGCT
>JABFEA020000130.1:15065835-15076124 GCA_019775915.2 Cyphomyrus plagiostoma | reverse complement strand
GTCAGTGGAGGAGTTAGTGAGCGAGTGACTGGGTGAGTGAGTCAGTGGAGGAGTGAGTGAGCGAGTGACTGGGTGAGCGAGTGACTGGGTGAGGGAGTGACTGGGTGAGTGAGTCAGTGGAGGAGTTAGTGAGCGAGTGACTGGGTGAGTGAGTCAGTGGAGGAGTGAGTGAGCGAGTGACTGGGTGAGTGAGTCAGTGGAGGAGTTAGTGGGCGAGTGACTGGGTGAGTGAGTCAGTGGAGGAGTTAGTGGGCGAGTGACTGGGTGAGGGAGTCAGTGGAGGAGTGACTGGGTGAGGGAGTGACTGGGTGAGGGAGTCAGTGGAGGAGTTAGTGGGCGAGGGAGTGACTGAGGCCTCGATTCCTCACCAGCTTCAGTTCACTGAGGGAGCCCCTTTTAAAAGCTTTATAAGCCTATTTCGAGGGTCCTGCCGCTGAGCGTCACTGTGAAAATGGCCCACAAAGATGGAGTCTCCGCCTCTGTATTCCGGCTCCTCTCCTTGCTCTCCCCCCATGTCGTTGTCCCCCCATCGGTGTCTCTAAGTGCAGCCGTGACCCAGATCTGCTGGGTGTCAGAAAGCGTGTTCAGGTCAGACAAAAGGGACCTGGAGGCTGGCTCTCCGCGTCTTCCTGGAGATGGATGTTCTGACGGACGTGTCCTAGCAACACTTTATTGCTGAGGAGCTCCTTCCAAAGTGGGCCAGGAAGGGCAGAAAATAGGCCGCCCCCGCCGGGCCACTTCACAAGGTCGTCGCGCAGCCCCGGCCCCCACAGTGCGTCGAACAAGTGTGGCGTGGGCTAATGAATTACACAGCTACAGATCAGTGGGGTAACGGCGACGGGCCGGTGGCAGGCTGTGGCAGGGCAGGAGAGGCATTAAATAATGCCAGGGCAAATTAAATTTCAGCCTGGGCTGCCTTTATTATCCCCTGCTTAAAATATCATTGGGCTTTGCAGCATGCAGGATAAGCCCATTAACGTTTAACACGAACCACACAAAGGCCTCCCTTTGTCGGACGAGCCTCTCTTTCAACGCGGAGTGACCTGCGGCTGCTTCAGTTCGGCCTCAAACCCCACCCGGGGTACAGCATGCAAGGATGCGACGGCCCGCCAGAAAAGGGGGGGTCATTCAGAGGAGATTTGGAAAACGGTGATGGGAATGGTGAGGGGGGGGGGCTGTTCGAAAAGGTGCCAAGGCTGGAAAGCAAGGCCTGTTTGATGTGTAACATGCATTTGGTTACCAACCTATGGGTTTGAGTCCACAGAGCACAAGGCCCTGGACCCAAATACACTAATTCTGTGTTATTCTGCATGAAACAGTTTCCAGTGTTAATAACAAAGAGGGGAAAGTGCCACCAAACCTGGATTGGTATGTTATTCAAACACATGGCTGCTGATATTTTTGTCTACTCTGGATTCTTCCCTCTTTCCTTTGATAAGACTTGAATAATATTATTGTAAGATAATATCTTTTCAGAAATAGAACAGGCCCCTTTAACAATGCATTCATTCTTTGAACTTCCTGGGCAGTGCACAGAAAGAATGCTGCAAATCTTGTGTTCTCTTGGGGATGCAGATTTTGTCCATATCTACATAATTTAATTCCAAGTACATATGTTATAACACTTTACTGAGGCCTGGGAGTGTCTCCTTGTCGGGTTTAAACCAACAACCTTCAAGCCACAAGGTTGAAGCATCCTTCCACATGCCAAGCCACACTGTGGTCACAGTTATGCCAAGTCAGAGATGTCACTCAGCCCCAAGCTCTGTGTCCCTATGTGTAGCTGAGCGCGTGGCTCATCTTTTAAAAGGGAATTGAGTCCATAGAGAGGCTGTGGAATTACCCTGCGGTCAGCACCAGTGCAGAGCTGTCGCATACAGTTCTCCGCAGAAGCCCACAGACCGCCTGAGTGCAGGGTACACAGTAATTGATAGCCTTGAAGGGCTCTAAGATCACTGAACTGTGTAGCTCACAGGCACAGGCTTCTGAAGTCCGCTTCCCACGTGCTGGCACTGAATAAAGGCCGGGAACCTGGGTGCAGGACAACGTTTCCACCAGCCAGCCGGCCCCAGGGAGGCAATATGCCAGCAGAGGGAACGCTAAGCGTAAAAGGCTACAGCGCTGCCTTAAGTCGGAAAGCGTGATGCTCGCCGTGGGCAGCTGCGCTCTGCCTGCAGAGGTCTGAGGTGGTTCCACTGGCCAAAGACACTTTCCTTTGCTGTTATTGGCTGGCGCTCTCCATAACAGGCCCAAACCAAAACAAATCCTCTTCTAGATGTTTTCCCCATCAGCAGGCCCTGGAACATTACATATTGACTTGATTATTGCCTCGATGTGCATTCTTCCACTTTTCTTAGAGTTTGAAGAACCCCCTCCCCGTCCTCTGATCTCTTGTAGAATCAACCATAAATCAAACTGCCAGTTTTTAATGCCAATATTTTGATTTGGGTTTTTATTTCCTTGACATTACAAATGCAAAACAGGAAAAAGCGTCTGCTTTTGACGTTTCCTCTTGAGATCAGTCTCAGGGAATGTTAGCAGCTGAGAGCTATGCAGCTGCGTTAACAGTGATACTATGGAGACAATCTGCCGTTAAGAGATAATCAGCCTGTTTAGTTTAGGAAATCAGAAACGGGATGGTTTTTGAAGTCACTGTATACGGTTTCTACTGTGAAGCATTTAAGGGTGTGAAAAAATGTGTATGGTGAAGAATATGTTCATATTTTAATTACAAAAAACTTAAGCATCATTGTCGTTTGGAGTTTCAGGCCCGTGTTGAGTAACTGGACAACACTGTCATTTGAAAGCCACCCGTTCTTTATTATTATTCTACCTCGGTTACGTTGTTAGAAATTAGAGGTCACTATAGTTCACTGTTGCAGTACCAATTTTATGCCAAGATTATTTCTGTTTTGTCATCCCCCCCCCCCCCCAGGTATCTCGTTATTTAATCTAAAAATAAATACTTCCACAGCGAGATGGCAGTATTTTGTATACATTTTTCCTCCCACCTCTGGGACGATTATTGCGGACTTCGCCGGGGTGAATCTCCGAGGTGGTTGATTCAGAGAAATCGCCCGATTTAGATGCAAATGAGCGGAAAGCGGCGGTCATTCAGGCTGCTATTTATAACAGTGTTAAGACGGCGGACTTACTGACATCAGCGGCGCTTATTAACATTCAGGGGGCCGCGCTGACGGCTGCTCTGGGGGTTGATCATCCGAGCACGGCTCCGCGTATGTATGCAGTGGAAAGAGACCTCGGAGATTAACTTCAAACCCTCGCACGCTTGCGATTTTTATTACTGATTAGAAAGGCAAGCTAAAAAATGCCGATCGTGGAGGACAAGTCTGGATCGCTCACGGTGGATAGCAAGAAGTGTTTTTAGAAGTGTATGGAAGCAAGAGAGTGCATTTTTGTCGCTGTAAAGGGTGATCGCTAAAGCGGCCAGGTTGGCGGAGAGTGGAAGTGGTTTGGAGGCGGAATAAGGAGCGCTTCTTTGGGGCGTGAGGCTATTGCGGGGACTTTATGTTTGCTCTGAGGTCTGACAAAGGCTCGGCCCGAACCGGTAGAGAAGCGGCTGGTTGTGCCGTAAAAACGGGGACTGCGGCTGAGATGGTCGGCGCTGGAATAAGGAACGCATACTAAGAAATAATTAACATTCGAGGACCCGCTCTCTTTTTCCGGTACATCCAAAGTAAGACGTGGGAATTTTGAACCGTAAACGTTGCATGTGATTTACTCCACATCTATACTGGCAGTACATACACACGATTGAAACATGATTTTCTTGAAATGAAGTGCGCAGTTTTTTTATTTATTTATTTAAAAGGGACGCTTTAAAGTGTAGTGAAAATGTACCATCGTTGCATGGTTATTTTGCCTTTCTTTGCCAGGGTTCGCAATTAATGGAGCCCCGTTTGCATGATATTTGTGCAATATTTTTATCCAGTGTTTTATTAATCACGCATGTGTTTGGACGCTACTTTCTAAAAGGTTGTATGTTGTTTTCCCATATCAATTGTTTGTTTTTAAGCTAAATATGTGCATTTTGGACCGTGTAAGAAAGCAGTCAAACTTGTCTTTGAATGCTCCAGAGTCCCCTATTGCCTGGGTTTTAACAGCAATGCGAAACGGTCGCCGCTTTGCTTGATAGTTTGGTGCTGGGTGCAGTTTCGTGTTCGTGCAAAGCTAAAGCTCTCGGTTTATGCGTGTTTTTCCTTGTGTACCACGTATGACCCGTGTTAATCGGATCAGCAGATGCGCCTCTGCTGTATATATTGTGTTGGACGAGCATCTTCTCAGTAATAGAATAAAGAGAACACTGTATTATATATTTTTAAAAATTGGAGCGGGTGTATAATCCGTAACGGTGATATGTGTTTATTGTTAAAACGACAACTTGATATCGGTGTTTTTTCCGTTTGCCGACTGCGTCCATGGCTCGCCCGGACGGCAGCCTTGATTCCCAGTGGTAACGCGCGGATACGGTACTCGCAGTTTAGTGCGTCAGTAAACCACCATTCCCCGCACAAAACCTTACCTTGTACGTCGCCCGGGTGTGACTAATCTATTTTAAAGCTCATTCCGAACTGAACGGATGATATGGGCGCTGCAAATTGAAGTTCTTCAGCAGAAAATGTCTGCTTCTGTTAGATAATGCAAGCACACGAGTAGTCTGCAGTACCGGTATCATTCAAAAGCCTGACGAATTAAGCATGACAGCGAATATTGTTATTATAACAAACTGGGTGATTGCTGTATTCTAATCTGTTATCGATGCAACAGATGTTAACGACTGTCTCACCAGTATTTAGTTGTGCGGGATTTTATTTTTCCTTGTGTGACATTAGTTTGCACAGGTGCCTGTGAGTTATGCAGCGAGTGTCAGGGCTGTGATTTATTGCAACGCGCGAACAATGCCCCTATCTTAATATACCGGCGTCCCGGTCCGGCACGCCGCTCGCTAATGAGCCGCAGTTAGGGAGCTGCCTTGACTTTATGGTGCTGCCATCTCCCTGAAGCTCTAACTGCGCTTCTGACACATTTTATCAAGTGAAAACCCCAATTACGGGAGGCAGACGCTCTGTGGATGTTGTCCGCTGACTATGCTGAGCCGCTAATTGCGCTCTCTTCCCCCATATCATGACAATAACAGGGAAGACAGTATTAATGTCGCTTGTTCTTTTATTTGATTTACTTTCTGCTGGCGAGTAGAAGCTCTCATTCTGGAAAATGCTTACGGTCTCCTGCGCGTGATCTGTGAGACGCTCCCTAGCCGCAAGGCTGATTTTTTTTTTAATTACCATTATTTATCATTATTTTTTAAGAACCCATATCAGACCCGCTCCTCGTCCTGGCGGCCTTCCTACATTTGTCTGGGATAATTCAGCCACATGTGCCCCGGTTCGGGGGGAGGTAAAGTTGGCTGTTCAAAGCAGACTGCTACTTTTTTTCCCCTGAGATGAAATGATACTGGTGCCGTGATTCTACGCCAGCAGGCGGCTGAGGGCGGATCTGAGTCCGCTGTTGCTGGGCTGATTTGGCGACGTGCGCGGTGATTAACGGCACGCGCTGAATAGATCCCAGTTTCCCATTCGGTCCACATGCATCCCAGTCACAAGGATCCCTTCAGGCGCCCCCAGCCCCAGGGTGACGACTTTAATCCCTTCCCCATCCTTCCCTCCCCCTTCATTTTCCACTCTAAAAATATAAGAGAGAAAAAGATTCGCTTATCCAGCCCAGCAGCCTTGCTTAATTGACATACCGCTGACTTCAAGGACTTGAAGGGACCCAGATATCCACAGGAGATCCTGATTCTGCGTGTTAGGCGGTTAACGGAAAGTGAACACAGATTCTTTCTTCAAGTGTGTCCCGGCCGTAGCCATGTTCCCAGGTGGTGTCCCTATGTCACATGACCTGTCACTTCCCGGGTTCCGGAATAGCGTGGGTTTCTCTAGACAGTAGGCTGGAAGGCGGGGAGTGGGCCCGCGTTCGAGTAGCTATATTTAGCCACGCATCTGCAGGCTCGCGTTTCCTCCCCCTGAGTCGGAGTGGCGTGCAGACGCTCATGCAGCACCTGGCCCACCTTTGTTTACGTGGCCTGACTCGTGGGGCACACAGCGAGGTGTGGGTGTGTCCCCATAACCAAGCATTCAGGAATGACCGCAGGAAGCTTGAGTGGTGTAATGAGAGAACCCTAATGCCTCCTCCCCCCCCCCCCCTATCTGGGGTGTCAGGATGATGATTATTTTGTCCTGTGCCCAGGTTGGATCACAGTCATGAATATTAATGGATTGTTGCTCATTCAGTATTAATTGATTTTTTTCCTCCTTCTTCTTCTTCTTTGTAATAATCATTCTTTCAGTCTCGTGCTGTCCTGCGAGGCATGGTAGACAAATGGCCTCCCACTGGGGACGACCCTAATCTGGTGGGGGCTGGGGGCTGGGTGAGATCCGAGGGGCAGGTCGGAACCTCAGTGCTGAAACCGCCTCGTGCAACATGCATAAGTGCAGTGGTGAGGCCCTGATTCACTTCGGGGGTCCCAGGCCGATAACGTCAATCCTACTTTTCTTATCTGCTCAATCGTGTCGATATGAATGCATGTTATCTGCGGACATGATTCCGACAGCCTGGTTCCTCTGCCTCCGTTTTCGTCACGTGGAAAAGACTCGCTTTGCTTTTGCCCCCCGCCCCGCGGGGTATCCCTCAGCGCCCCCGGCCGTCTGAGGGCCCAAAGTGGTAATGCGGTTTGTCGTGAGCAGGCAGCTTGTTTTCGCAGCAGGACGCCAGGGAGGTTAGGGGGTCTGACTGGTTCACGTGCTCTGCTTCTCGACAAGAGATCTGCAGTCTCTCAGCCCCGCGGGGGGGTGGCTTTGTGAGCTTCAGCCACGTAAATACTAACCAGATGCAGGCAGTCTGTTTGCTTGTTTGTGTCTGCGCGTTTCTTTGTGTGCGTGTCTGTGTGTTTGCGTGCCTGCGTTTGTGTGTGTGTGTGTGTGTGTGCATGTGTATATTTTTGCGTGTCTGCATGAATCTGCGTGTCTGCATGTCTGTGTTTTTCTGCTCACCCCAGAAGGAGGACATGGAGAATGCTGCCTGCGTACTGCTGTGTAACTCGCACGTTCTGTGAGGAGAGATGAGGGCCTCTCCTCCGCGTACTGCTGTGTAACTCAGACGTTCTGTGAGGAGAGATGAGGGCCTCTGCTCCGCGTACTGCTGTGTAATTCGCACGTTCTGTGAGGAGAGATGAGGGCCTCTCCTCCGCGTACTGCTGTGTAACTCGCACGTTCTGTGAGGAGAGATGAGGGCCTCTGCTCCACGTACTGCTGTGTAATTCGCACATTCTGTGAGGAGAGATGAGGGCCTCTGCTCCGCGTACTGCTGTGTAACTTGCACGTTCTGTGAGGAGAGATGAGGGCCTCTCCTCACACTGCTGTCGTTTGCTGAGTGGAGCCAGAAGACTTGCCAGCTTTTTTGGAAACAAGAAACATCCACGTTCTCCTTTTTGGCTGGGTGTTTCGGTTCACTCTTGGCGATAGATATTTGTCTTTGTTGTGAAATCTACATAATCAAGATCTGTCATGTGAAGAGGATTCTAACCCTCAAAGGAGCTTGTTTCAACTCTGGGTTTTTTGCTTTATAAATTGGAAAAGCACTATGAATACTGTCCTGGTCCTCACCAAATGCACGTAATTAGTTCGATAAATCACTGTCCCCGTTTTATTTGCTTTAAGTCTAAGGGGTTGAGATATCAGTGACATTCGACCACGGGGGAAACATTGAGAAGCTGTAAGAAGGGGATCCAATGTGACCTGTGACACCCGGGAGACCGTCACTGGCAGTATAGCTTATATCACACAAAAGAAGCATGACACTGAGGGCAAATATTTCCCTCCGTCCCTTTAAGTGTGAGGTATTTTTGGCTGCTAGCCAAGTACCTCGCTGCCAAGAATGTGTTTATAGGTCCACGTGTCAGCGTCTCCTATTGGTTGGCTTCTGGAATGACTCCTCCCCCTTTCTCTCTGCCCATTAGGAAGATCTGCCTCCATTGTAAGTGTCCACGGGAGGAGCATGCAGTTGCTGTGATGCCCCTGGAGATGGAGAAGACTGTCACCAAGCTGATGTACGATTTCCAGAGGAACTCTACGTCCGACGACGACTCGGGGTGTGCTTTGGAGGAATACGCCTGGGTGCCTCCGGGGCTTAAACCAGAACAGGTAATACCACTGACTAGTCCCTTAAACCCACCCACGGGGGCTCGTGGTTTAGAGAGGACACCCCCCCCCCCCCTCGTCAATTCAGACTAAATGGCCTTTCCATTTGAGAAATCCTCCCTAGGTTTATGTGCTCATTTTATTTTTGCGATATAGTTTCTTTGTGGAATGATAAGTGTTACTGAAATGTTCTGTTCCTGACGATGGAAATACAAATAGCTCAGGGCCTGGTTCTATGATGTGTTTCCTTCTTTGAATTCTGGCAATTTCTATTAACTATTTTACTGACCAGAAAAAAATGTATTTGTAGAGAGATTTGATTAGGAACCAGGAGATGGTATTTTACAAATAAATTGGCTGTCTGGTAGGTAAATGATTTACTAGTCATCTTGTGAAACTGGGGGGATATTCCCCAATAAACTCGTTGTTCGTTAAGTGGAGGATTTACTGGTCATTTTGTGAAATGCCAGCAGAACGTAGCCTTTCTACCGAAGGTCACAGATGAGCTTAGATGCCAGTAACTCAGTTGGGGTCTCAGAGAAACGGCCTTTTCCAGTGAGAGCTGTACTGAGCTCCCAGTCTGGCTATAAATGTTGGCATAAATGGATAAACTGGTCACTGTGGCAAATTCGTCCAGCTGGAATTGTTCAGTGGAGTTTACGTTTCAGGTTCCCTGGGATATTGCATCTTACAAAGACTGTAAGTAATCTGATATGAAAATTGAGGTGCCTTTTCAGACTGCAGGGTCATTGTTAGAATGAAGGCATCACTTTGTAAATAACGCCAAGGCTCCTCTGCTCCAAGATTGTTCACCGTAGACACATGTCGGGACCGCGGAGATAGAGCTGCAGTGCCGTCGATTCACAGGCACGTTCGTAATGTCCGTTGCCTGGTTGCTGGGATACTGCAGTCTCCCACTGCACAGCTGTCACAGTCTCTTGTCTTTTGGAAAGCATGGATGGGCTCATGGGCTTCTTACTTAATCACTGTGCACACATCAACTGGGAGGAGACTATGGTTGTATGACTCTAGCCTTCAACCTTCACAATGTGAACTTGCCTACTGGTTTGCCTCTTGCTATCGAAAATACAATCATTCACATGCATAGTTATTCACTTCTTGGGGCACTGCAGAGCTGGATGGGTTTACTTGACCAGCCCTGAGCAGCTCTTCCTGGTTCATGCAAACTCCTTTATGTGATCTTCTCCATAAGACTCCAACAGTGGGGCGGTGCTGGCTTTGCGTGCCCTAACTAAGGAGGTCTCCCCATCAGTCAGATCCGAGCAGGTCTCCTTGTGGGGTGGGAGGTCTGGTCTATGTTGGGTCATTTCTCACACCAATGTGTTCTAGAGAGATCTCGGGTTCAGGCTGGCAAGGGCTCTATTTGAGCTGGGGGCGCCTTGCTGTATAGCTGGCGCTTATTTTCCCCCTGACGGCATCTCGGGTATTTCAGTTCTCAGATGTTTTATAGAATGGGATGTTTGGCGATGGTTTCGGTCTGGCTGTTACTGCTGGATGTGGTTAATTGTTACTTATCAACCCCAGACCACAACCACACATTTATGAAGCTTTTGGGAATCCCTCAGTACAATCTGAGATCCCTCCAGTGCTTATGAAGCCAGTTAGATCAGAAACATTCGATCCCATTTAAATTGATACTGTAAGCACTTGTTCCAAATGTTAATTTCCACTGCATCGACTGACCGAAGATCAGATGATGAACCACAGACATCCATCATGCCGCCATTTTGCCTTTTAGTGAGGTCTAGGCCCATGTCTATGTATGATGACCGTTGTATATCAGTAGATGTACTGGATTCAGTAGGAGCCGCATGTAGAATAATGAAATGTGTTCAGAACAGAATCGAGTACCGAGGCATTCTCCAGCCTGGCTGTTCTGATTCTGCCAGATTGTTCCTGGCACATTCCTCTTGGGTACGGCGCCCAAGATCATGTTAATGTGAAACAGAGCTGGCTGGCAGACTGCATGTGTAGCCGCTGGTGGGGGGGGGGGGGGGGGGGGGGGGGGGGGGGGGGGGGGGGGGGGGGGGGGGGGGGGGGGGGGGGGGGGGG
>JABFEA020000130.1:15040009-15056355 GCA_019775915.2 Cyphomyrus plagiostoma | reverse complement strand
CGGCGCGCTCCCCTCTGACGCGCGTGTCCCGGCGCGCTCCCCTCTGACGCGCGTGTCCCGGCGCGCTCCCCTCTGACGCGCGTGTCCCGGCGCGCTCCCCTCTGACCTGTGCATCAATGAGAGATCATTAATGATGATCTCTCACCCAGGTGTCCCAGCGCACTCCTGTCTGACCCTGTCATCTTGCAGTTCTTTCCATTCCAAATGTACCTGCACGCTTTCTATCGCTGGCACCCCAGTGCACTTCTCTCTGACCCTGACATCCTGTTGTATTCCTTTCTGACTCGAGTAACATGGCCTCCCACTGTTCCCATCTCTAACCTCAGTGTCCTTCTGTGTCCCGCACAGGCACATCCGTTGATGGGAATAGCCGGAGGCAGGAGCACCTGTCCCGTTTCTCCATGCCCGACCTCAGCAAGGACTCGGGAATGAATGTGTCAGAGAAGAGCAACATGGGCACCCTCAACTCCTCACTGCACTTCCGCAGCACTGAGTCCCTGCGCAGCCTCGGCTCCGCCCAGCCGTATGGCAACCCGGAGCTCCGCCCCCCACCACCACCACAGCTGAAGTACCCATCGCACCGGCGAGAGTCCCCAGGCCGGCTCCGTCAGCCACACGGATTCCCCTTCCAGGAGGAGGACCGGCTGAGTCTTATGGGTGGGGCGGGGGTTCGGAATCGGCGGAGGGCTGAAGAGCTGGAGGAGCCACGCCGGCGCCACCATCACCGGAGACGCCGGTCCCGCCGCTCGCGCTCTGATAACGCACTGCACCTAGTGGCGGAGCGCCGGGGCCCCACCCTGGAACGCCCCCTGCTGCGAGTCCACGAGGACTATGATCGCTTTGGGGGGGGCAGGGGCCCATTTGGTGTGGGCGGCCACTTCCGGCAGGGCCCCTACCGGCAGTGCCCACGCACCACGTCGGACTTGACGCTGCAGAACGCGGTTGGTCATGGGCTCGGACCTTGCCGCTGGGACGATTATGAGGATGACTGGTGCTCCACCTGTTCATCCTCCTCCGAGTCTGATGACGAGGGTTACTTCTTGGGTGAGCCTATCCCCCGGCCCGTGCACATGCGCTACCTGAGCGGTGAGGAGCTGCTCCACAAGTACGCCTCCCCGGCCATAGGGGGCGCCGGTCCGCTGGGGGGCCACGGACAGCTCCATACACGCAAGCGCAGGAAAAGCAAGAACTGCATCATCTCCTGACACCCCCCCCCCCATTCTACCCAGTACAAAAAAATGTATGTAAACATCGCTCCGTGGTCCCGCCCTAGAACAACAAGCCATAACACCCTGCCGCTTTGTACCGTGAGCCCAGCCAGGGAATGATATTCAGTGAGGTGTCACAGCAGTAACTTTGCATGCTCTTAGTTAACCGTCCCAATTACTTCTTAATTATGTTCCTTACCCGGCACTCTATTAAACGGCCAGTGCTAATCCAACAAACGCAAGATGCGTGTTCTCTATACTCAGGCACTGTAAGAGTTTAGTGTAGTCCTGCTTTTCCCAGCTATGTGTTTACCACTGAATAAAGCTCTATGATGTGTATATAAAGAAATCCCTTAAGTTAAGAATGTTTTAATGTAAATATGTAAATGAGGTATTTTTATATTTTGTATTGATAGAACCATTTATGTATTATATAATGTAGAAATGTAGATGTGCATGCGTGTCCATTTGCTGATAATGTCTTGACTTGGAATTAAAGAATATTTCATTGAACATCTTAAAGCCGTTTCTCCTCTGAGGACATCCAGGTTGGTTTGCTTCTCTGCGCTCAGTAAACATAATCACAGCATGTTCATGGCGGTTTACCCCATAGTTTGATGATACTCCATTACACTGTACTGGATGGATGGATGATTGATGGTGTTGGCGCTCCTTCACATAAAGCAGGGGTCATCAACTCCAGTCCTGGGGGGCCAGAACCCTGCACATTTTTGGGTTTCCCCTCATTTAACACACCTGATTCAACTCCTTGTGCTAATTGCCACACAGCTCTTGAGCCGAATCATTTATGGTGAAACAGGGAAGGAACTAAGGGTACACAGGGCTGCGGCCCCCCAGCACTGGAGCTGATGACCCCTGACATAAAGGCTGGCTGTTAGCCCCTGGAGTCCACGTTACATCGCCGGTTAGACAGAAAGCAAAATAAAAAGGGGTGAAATGAAAGCCTCCCTGAGTTTCTCCAGTAGCTTCCTTTTCCTTGAGCCTTGCGGCTGTTGCCACTGAATATTTCATACTCCTTAGAACGTCATCTTGTCCCGTTCGCACCGCTTCTGCAGTGACACTTTGGAAAGCCCTAGTTCTTTGAGCTGTTCTGGTATTGATCCGAAGCGCGTGTGGTTCTCTTAGGGGATTGGGACCATGGAAACGGCAGTTTTTTTTTTTTTTCTTTTTTTAGACTTTCCAGTTAAGAAATCCATTTTACTGCCTTGAGCCCCCAGGCCATTAACTGGGCTGCCTTTTGCACATTCAAAGCGATTTGTGGAATCAATGGTCATCAGACTTCTGCACAAAACACATTCAGGAGGGGGGGGGGGGAAGTGTATAAGCCCTTGGCATTTAAGACCATGAGGTGCTACGGTGCAGGTCGCTCGACGTCTGATTGGCTTGAGCCGGTGTGTCCTGCATCCCCATCTCGTGAGGAGCAGCGACCGGGGAGCACTGGGCTCCTCATCTGGTGCAGCTTACTCCAACTCCAGGGCGAGTAACTCCTACGTGTTACCCGCTGGCACCTCCTGCAATGCTGCCCTGTTTTTCCTGTGAACCACAGATTGTAGTGTGCACTTCCTTTTTTTGAAACATGATTTGCATATTAATGACTGAGGAAGTTGTGTTGGGTAGCAATTAGAAGGTACAACATGCAGGTTTAAATACAAAGCATGACATCAGAGTACTTTCCAAGCCCAGTTTAGGCTAGCTAATCCATTAAATATAGTAATTAAAGTGTGTATTTAGCAGTTTGCATTTAAATATAGTTGTCTGATTATAAGATGGTGGAGTGCGAAGCTGTTTGCCGGTGGAGTGAAAAGGTATGGAGTTTAAATGGACCCTAAAGCTAAAAATAGGACTATTGGTCATAACTTTGTCAGGACCATGGTGATTCAAACATGAGATCTCATGCCGCCCGGTTGAGAACCTCCTTTGACCTTGAACAGAATCAACATGCGGCTGGCTGACGCCACACTGCTAGCTAACAGCTGCTGAATGACGCCATGCTACTAGCTTACTGCTGCTAGAGGACACTATGCTGCTGGCTAGCTGCTGCTAGCTAACCGCTACTAGAGGACGGTATGCTGCTGGCTAACTGCTGCTAGCTGCTGCCGCATTGATAGATGATGCCATGCTGCTAGCTAACAGCTGCTGAATGACGCCATGCTGCTAGCTAACCGCTGCTAGAGGACACTATGCTGCTGGCTAGCTGCTGCTAGCTAACCGCTACTAGAGGACGGTATGCTGCTGGCTAACTGCTGCTAGCTGCTGCCGCATTGATAGATGATGCCATGCTGCTAGCTAACAGCTGCTGAATGACGCCATGCTGCTAGCTAACCGCTGCTAGAGGACACTATGCTGCTGGCTAACTGCTGCTAGCTGCTGCCGCATTGATAGATGACGCCATGCCGCTAGCTAACCGCTACTAGAGGACGCTACCCTGCTGGCTAACTGCTGCTAGCTGCTGCTGCATTGATAGATGATGGCATGTGCTTTTAGCTAAGCACTACTAGCTGACACCGCGCTGCTGGCTGATGCCATATTTATAGATGACATCACGCTGATAGATGACATCACGCTGCTGACTATTGCTGTGCGGATAGATGACATCACGCTGCTGGCTGATGCCACACTGCTCGCTGACATCATTTACCCTTTCTGATGGAAGGCAGATGTGCCCTTAGAAAGCACCATAAATCCTAGTGCTTCCTGCATTAATCGCAGCCATTATGTGATTTAACTTTTGCGAAATTGACTGTTTGAATGCCACACATGGTAATTAAGGGGCATTGAAACAGCAGCAAAAGGAAGAGTGTCTAAAACTCAACAGCAGTCCACATATTCAGTCATTTTTATCACTGTGTGGATGATTGCATAAGTTTGCTTTCTGAAGCTTTTTGAAATATGGGCAGAAACGGGATTGGTCATCTGGTGACGTTAGCGATGATGATAGTGAGGATAATGGGGATAGTGGTGGTGATGATGATTGTGAGGATGATGTACCGGCGATAATGATGGTGATGTGATTATGATGATGGTGATGATGGCGGTGTTGATGATAACGATTGTGATGATGGTGATGGTTATAGTGATGATAGTGATGATGATGGCAGTTTTGACGGTAATAGTGATGATGGCGGTGTTGATGATGTTGATGATTGTGATAGTGATGATAATAGTGATAATGATGATGAGGGTGATGGTAATATTCCAGTGGCATGGTCTCACACATGCATGGCTGTGGGTTTGAATCCCACTCTGCTATGTGCGTAACTTTGCTCTCACCAGCTTAACCAGTCAGAAGATGGATAGATTATTAATATTAAAGATTTCTGTATCAGTTCACCACTTACTGTCCAGCTGTGAAAATGGATTATAATGTTAGCAATGGATAATAGTCAAATGATAAATAAATGTAAAATTTTTACCTAAAAATGAAGCAATGAAAACAACCCCCATTGGACATGCAAAACTGAAGAATTAATCTGATCCTTACTCTGGAATATAATCATCAGAACACTGATTGCATTGCAAGAACCAGTTCTTTTCAACTAATCATCCGGAACAGTTAATAGAGATTAAGCCAAGCATGTAAATCATGGATAATCAGGGAAATAATATCCAGTTTTTGGCCTTTTGTGATGATAATTGTATGTTCAGTCACACCACCATTGCGATCTCCATAGACTAAGGTAATATTATGCGCTCATTAATTCTACTTTGATTTCTTGGAAACTATTTTGTTACTCTTGTGTTCTTTTATATGTTATGAAATATCTGTTTAATGCTAATATAATTCCCTTCTTTGTGCTACACAGCATTAACTGAAGGCACTGTGGTGACTTAGCAAATAGCATTGTAGCCCTACACGTCCCCATTGAAATGCCCCCCATGATCTAACTATATAATTTCTAAGCTTCCAGTGCTATTTTTCCTCTTTCCATATAGTTTCAGTGCATGTATTTTTAAATATTTTTCTGAATAATTAAAGGTGCATAAGAATAGTTCATTCTTAAAAATATATAACCATTCCATATACTCTCTCAGACCAGTATCTCACTCTATGCTCACAGCAAATAAGTGATGTGAGCAAATTGTAATGGATCTTTAATACCAGGAATCTAATAATCTACAGGGTGTTGGCCAATTCACTCTTGATCAAGCAAGTAAGTATGAAAATTGAATATTCACCACATAACAGAATCGTACTCACATGAAAACTGAACGTGGAATGATGGATGAGGCCCCGTTTTTGTGTAAGGTTCACATGGCAACAGAAGAAGGTTTCTGCCTGACATTTGATGATTCACGCCGAAAATAGAACCGATCGTTTGCTGACTCACTTGTGAACCTTTTCAAGTTCTGACTATAATTTAAAGTGATTAAAGTTTTAAATTTTCTTGTAAAGGATCTATATTTGAAAATACAGAGTTGACACTTTGTCGTGTCACGTCTGGGTAATTATCAGCATAACAGTCATTTGTTCCATTTAAGGGAAAGGTTGGAGCATTCTGAGACATTTTGGAAGTCGCTGAAAGCCATAATTACCAGCACTCGGGAGAGAACTGCGGCAAATTACAGTTGAGTGCAGATGGACTTAAATAGTGTGATCCAGTTATTTGCAAATGAGGAATGCTGGTATGTTATCAGTGCTGATTTGAGGGCCTGGACTGGCAAATAGGAGACGCGTGACAAGAACGGTAGATTCTGATAGGCCGTATTTCCACTGTCATGTGCGTTCGATTACTGTTGACTGGAGTAGTCTGACAGCTTCGGAGAAAATAAACAGAGGCTCTGTCACATTTAATACCTGGAGCTGGGCCAAATAATTAAAAGTTTGGATGTGGAAATTACAGACGTTGTGTGTTTTGTTGCTGATGCCGATGTGATTCGTGTGTGTGTGCTCGTCAGCCAAATGTCATGTGCATCTGGTGTAATTGTCTATAATTATGGATGATTCTTACAACAAGGGAATTTCTTATCCAGGTCTTCTCTCCATGAAAAGGAATGGTTATAGGCATTCCTCCCTAATGGATCTGCAGTGATGACATTGTGTTAATTGTGTGTGACTGTGAGCTTCTTTGTGGTGCTTATCCAAGATGCCCTAGCTCCATGAACATTGTTCCCAGTCATTCCCTGTCCTTCTATTGGGTCAGAGAAGACAGACCCCTCCCATATGAGCACTGAGAAACAAGGCAACCGTCTACTGGCCAGAGGTGGAAAGTTCAGGTTCAGAAAGTACAAATCCAGACCAGGATGATGTTTCAACAATACAGGTGAGCATAAAGACTC
This sequence comes from Cyphomyrus plagiostoma, assembly GCA_019775915.2. Lineage (NCBI taxonomy): Eukaryota > Metazoa > Chordata > Actinopteri > Osteoglossiformes > Mormyridae > Cyphomyrus > Cyphomyrus plagiostoma. The sequence continues at coordinate 15,049,849 of JABFEA020000130.1, read as the reverse complement.
ACATTCACAGAGTGCTCAGCTGGTTGGTTGAGACTTGGTCTGGGTAACCTGAACCTGTACTTTCACAACCTGAACTTTACTCCTCTGTGACTGGCAGGCAGTCTGGGGAGACTGGGGGACACCTGAACAGCCCTCAGTGGGCTGTGCCTGGTCACCTTCATCTGAATATCTCCTGGAGATGGACAGTGACTGGAATAGATGAGACAGCAGGATTATTGCCTAGGAGACGGTAGGTGTGGCCCCTCTGCAAGAGATCTGCTGGTGTCATGTCCCTGAGCGAAGCATTTAACCCGAGTTTCCTCAGCGAACATTAAGCTGCCTGCCTCTGTATACCTGCATTATACTCCAGAGAATGGGTGTCATTAATCATCCCGATAAAAGCACTGGTGGAACAAGTAAGTAATTGTAGGAATAGCTGCAGTCAGGAAGGCAGGCAAGAGCAGGGGAGGAGGGCGGGGTGGCGCAGGGACTGGAAGGGGGAATGGAAACAAAAGAGAGTCCGTTTGGAATCTGGACACAAATGTATAAGCGAGAAAAACAGCGGCATCGGGCTACAGAAACCTGTCGGGCCGTGGGATGGTGAATAGCTGCTGGGGGGCGTATGAGATGGCTGAGGACAGGACAAAGCTGAACGCTGGCTTTTATGGTCATGTAGCCCCTCACAGACGACAGTGTACTTTATTACGAATTTGCACAGGAACATTGGAGTTTTTCTGTTTCACTCTCCATAGTTTGGAGGTCACAGCAGAGGGGCAGCCGCCGTGCAGCACCCCAGGAGCTGGGAGTTAAGGGCCTCGCTGAAGGGCACACAGACAGCTGAGTGTTCTGCCAAGGCCAGGGCTCGAATCTGCAACCTTCCTATCGCTTAGTCTATTCAGCCACTCAGTGCCTCCGCTCACCTTGGACGTGACAAGCAGCAGAGCTTCTGAGCGCCGTCTCTGCGTGGCCCAGCAGCCGTGGCCCAGTGCTCGGGGCTCTCCTTCCTTGGAGGGGCCGGCCAGCTGACTGTAGTTGTTTCTCATCAGCCAAGGTTCCGCTAGCAGACACTGGGGGCCATCTGTCAGCCGTCCATTACGCTCATATAAGGAGTCGTCTCTGAGTCGTCTGTCACTACGACCCATGTGTGAGCTCCCCCCCCCCCCCCCGAGGTCTCCCCCTTAGCACCACTTGGACGGGCTGCAAACCAGCGCCCGCCTCTTCTGACGTGTCTGCTGTCAGCAGCCTGCTATTTTTCCTGGCTCTGTGGGTGGTACAGAGTGACGTAACGAGCCTGAGTAGGAGACAGCCATGCGCCTAATTCCGCCCACAGCCTCGGCGGCTCGGGGCCCGGCTGCATACGTCATCACAGAGTTAAGAGGGGGAGAGAGGGAGATGGGGAGACAGGGAGGGGGGGATGGGGAGAGAGGGAGATGGAGGGAAAGGAAGAGAGGGAGAGCAATCGAACCTATCCGACACAACACAAGCTAATTTGTGTTTGCTCCTTGCCGCAGACAGCTGAAGTGGTGGCAGGGAATCAAGCCTGGGCCCCAGCTGCAGGCAAATATTACAGCACTTTGCTACTCCATTGAACAGACCGACAGTTGGCCTATTAACCAGGCAATGTTTGGATAGTGCTCAGGATCGTAAGTTAGCTAGGCAGTGATTGGAAAGTGTTCAGGCTGGCATGTTAGGCAGTGTTCAGATAGCATTCAGACTTGCTTTTTAGCTGGGCAGTGTTAAGAGTGTATTCAGGCTGGCATAGTAGCTAGGACGTGTTTGGATAGCTTTTGGGCTCACCTGATAGCTGAGCAGTGTTCAGATAGTATTCAGGCCAGGCTTGCCTGTTAGCTGGACAGTGTTCAGATACTGTTCAGGTTCTTCTGTTAGCTGGGAACTTCAGAAAGTTTTCAGGTTCGTGTGTCAGCTGGGTAGTGCTCAGGTAGTGTTCAAGCTCATGTGTTACCTGGGGAATGATCATGCTTGTGTGCCAACTGGCCAGTGATCAGATAGTGTTCCGGCTCATGAGTCAGCTGGACAGTGTTCAGATGGTGTTCAGGCTTGTGACAGCTGGGCAGTGATCAGATAGTGTTCAGGCTCATGAGTCAGCTGGACAGTGTTCAGATGGTGTTCAGGCTTGTGACAGCTGGGCAGTGATCAGATAGTGTTCAGGCTCATGAGTCAGCTGGACAGTGTTCAGATGGTGTTCAGGCTTGTGACAGCTGGGCAGTGATCAGATAGTTTTCAGGGTCATGAGTCAGCTGGGCAGTGATCAGATAGTGTTCAGGCTCATGAGTCAGCTGGACAGTGTTCAGATGGTGTTCGGGCTTGTGTGTCAGCTGGGGAGTGTTCAGACAGGCTAGCCTGCTGTCATGTTCTCTATAAGCAGGTTTTCTCGTCCTCCGGATGCACTGCTGGGACATAGAGCACACCTATAGTACACAATATGAGACGCCTTGGCCTTCCGCTTAAACAGGAGAACATTCAGTGGCCCCTTTTGTTTAAGATTAAGGCTCAGTAGAGGTTAAGGTCGTCATGGTTGGGATTAGGGTTTTCCCCATAGAAATGAATGGAGAGTCCTCACAATGATATGAATACAAATGTGTGTGTGGTCTCGATATACCATAGCCCCTTTTTTGAGGACCAGTTTCATGGTCCCCACAAGGGAAAACAGAACTTTCTCAAAATCAGTGACTGCAAACAAAAAACTAAAAATGCAAAAATTCTTGCATTTTGTTTGGTTACTTATGGCTAAGGTTAGGGCTGGGTTAAGGTTACGGTAGAGAATTTTGGGATTAAGATTATGCCCGTAGAAATCAATGAACGGTCCCCAAAAAGATAAGAACATTAAAGTGTGTGTGTGTGTGTGTGTGTGTGTGAGAGAGAGAGAGATTGAATACCTGGTTAACTTCACACCTCCATATTTACCAGCAACTCTGCATGCAGTTGTACTATATTATGACCATGATGTCGCAAAGAATGAGCGATTATACATTAGAACAGGTGCAGTCCTTCAAAAGCGGAGAATTAAAGACAGACGGCGGCGACTCTGCTGAATGGCGAGGGCCCTTTGGTAACATACTCAGGTCACCTCTGTGTTTCTCTGTACACATTTACCAGCTGGCTGTATGGGGACCTGAGTCATGCGATCTTGCGTAAGGCCTCCATTTTTTCCCTGAGGGGTCTGTACACTCGTCTCCCTCCCTGGTCCCTGCACATATGATCGGATGAGAATCCCATCAACTCGATGTTATTCTTGAACAGATTAACCCAAATCTGCAGATACAGTTAATTTGTGCTTTTAATAACCTTCCAATGGCCTTCTTATACCGCGCATGAACAAGAAGGCGATGATAAAATCTAGTTGAAATAAATCTGTAAAAAGAACATAACCTGTATGTTAGTGTTTTTCTTTATGACTATAATGGACTAACCTTTGGTTATGTAGAACTGATTTGAAAATAAGTATATTGTATTATCTTCCCTTATTGGCTGTGGAGGAATACCTACCAATACCCACCAAACAAATGAAAAAAATCGCTACCCGCAAATGGGCCCTTGTACAAACAAAAAGGTCCTGTAGCTCCCTTACTGGATGTAAACATGAGCAAATACAGTTAATGTGCACATCCAAAGGCGGCAGAGTCATAAATTACAGATCTGCCAGGACTGACGGGGGGTGAATCCAGCCATATGCACCAGCCCCCTCATTCCTTTGCAAAAGCAGCGAAGAGCTCTGTCTGCACCTCTCATCTCCATGGTTACCGTGGGTGGCACGAGCTTGCGGGATCTGTGAGCAGGTAGTCGTGAAACGCCATACAGGTGGCACGCAGATGGGACCCCCCGAGGAATCCATCTCGATACTGTCATTAGTGACTGCAGGGTGGCTCCGAACATCTCATCCATATGAAGCAGATGGACCCCAGGCCCAGGGGGGTACAGGCGGCACCGCGTGGCATCATTGCCTGGAGCACTGGCCTGTTGTTGATGAACCCTAAGTATGCCCAATTAAAATGTTAATGCCTCTTGTGGGCTGGCGCACTCACCTTTACCTGCCACTCGTTTCATTACAGGCACAGATTCACGATGAAGGATTCGGACCCTTCAGTACCGCTGCGTTCTGCAGCCAAAATGCCAAAGTGGAGGAGAGCACAAGTGCAGAGCTACACTGGACTAGTTACAGCGTAATAACCAGCGCCCTTGGGTGGCCCAGACAAAGTCCCCATTAGAAACCAGCTGAAAATCTATTAAAACACATAAATAGTGCCATATCCTCTGCTAAACTCGGAGAGCTTTCACAAAGATCCCAAAGAGGTTTGAGGAAAGCTGGTAGTGAACCAAGAAAAACATGAAGCTTTTCTACCAAAGGTACTACAGCAATTTGATTTTAGGGGTGTGAGATCTTATTCAAACTATTTTGTATCAAGCTATAATTAATGTAAACATCAATTACATTACATTACATACAAAATCAAACACAAAAGATAGAATAAGGCACGATATGAAACACAAAAATGACTAACGCCTTTTCTTACTTAACTATAAGTAACCACACAAAATACAAGACCAGCCCTTGTGGGGACCGAAAAAGTAGTCCACCTAACATCAAAATAACAGGGTTTTATCATTTGTGATCTCCACAATGTAATACTTATAATGCCCCGCCCCCCGCACGCACACACACACACACACTGAACCAGATATTCAGTCTACCAAACTGATACAAACACAGCATAACAAAGGCTTTTATTTTGATTCATTTGTGTCTCATTGGTGGAATCTGTAATCAAATTGATCATAGCAAGCACAAGCAGTGTATGGCAAATTCTGACACATTAATAAAAACATTTTGTTTTTGTGGTGTGTTCACATCTACATTACTTGGAAAGCTGTTTAAATGAAATATCCAACTTTGCCGTGATGGTAACCGACTGTGACACATATGTTGACCAACCCAAAGAAGGCCATGGTCAGTTTGTCATTATGTGATTTTTTGTTTAACCCAATAAAACACTCACTCTAAAAATAATACAAGAGCTTGGTGTTTATGCTATTTTAAGGATTCTCCTATTAACACTGAATGTACACACTACATAAATGTGAAAAGAGTCACCCTGTCCTACATACGTGGTGGTTACCCTCAGACCTTAGCACATCACGGTGAAAAGTGTTAAATCTGCGAGCTTGCTGGTTTCGCTACCCATGATGGATGAGTCATTTTGGCTTTTAGTGCGAGATGAGCCGTACAGTTCTCTCCCTGTTGTAATTTCTCTACCATTTCTCACATTTTCAGGCTGGCTGACTCTTACTGCACCCATTTTGTTATTCAAAAACTCCACTGTAGTTCTTTAGACTCTCACCTCTTCAGACAATCAAGGGAATGTGGGCAGGATGACCCTGACTGAATATAATAATATACTTATCCACATGTTCACAAACTGGAAAAAAATGAAAATATTACTTTTTCGTTTAGAAAAAAATCAGACTCAAAACTGAATGTGTACAATTTAATCGAATTATGCGTAGGTGCCTAACCATATACTACCATAAGACATAATCAGATTGAAGTCATCTTTATCTGTTGTTTACTGCATTTGACACTAGTCACAGCTTTTTAGTAAAAGCCCAAGTAAAAATACAACAGGCCCTTTAAATGCAGCATACCTTGCCCTACCCCGACGGATTATGTCATCACCTTGCCCTACCCCAAGGGATTATGTCATCACCTTGCCCTACCCCGAGGGATTACGTCATCACTTCCATGCCTCGGATCTCAGCATCCATGTCATAGCATTCAATTGGCTCTGCCTTTAGTCTCCATCTGTGATGTTCCAAACCCCGCATAACAAAAATATTTTAAGGGAAAATTATTTTCCTTTAATGTCATTTTCTTTACGTGAGTGGTGTCTGCACGCCCTAAAGTAGGGTATCGCAGTTCTGGTCATGGAGGTCCAGTCTGCAATACTGTGTACAGGTTTCACTGCTCAAGCACACAGCAGATCTGCCGAGTGCCAGGTTTAGCAGCTGGAAATCTGCAAACTGTGTCACAGACCTCCAGGGCAGGACTGGGGGAACACTGCCCTTAAGTTTGAGAAAATGAAGGCAGAGGTAGAAGGCACTTGTTTTTACTCTTTTGTTCTGGAGATGACTTTTCCCAGCAATTCAAAAAGCCCAAATAGCAGAACTCATTGCATATGTCATTTGTTTTTGTACATCCATGTTCCTGGGCCTCAATAAGCTCATCTTTTATTCAGTAATGTATCCTTGGTTTGCCCAGTGGAATTTAAATTATTTACAGAGTTTCTGTGGTTTTACAGTCCTGTCCCAAGCAATTCTGCCAACTTTTTATCACATTAATTGGGAACAAACATTATGAACCACAATGTGGCCCCCTGCTAATAAAATAAATACCAACGTCCGAGATGCACACACACAAAAAAAGCTTTTAATAGCACTCAGTGGGGTGGTGGGGGGGGGGGTTATTTCAGGAAGAAGTAGGAAGATTGTTACTGGGGTCTAATATATCATAATTATATAAACAACACTCCCTAAACAAATCTTTTTTTTTTTTTTTTTTTTGGGGGGGGGGGGGGGGTTCCAGAAATAAGGTTTCCAGCCTTATTTCTGGCCTGTGGTTGAATTAGCATGGAGTCATTTATTTCATTACTGTTTCCTGCAGCCCACGCACAGTTTGCAGATTAGATGCGCCTTCATAGGTGCAGTCTGTATAACCCAAAATAAAGCAAATTGTTTGGACGATTGATTCAGATGGGGAAAAAAACTTCTGAGCCAGTCTGACAAATGATCACCACGGTAGGTATCTTACTCCGGTTATTCTACAACAATCTCTGTGACTAAAAATAAACTGGGGCAGGACTGGATACCGCTGTCTTACCCGCAAACGAAAATGGCTTCAAACCTGTAAAACTGGGGATAGTCAGAGATACTATACACCTACTAACGAACCAAAGTGCCGGCAACGATTCCACGGTGTATGGACTTCAGTGGTTTAATGTTATCCTGTCCTTAATGGGAATTATATCTCCATATGAAGGATTGTGATGATGTAACTGGGATTTGGCTGATGATGCAAACTATTTGCTTTGTCCCTGTCTAACTGAAAGAAAGACATGTTACATCTGCCATTCAAGCTAGTTGACTAGAGCAGTCTCCGGAGCTGAGCTTGAATGTGTTCGGTGGATGGCTGATGTCTCACGCTCCGGACGTGATGTCATTCTTCCCCCGATAACGAGTATGTCAGACAGCGATAACTGAGCCCAAACACAGTCACATTAGTGCTGGTTATGGGTAAACCTGTGATGTCATTCTTCCCCAGATGATGCGTGTGTCAGACAGCGCTAGCTGAAGCCGAACACAGTCACATGATTAGTGCTGGTTATGGGTAAGACTGTTTTAATCTAACTACAGGTGGCCGCTTAAGAATCTGAGAATTATGTTTCTGCAGATATTTTCCATTGGGTTCAGTGCTGAAATCTGCCTCGCAACACAGTGCTGCAGTGTTCTTATATGTGGGGTTCGGTTCTGCTGTAGCTCATTATGTATATCTGGCTTGGTGCCCAGCTCTCCTGTCACAAGTGGTCTCTGAGTCATCGCAGGTTTTTGCTGGTTATCTACAACATAGTGTGTATTTTAGTGAAGAACACTGCACAGTTCACTTGGTTACAGAGACAGCTTAACGTCTTTGACTCGGGATGACCATACGAGAAAAATAAACACACGCCTTGGTCGACTGTAAAGTCAATTAGATCAAATTTATCTGACGCTATTCTATTAAAGGGGAAACAGTTAAAAGGGTTTCAGATAGTACACCGCATATTCAAGAGCAGATTGTAAATGCCATCTGCTGATCAAGAGGTGTTAATGCAAGTTTTCTAGCAGGGTGAAGGTTGATCCCGGGGAGAAATTGAAGCGCAGTCATTATAAAAACATTTCACTGCCAATGAAGCTCGCCAAACACACATGCATAAAACTTACTGAAGTGGTTTCTCAGTGCCATTGTTTAGAATGGGTGTCCTTCCCATATTCTGTGGCATTAAATCACGTCCAGGGGAAAAAAAAAACGTGTTGCAGAGAAGGTGCCTCGCTGGATCAAACGGCATCATTTCGTCGTTTCTGACAGAGGGAGCTTCGGGCTTGAGAGTGAGGGTGTCTAGTAAGCCATTTTATTCAGATTCTGAGGCTGGGCATGCATTTACATCAGAGTAAATGTTGGTGAAATGTTGACGCTGAAAAGTACAAAGTACACGGAAATCATTACCGAACTGTAATGAATTATGTTTTTCGTTTGTGGAGTATTCTGTAGATTTTTGTGTCCCAAGCACAGGGTCAAACAGGTACATGCATGTTGTGTATTTGTTAAAATTAAACAAATACCATTCAGGTTTAGCGCAGTACACACACACATGCATATTTATACACACGCATGCATTGCCGAAATACAAAATTCTGTAAAATCTGGTAGGTCGTCTCACACTCCGAGTTAATTAATTCACTGCAATAACATGTTTTCCAGTCTAACCAGTGCCAAGTTGTGGGCTGCGATGAGACGCCGTCCTTCTCATAGGCATCAGCGTGTGACCTACAATCTCGCGATCAATTCTGTCCGTCACTCATAACGCAGGCAGTGAGCGCGGTGCCACTTTAGGATCCAGACGTACTTTAATCATTTATACACACCAATGAACAGACCGCCTCAGTAGCGACAGACGTCCCTTGTCGATTGCCTTGGTTGCTGGAGCTGGTTATTTGGACACCTCTGGCTGCTCCTGGCTGAATGTGCAAAGCAGGTGCATATCATGACTAACGTGCAGTGTGAATACGTGATTATGTCAGTATAGGCTAAAAAAAAACGTCAGTCGTCAAAAGTCAATTCATATTCCAGATATGGTAACATTAGAGGTATAACAACATTGTTTTGACTCAAATTTACAATAAATGAGTGTATTTTGAGTGGAAACCCTGACTGGGATAATTGGTTTGAAGATGGATATTTTCAGGTAAATGGTATACTGGTTGGCATTGTAGCCTCAGTCCTCCTGGGAATCAGGTTTGAATCCCTTCGGTCCAGGGGGTCCCCGGACCTGGGCTTGCTGTAGATAGCACCAGGCTGCTCACAGCCCCGCACTGCGTTATGGAAAATAGATGGATGGGTCTTTGTAGGCTGTTACAGAAGGCAGAACAATGCATGCACTTTGTCAGGAGGCTGAAAATGGTCAGGGGCTGGGGATCCTCAGGAGCTGCTCTAAATGCAGTGTGGAGAGTGTCCACACACACTGCAGGAGCGCTGACCTTAAGGGAGACAGGCACTGCCTATCACTGGATCACCAGCACCCTCCGTCTCTAACACGTATCTCGCTCGTGGAGGAAGAGCTCACGGCGTTATCTGGGACCCCACTGACCTTGCCGCCATTCCGGGGGCATGTGGACCACCACAAACAGACTCTGTAACAGTGTCTTCCTCAAAGCTACTCTACATGATCTAGATTATAGACATAAAATGAACACATGATACATTGAGCACTGCAAAAATTGTACTGCATCATGCAGTGTACAGTACATCAATCAGAGTATCCCAGTGTTTATCAACCCAGTGCCCAGGGAGGGACCCCCAGACAGTCCACACTGTCGCTCTCTTCCTGCTCCCAGCACAGGGACTGACACTCTGCCATAAACCGCTATACTGCGTCATCACTGTCACTAACCACTGTACATTGATATTGCACATCATTGTCATAATTTACACATTGTTATATAATCTTGCACATTGTAATATACACTCACCTAAAGGATTATTAGGAACACCTGTTCAATTTCTCATTAATGCAATTATCTAATCAACCAATC
>JABFEA020000130.1:15014235-15030584 GCA_019775915.2 Cyphomyrus plagiostoma | reverse complement strand
TTCTGGTAATTATGTGAATCATGGGCGTCGTTTGGCCTATTTTGGGTGGGCTTCAACCCCCCCCCCCCCCCCAAATGATCCCAAACCTCCCTAGTTTGGGCACCCCTGATAATTTTCATGCTTTTCCTTTATGAAACACTAGTTGTTTGGATCAGCAATTTCAGTTAAATAAATTATATAGCAGACGAACACTGATATCTGAGAAGTGAAATGAAGTTTATAGGATTTACAGAAAGTGTGCAATAATTTAAACAAAATTAGGCAGGTGCATACATTTGGGCACCCCAACAGAAAAATTACAGTAATATTTAGTAGATCCTCCTTTTGCAGAAATAACAGCCTCTAAACACTTCCTATAGCTTCCAATGAGAGTCTGGATTCTAGTAGAAGGTATTTTGGACCATTCTTCCTTAAAACATGTCCAGTTCAGTCAGCTTTGATGGTTTCTGAGCATGGACAGCCCCCTTTAAATAACGCCACAGATTTTCAATAACATTCGGGTCTGGGGACTGAGATAGCCATTCCAAAGGTACTTGTTCCTCTGCATGAATGCCTTAGTTAGTAGATTGAGCAGTGTTTCGGGTCGTTGTGTTGCTGAAGTATCCAGCCCCGGTGCAACTTCAAGAATCTGCTGATATTGACTGGAATCCATGTGACCCTCAACTTTAACAAGATTCCCAGCACCTGCACTGGCCACACAACCCCACAGCATGATGGAACCGCCACCAAATTTTACTGTGGATGGCAGCTGTTTGTTTTGGAATGCTGTGTTCTTTTTCCACCATGCATACCGCCTCTTGTTATGTCCAAATAACTCAGTTTTAGTTTAATCAGTCCACAGCACCTTATTCCAAAATGAAGCTGGCTTGTCCCAATGCTTTAGCGACCTCAAGCGACTCTGTTTGTGATGTGTGCGCAGAAAAGGCTTCTTCTGCATTACTCTCCCATACAGCATCTCCTCATGCAAACTGCGCTGAATAGTGGAACGATGCACAGTGACACCATCTGCAGCAAGATGATGTTGTAGGTCTTTGGAGCTGGTCTGTGGGTTGAATATGACTGTTCTCACCATTCTTCACCTCTGCTTATATGAGATTTTTCTTGGCCTGCCACATCGGGCCTTAACTTGAACTGTGTCTGTGGTCTTCCATTTCCTCACTATGAACTGACAGCTGAAATCTCTGAGATAGCTATTTTTATCCTTCCCCTAAACCATGAGGTTGAACAATCTTTGTTTTCAGGTCATTTGAAAGTTGTTTTGAGGCTCCCCTGTTGTCACTCTTCAGAGAAAATGCAAAGAGTAGAAAACCTTGCAGTTGGCCACCTTAAATACCCTTTCTCATGATTGGATTCACCTGTGTATGTAGGCCAAGGGTCAGTTAGCGTACCAAACAAATTTTGTGTTCCAATAATTAGCGCTAAGGGTATTCAAATCAATGAAACAACAATGGTGCCCAAATTTATGCACCTGCCTAATTTTGTTTAAATAATTATTGCACAGTTTCTGTAAATCCGATACACTTCATTTCACTTCTCAAATATCACTGTATTCATCTGCTATATCATATATTTAACTGAAATTGCTGATCCAAACAACCAGTGATTCATAAAGGAAAAGCATGAAAATTATCAGTGGTGCCAAAAATTTTTTATACCACTGTATATGCGCTAATTCCTTCCCTCAACCCTGGGGGCTAAGGCGCCCTTGTCTTTCAATCCTATAGTGACGTTCCGGGTGTGGGGTACGGTGGTGCAGTGGAAGCGTGCTGGGCCTATAACCCAGCGGTCGACGGATCAAAACCGTCCCATGCTGAAGCACAACGTATTTCAAATGAAGCAATCATGATTGTTTATGTATTATCTTCAAATTAAAGGATTTTAAAAAGAAATACATACAGTAAGAAATATAAAAACCACTCTTCATCATCCAGTTCTTCAGTTTTTCTCCTTTATGAAGGCGTTGTTACAGTTTATGTATCAATTTGTATAAAATGCATGGCTTGAGATCGCACGGTTTTAATGTAAAAAGGCTCGTTACATATCTTGAGTGCATTTGTACGCGATGAAAATCGAAACCTCACCTTCCGAATCTACCTGCAAAGTACTTGACGCACATAGAGCCAATAAGGCCGCCCACGCCGTAGAGACCCACGATGCTGGACCAGATGAAGGTGACGGTGTGATTCGGCGGCGGCTCCTCATAACGCTCGAACCAGCTCCTATTGATGAAATCCTGGATGTACTGCAGGCAGACGGAACTGGCTCAAAGGTTCGTCGGAAGCTGTTCGCGCTTTTAATCGATTAGTCATAAAGATATGATTACGGCAGCAAAATGAATTCTAACAATGAGGATTCAATTGAATGTGTTTTACCGGTGAAGGTGAACTGATTACTGTGACGTGAAATCCATTTTGCAAGGATCCTCCAATGCCAAGGACTATAATGAAAAATAATGCTTTCCCACGTATCTGGAAATTAACGCATCAAAGGAAAGGGGTGAATGGAAATGGCGAATAATAGTCTTTATCACAGGCCTTGAAAAGAGAAAAAACTATAGTCATATGCAAGAACCAGTTTATTATCTTTGGCACTGTATCATTGTTAATAAGTCTCTACAAATAAAACATTTTCAGCGGTTATCAATTACTGCTGTCATGTCCATCCGGAGCTTGGTGTGTAGGTATATTCCATGAGTAAATGGCACGTTTTCACCCACAAAAGGCAATTTTAATATAGGGTGAATCGCTGTGTGTCTCTGAGGGGCCACATCTCCGCGTCGTGGGCTCAGTTTCTGCCTTGGCTCTGTCCGTGTAGTTCACATTTTGCTCTGACTGTAGGTGAATATACTCCAATTTCCTCCTACAGTCTAAAGACAGGTGTTGCTGCAGTCTGTCGGGTATTGTTTACGGTGTGAGAGTGTGTGCCTTCGTAAGGGCCAGCACCCTGTCCAGACTGTCCCTTGTGAGCTTATATGGAAATGTTCCAGACTTTCCCTGTCTTGGGAAAGCGGTCAGCTTAGAATGGGGGTGTCAAACTGCGGTCCTGGAGGGCCGCAGCCCTGTGTAGCTTAGTTCTTTCCTAGTTCCACCACACATTATTCAGCTCAACAGCTATGTGGTAATTAGCACAAGAAGTTGAATCGGGTGTGTTAGACGAGGGCAAAACCAAAAATGTGCAGGACTCCGGCCCTCCAGGACTGGAGTCTGACACCTAGATGGTTGGTTGGACGGATGTATGGGTGGATTGGTCATTCGAATTGAACCTTTAAACATTGAAACATTTGTGCGTTCATTTCAGTTGGTGTTTAACGCTCGGTACTTTTGTTTCATTTCTGACTACATCTTTATAAATATATTTAAAAATAGTTTCTATCACTATACAGGGATGTGCGAAAATGGAAAGCTTTCCTTAAACTGAAGGAAATTAAATCGTAAAATATGTAGCAGCTTTCTCCTTTGCTACATTGTTCCCTGCAAGTTTGACACAAAATCAGAGCTATAAATATGATATATAGGCCTAACCGATTACCGTTTCGTTTATTCAAACATGACTTTATAAGATTCAATATGAATTAAAAAAAAGTAAATTTATAGCATTGTTTTGATCATCCAGTATTTTTTTTCAGCCTTGCATCACGTTAAATCGTATTACATGCTGTTAAAATGCAATGTGAAGCAGCATATCCCCCTGTCAATGAAGCAAATTTCAAGACGTAAGGCTATTTCTTAACAATCGATTATTTTACAGCCATTCCCACAAGTCTGTGAAGACTGTGTACATAAAAAGTGTCCAACCAACAAGGAGCCGCAGCATTTATTCCAGTCAACGCAACAACGCGCACAACAGAAGTGAAACGATTACATCTATACCTGTAGCTTACTGTATATTACAGGGAATTCCGTTTTGTTCTGATGATTAAATGGGGTGTATACGTATTTTTTGTTAATCTCATAATAAAATAATAGTGATAATAATAATAAGAAGAAGAAGGAGAAGAAGAAAAGATATAGATCCTACCAGTTGTTTCAGCATAGTTTCCATTCATTGCCTGTATAGAAGCAACCTTAACAATTTTCCAGACAAGGGTGACTTGACAAATTTACGGTCTGTTAGATATGTTGAAGATTTATAGAATCGTGAAGCAGCCTTCCTTTTAACCAATATCTGCATTTTACGTCATTTTATTCACGTCATTATATATAATGATTACCACGTACTGTACTTCCATCCATTTGCCATAACTACTTATCCAGTTGAGAAGGTCACCTGGTGCCTATCCCAGGGTGACCAGGACAGGGGACAACTTCGGTTTAGGAGATGTTCATCACAATTCGACTTTGTGACGAATAACGTTATTGTTTAACTTGTTTAACCACCAGATGGCAATAGTCACACACTTGTGTAATGACGTGTTTTTCAATTTGCCCTTTTTCTCCTTGCACGGCTACCGTAGTTAGAGTTCGTAGTCCGCATCCCTGCTGACAAAGAAGTTGACAGGGGGACAAGCAACGGTGGATCTTATCTAGTTAGCTCTCGAAATGCCGCTAGAAAACCTAGAAGAAGAGGGCTTGCCCAAAAATCCGGATTTAAGGATAGCGCAACTGAAATTTCTTCTTACGCTGGACGACCAGAAGCAAGATGAGAAAGTTGTATCGGAGCTCATGGAGGCCATTAAGGCTAATAGTAAGTGGCTAGCGAGCTTAACACATATCTGCATCGTCACTGAAGGCCGCCGTTCATCCTCGGACTCGATTTCCTCGGAGTGACGGGCCTGTGCGAGGGTCTGAGCCATAGCGCCGTAGATGTGTAAAGTAGTGCCCTCCGCTGTACATTCATGGGTCAGATTGATGCAGCTTTCTGCCTCCAATACTCAACATTAAGTGGACTATTAATTATTTGCAGTATTATTTGGAAAATACAATTATTTGTTGGCGGTCCGTTGAATGAAGCACGTCCATGGCTAGCCATTAAAATTAACGAGGGTATACGAGCAGTCTGCTTACACAGTACATAAATTCTTTGAATATATGAATTCTCACATTATTGACGTTAAAACGCACGCCAGTGTGATATGAAATAAATGGGGAAAACTGTACGAAACATGCCATGAGATTTGACCGTACGTTTTTCTTTTTAAGACATGGCTCCTTACTACGAGTCTCTGTGCAAAGAGCTGAAATGGCAAGTGGACGCGGAGCTGATGAGCAAGATGAAGAAGGAAAACGAGGAGGTGCTGAAGCGCCTGGACGACGTGCTGGAAGATGCCGAGAAGAACCTGGGCGAGAGTGAAATCAGGGATGCCATGATGGCCAAAGCCGAGTACCTGATCCGAATCGGGGATAAGGTATGGCTCTCAGCAGCTGCCTCCTATACTTCATTTAATCATCTTTAACTCGTTAATCTAGAAAGGACGTCAGGCGGCTCTGCCTGGCTGCCTGTTCTGATCGTCAACCATCATAGATTTGTGTGTGTGTGTGTGTATAAAATGTACAGGAAGGGGCATTGACCGCGTTCAGGAAAACCTTTGACAAGACAGTGGCCCTGGGACATCGGCTGGATATTGTATTCTATCTGTTGAGAATAGGTTTGTTTTACATGGACAATGATCTCATAACGCGCAACACTGAGAAAGCAAAGAGGTGAGCTTCTTCCTTTCACCTGTCTTTCCCTTTCCCTTGTGTGCCTGTGGCTTGCAGACTTGTCTGTCAAATGGCATGCTGCCTTCATTCAGACTGACTCTTAAATGAGTGAAAAACTAATCCGCCCATCCCTTTCCTCTAGCCTCATCGAAGAAGGGGGTGACTGGGACAGAAGGAATCGGCTGAAAGTGTACCAAGGGCTCTACTGCGTCGCCATCAGGGACTTCAAGCAGGCAGCAGAGCTGTTCCTGGACACAGTATCCACCTTCACGTCGTATGAGCTCATGGACTACAAGACGTTCGTCACGTACACCGTGTATGTGAGCATGATCGCGCTGAAGCGGCCCGACCTCAGGGAAAAGGTAAGCTCTCTGCTTGTAAATCGTCAGTATGATCATATGTGACTAGACCCTTTTAGACATTATATGATGATTTTTGATCTATCATGAGGTCCATCTCCTCCTTTGTTGTTGGATCTCAGGTGATAAAAGGCTCAGAGATTCTGGAAGTTCTGCATGGATTGCCCGCTGTCCGCCAGTACCTGTTTTCACTGTACGAGTGTCGCTATTCCGTGTTCTTCCAGTCACTGGGTGAGTCTGTAGTCTCAGTCTGTTCTGCTGTCAGATGTCCTGTCCTGGGGAACCCGGTATTATTGCTTGGCGTTCTACGGCTAAGTCTTTAGCAGAGCTGCTACATTCTCATTGGCCAGAAGGTGCTGCTGTACTGCTCCGGCTGTTTTGCGCATCGTTTAAGGCTTTGTGTACACGAGTAATAGCAGATGCGTAGTCTTCTGAAGATTGTCTGCTTTCGCGTTTAGCTATGGTGGAGCAGGAGATGAAGAAGGACTGGCTGTTTGCGTCTCACTACCGTTACTATGTGAGGGAGATGCGGATTCTGGCCTACAGCCAGCTGCTGGAGTCCTACCGCTCGCTCACCCTCGGCTACATGGCGGAGGCCTTTGGCGTCAGCACAGAGTTCATCGACCAGTGAGTTTTCCTCCAATAAGTCTTCTCGGTCTCTGCTGGCTGCACGGTCCACATTCCGTTATTCATTCTCCCTCCTCTGCTGCCACAGGGAATTATCACGATTCATTGCTGCAGGCCGACTCCACTGCAAAATTGATAAAGTGAACGAAATCGTGGAAACGAACAGGTATGGACATGCTGGCCTGGAGGCTATTGACTCGGCCGCTCTCAGATGAGGGGCGACCTGTGTCTCTGCCTTGCCACTGTGCGAAGCCAGCAGCTTCCACCGAGAACCCTGGTTGTTATGAATTGTATTCGGTCCTTCATGCTCTCACAAACGCTTGGCTTGACTGTGAATTACTGCCTTGACATTTTACATCGAACCACCCCCGTGTTATGCTGACATGGTTTCTTCCACAGGCCCGACAGTAAGAACTGGCAGTACCAAGAGACCATAAAAAAGGGAGACCTGCTGCTGAACAGAGTCCAGAAGCTTTCCAGAGTCATTAACATGTAGTTCACACATTACAGGGGAGCCCTTTGTCTGGTGTAATGGTTACTTTTGTCAAGCTGATGTTGTATGGGAACAACCCAAACTGAACTGTCAATGCTTTTGTGTATATATTAAATTTTCAGTCAAACTTCAGTTCTTGTGCATTCAGTTTTTTGCAGCCACACAATGCACATGTTATCCCTGATTTACTTTAATGAAGTTCTTTCTAGCTGTTTGTGCATTTTGCTTGGATCACGTGGCCCAGTATGGCGGGTGAATGTGAGCTACACCACACACTATATCCAGAATAAAACATGCCAGAGAAGAATTCTTTTTTTTTTTTTTACTTATAAATAGCTGTATAAATTATTTTATTTACAGAAACTTGTTAAAAAACATATCTATACAATCTTAAATATTAAGGAGTCTGTCCTACTTTTCCCCCATTACACAGCCACTGAAGTCTGGATAGTGAAATGCATCAAATCTCATATGCAGAGGAGTACAGCCCCCCAGGACCCTCTCTCTGTAATCCACATTACACAGCTGTGGTGCCTCACCATGCAATATTTCACAGGGCAGCACTGGCAGAGCAGTAAGGGGGAGATTCGGAACACAGCAGGTAAGGAAGCGATCCACACTGCATGGACATGAGCGGGTTCCGGTCTCGGGCCGGGCCCAGAAAGACTTCACGAGCGACACTAATCCGTGGGTAAAAAAAAAAAAAGGGAAATAGCGTCTGTTTGCACTCTATGTGCGTCTACTGCACTGAAACGCATTCAACTCCCTCTCGTGCTGAGACACAATGAACTGAATGAATTTTCTGTCCCCAAATGATAGACATCGTTTGAAGTACACAGCCACCTGTACAGCGTTTTAAGGGTGGGTGGGTCTTTGTCGGCAGGACAACTTTGACAGAAGACTTTAGCCGCCAGAACCAAGCTGCTGTTCGGGAATAAAATAAGCTGTTAAATGCCATCAGACAGACAATCAAATAGGTCTGTCTTTCTGAAGTCAAAATCAGGCACTTTTTCTCCCTCAGTGTTTGAGTTTAAAAATCTGCAAATAAAATTCTTAGTTACGCATGTAAAATGCTAGTTTGGCAACGGTGGTAGAGCCCGCATCCTCATTCTGACTCCTCTGAAGGCGAGGAGTGACATTTCCCCCCACATCCCAAACTTGTGCCCCCCCAGGAAACCATGACGAGGTGCCGACGGGGGTCGCGTTCACCGAATCACCAGCTGAGAGAACCAAGCTGCCGATGACGGTGCCTGGGCACAAACGCGGACCGACGGGCGTCACGCGATGCCTCACCTTTTTTCAGACAGGGATGTAGCAGATGAGTCACCTGGCTGTTAGACATGTCACATTATTGGCTTGGCAGTGAACCACTTCAAATAATAAAAGTCTTATTTTAATTAATCATTTAGTAAATAAATAATGATGATCTCAAAATTGTACCAAAATCGTATGTAGGAAAAAACACCTGTGCAAAAATACATATTTAAATATGTACACTTAACAAAATATGTATTCTGAAATAGGGATACTTCAATATTTGTATAATACAAGGAAAAAAAAAATATACAAAACACTTCTTGTGGCGACTGCCATCGATAGGGTCAGGAATAAGCGTTACAATATTAGCCATCAGCACGTGGAACCCTTTTCCACCCACAGCTCTCTAAGATGCAAACCAAAAATACCCAGAATGCAAAGCACAGTACACCAGTGGTGTGAGAACATGTCTGTGGCAGGTACGAAGACTTCAGAGAATTCGACCTGACCCGCAACTTGATGGGTGGGGTCGAGTCTGTTGATGAAGCCTTAAGGAGAGATGCTCACAGAAAACAAAACAACAGCAGTAGATACCTGCCCCCACACTTCACACAGTGCTACTCTCAGGGGGCCGGTAGGGGCATTATCTATGTACACATAGTGGCATTTCGCTTTAGATCAATGCTATTCACAGTATAGGGAGTCTCTCGGTTGACTGTCGGTGGTGCTGGGCGAATATTATGTCATTTCGAGGTTGATCTGAAGTTGTTCTCCAGTCTGTCCATATGTTTATCACATGGCTCGAAAATTTACGAATTACTGAACAAGGATTCTGCAATTAATTTGAACAATCTGTGTTAAAACAAGCTACAGAGCCTAATGAACAGAGAAGAGAAATGATGTAAATCTCCAGATTCTGTGTAAGGTAATTGGTATGAAGTACTTGCTGTGATGATTTAAAGTCCAAGGGGAAACAAGTCCAGGTTTTCACCCTGCGAGACTGACCTGTCAAGCAGGTGAGACCTCCTGTCCAGCAGATCTGGAGATGCTCTCCATTACTTAAGGCTGACGTGCTTCTCTCTCCCTCTTTAGGTGGGCTTTCATCTTCCCAGGGACAGACATAGTGTAAACTAAACTCAGACAATTGCCGGCACACAATACCCTCCCTTGCATAAACCAGTGGTGAAGGTTTCAACCAAAAACACATTTGAATGGATCGTCACATCAGGACAGGAATCCTGGAAAAAAAAGCAGGATGTAGGCATTCTCAGCATCAATCTGCATCTCCGAGCATCCACACCGTCCTCTGTGTTACACGTCAAGCTAACCAGCATCGTGCTGCTGGGGGAAAAATATCTCTTTAAGATGAACCAGTGTATGGGGAATAAAAGTAGTGTGTGTCCATTTTGGAACTGCACCCATCGTGAGGCTTTATTTTAGGCAGTCTGGGGTTTTACTCGCAGTAGTAAAGCAGAGTCTGACCTGACAAATGCACAAACAGTGCACCTCCATCCATGACCGAGTCGCCCCCTAGTGCTTGGTTGTAGGCACATCGCTGCGAGAACCAGCCCTTATCTGTACCTTAAGTTGAACATTGAATGGGCAGAGGGATAACTCACAACTGTCTTCTAGTGAAGCACTGCAAAGGCCTGACCCCATCCCCAGCAGGGGGCGCCGCTCCAAACAGGATACCAGTGACTGTCCAGTTTCTCTCCACCCCTGAGGATCATGGGAAGCTGAAATTAACAGGAAAAAGGCCCTGTGCAGTTCAGAGTGCTGAAGCTGGCACCATCCTGCTTACATCATGGGCTTCGGCCAGGCAGGAAGTGGGGCCCTTCGTCAGGGGCGCGCCTTTGGCTGCAAAAGACAGCAGACAACCGTCAGCACTGCTGAGCGCGCCAACAAACTCATATTTTAACACTTAACACTTGGCCCTTATCTCACGGCCCTCAGCTCCCTGCGCTGACCGGGGATTAATGGAGACGGAAAACTTCAAGTGACCGTTAGGTGTTGCTGTGGAGCCCCCTGCCAAATTTACACTCGCTGCTGCTGCGTGACGAAACGGCACAGTTGGATTGAGCCCTGACACTTTCTGACCATTCTTAGATCAGCAAGTCAGTCGTCTATAACACATGCCACCAAATGTTCCGGTCTGTAACCACAGCAGGCTGCAGGGCACACACAGAGGCGCCCCTTTCCGTACCTGTTGTATGAGCGTGCTGTTCGTCAGGCCCTGCGTACCCGGGATACCACGACCATGTTTGCCATGGATGTTGTTGATGGACAGCGACTTGGCCACCTTGGGTCTCCCTGGGCTGCCGTGGATACCTCCCACGCTGGGGGGGCCTTTCCGCTTCCTGCCCTCCGGCTGGCCGTCGGCGACGCCGTGCGTGTGGCTGAAGCCGGTCTGCTGCTCCGAGGCCCCCTGGTGGACGAAGGGCCCGAGGGAGAGGGTGGAGTCACTGCTGTTCATCACCACGCTCATGCGTTTGATGGACTCGGCGGGGCTTCCCGATGTCGGGACCCTGCCAGGCTGCTCCTGCTTGAGACCGAGGGAGTTCGTCCTGCTGGGGGCGCTGTTGAAAACCAGGCCGTGTATGCCACTGTGCGAGGAGGAGGAGGAGTAGCCAAGCGGCGGGTGGAAGGCGCTCCCTGAGCCACCCGAGGTCACGGCACAGTTCTTCTTGAAGGAGGAAGAGGTGGACGGCTCCGCGGGGTAGGGGGGGTGCAAGGGCAGCGGCGAGCTGTTCTTCCTCTTCTTGGCCGAGCCCCCCCCGCCACCAGTGCTGCCCAAGGACTCCTTGGACCTGAGGGACTTGCTGCTGGGTCTGGGCTTGGGTGACCGACCGGGCACGGTCGAGAAGACCGAAGGCATCTGGGGCGACGAAGACACTTGTCTAGGAGGCGCGCTGTAGGCGGGGTGGTCCGTGGCGCTCGGGGGAGGCGTGCGGGCAGTTAGGGCCGTCCCATAAGACGGCACGGATTTGTTGTCGAGCGACTGTGTGTAGAGGGGCGGGGAGAGGCTGGTGGCCGGATAGGGGGTGTGAGACTGCAGCAGGGAGCTTGTGCTTATCCTGTGCGCCGTGGTGGATGGCGAGCTCTCTGGGGCTGGCGGGATTTTCCTAGGAGAGGCGAGATGCGAGTAAACGATTCTCATTATTGCATACTTGCTTGACCCACTATTGTAGCGGAATATGCCTGCAATGAGTCTGGAGGTTTCACGTGATAAACCTCACTATGTCCAAACCCAGCAATACCCACACAAACAACCATATCCACATACAGTCACGCATATATATATCCACACCCACATACCTTGTCATGCCCATATATGACCTCAACCACGCCCACACCTTGCCA
This sequence comes from Cyphomyrus plagiostoma, assembly GCA_019775915.2. NCBI lineage: Eukaryota > Metazoa > Chordata > Actinopteri > Osteoglossiformes > Mormyridae > Cyphomyrus > Cyphomyrus plagiostoma. The sequence goes on along the minus strand of JABFEA020000130.1, from coordinate 15,018,849 downwards.
TACCCATATATGACCCCAACCACACCCACACACCTTGTCATGCCCATATATGACCCTAACCATACCCACACCAATGCAAATGGGTATCAGGCAACCTGGAAATATCCCCAAGGCTCAGAGAAGCCACTCACTTCCAGAGGTGGGAGTTGACGTGTTTGTCCACCATGGTGCTGAAGGTGCTCCGAACTCTGTCCCATCGTCGGCCGAACACATAGCAGCCTCTCCCGAACAGTCGGCCATCAAAGGTGCAGTACTGCGGTGGGGAGGGGCACACTGCATTTAGATACCTCCACAAAAACATGCCTCCCAAACCCCCAGTGAATCCTTACACGCAGTGGGATTATACACCACCTACCAAAAGCCCATAACATCAAAGCTCTGGACAAAAATAGTCTATAACAATTTGCACACAAACAAACAAAACAAAATCCTCAAATTTCAAATAATTTTGCTTTTAGAGAGCAGAGAACAACAAACACCATAAGTCAACGGATCCCAACTGGCTGGCTTAGGTACTGAGGGACAATGCCGGCCATGGGAGAGGCACACTCTCCTGAGACATTCAGCTAATGCTGTGTAGCTGTCAAATCGAGCACCACAGGAGACACCTAGCAAGCCGGAGAGGGGCTCCCAAAGCGCCGGAGAAGAGGGGCTCCCAAAGCGCCGGAGAAGAGGGGCTCCCAAAGCGCCGGAGAAGAGGGGCTCCCAAAGCGCCCGAGAAGAGGGGCTCCCAAAGCGCCCGAGAAGAGGGGCTCCCAAAGCACCCGAGAAGAGGGACTCCCAACGCGGCCGAGAAGAGGGGCTCCCAACGCGACCGAGAAGAGAGACTCCCAAAGCGCCCAAGAAGAGGGACTCCCAAGGTGCCAAAAAAGACTCCATCCAAAGTGCCAGAGAAGAGGGGCGACCAAGGTGTCAGAAAGGTCACAGTGCAGGAGAGGCTCCCATGGTGCTGGAGAAGGGCGGAAAGGTGTGGGGGCGGTGGGGGAACTCACAGCTGCCGGCCGCGGGTGGTAACCCGAATAGTGGCAGTCCAGTTTCTCCAAGCCCTCTTCCCGCTCCTCGTTCTCGCCCTCGTCACTGGAGAGGTGGGACACCCCTTCAGCGATGCAGGTGGGCTGGTGCGGTGAGCCCTGGGTCAGCCTGGGGTCTCCCTGAGAGCTTCCAACAGTGTGTGATGAGCCGCTGGTCAGCCTATGGAGGGGAATACAGTCAGAGTGGGGAGGACCAGAGCCCCAGTGCCTGACCAGGCAGGGGTGGTCCTCATAGTGACCCCACTCTTATTTATAGGGGGTTGTATCATAATGAAAGGCAGGAACAGCAGTGGTAGGTCATGGTGACTCACCGTGGAAGACTGGGGTTGGGGGCTTTGGGCTCGCTGGCGCTTGGGGGAGCGGGGTGGTGCTCCAGGCCGGGTCGGGCGGGGGAGGGGTGAGGGTCCCTGAGGAGGGGGGTCTGCTGGGGGAGCTCTGAGCCACGCTGCAGCTCCCGGTCCCGGGCCCGGCTCTTATGCTCAGCCAGCAGGACGTCGAATCGCTTCCTCCTTCCCGGCACGGCCCTCCGCTGGCTTAAGGAATGTGTCTGTGGAGAAGACACCCCCTCAGCCTCACTCTCATGACGCACAACGGCTGAGACACCCCCACTTCCTTGGCAGAGGGCACCCCCCAGCTGGAGGCTGCAGCATAATGCTGAGGGACCCACCTTGCATGTAAGAGACCTTGTGCATGGCTTTCGTGCTACTAGGTCCAGGACTCCACAGTGGACATCTGGATTGAACTCTGCTGGTAAGGAGAACGGGAAGATGAGTGAAAGGCAGCCAGTGTGGGTGGGCACTACACCCAACAGGAGACAGAGGGAAGGAACAGGGCATTTTGTGCTATAAACTGCTTCATCCCAGGCACGTACGTCAAGGTGAACAGAATATGTCATTCTGGGAAGTGCTTTTGGTCTTAGCTATGGTGTTTACCAGCACTCGACCCATATATTTTGGAGGGGGGGGTAAGGGTGGGAGACCCTGCTGGCTGCAATCAGTCATTGCGCCAGGTGGGAAGGTGACAGTGTCATAAAAAGAAGCCAAGGATGGCAAGCTGATCGAGTACGCTCACCAGGTAATTTCTTGTGCAGCTGTCTGCGGTTAGAGTCCTGCTTCCTGTCTGCATAAAGGCCCTGGCCATTGAGCACTGGGCCCGGGCACGACAGGGGCGCCTTTGGTATGGAGGGGTAGTTAAGGCTGAGCTTCGTGGGGGGGCTCACAGAGGCAGACAATGTGGCGCTGTGGGAGAGCTTCGGCGATGGCTCTGGCTTCTCCACTTTTGTGGCTGAAGTCAACCTGTAGGGGGCGATGGTCGGGGGGGGGAGGGCAGTCACCAGTCATTGACCAGATAACTCCATCCTTGACACTCCAATGGTATTTCATCCATCCAGTAAACATGTGGCGTCTCTCACTACCAAGAATGCAAAGACCGTTCTGCTAACTTGCCTCCCAAGAACAAACTTGGGGCACAATGACACGATGGGATCGTTCTCGCTCGGCAGAATACCACTGACGCATCCTAGAAATCTGGGGTGAGGCATCCGAGGATTTTTACCATTGTCTGTACTTCTGTTCTTCTGTATTAGAACTGGTCTTTGGCAACGTACAATAGGTACACGAGAACCCAAGTATGGGCAAGTACACGCATTGAGAAACACCCATGTTTCTTCTAAGAATATTCTAGAACAAGGGTGTCAAACTCCAGTCCGGGGGGCCGGAGCCCTGTACAGTTTTTGATTTACCTTCATTTAACACACCACAGAGCCCATAAGCTAAATCATCTGTGGTGAAAAAGGGAAAGAGCTAAGCTACACAGGGCTCCGGTCCCCCAGGACTGCAGTGTGACACCCCTGTTCTAGAACGTTCATGAGTCCATGATGCAGACACTTGGTGAGGGAGGTCGTTGGCTGCTTACGTTTTGTCAGGAAGCACCTTAAATGGAAATGGGGGCCTCCGATGACCCGGCATCTTCTCTTTGGCCACCTTGGCGACTTTGGACGGAGGCAGGGTGGCTCCGTTCCCAGAGGCCGGACGTCCACTGCCCCCCCATCCCATCCCCGTGCTGGTCTTCGCCAGACTAGACAGCGGATAGGCCATGGAGGTCATCATGGGCACTAAGGGGGGCTTACTGACCGAGCCGTGTCTTCTCTCTGTGGAGACAGCAAACGCTCATATGGACAGTCGCTCCTCAGCTGACAGATCTTTCCAACCCATTCTGCTCTCTCACTTACATCTGCAGCACTCGTAGCAATCAACCTTAGGAGACATAAATCCCTATATTTTTTTTCCATGACAAAACAAGCATCTTCATTACATTCTATTGCATTACATTATGGAATAATCTCTGTAATCTCTCCAATCTCCCAAAAGCATGTTTGAACTCATTTTACCATGTTGGCCTGATTTGGAATTCCCCATGTTTATTAATGTTAGCACATTTATTGCAAGATAGCAAATTCCAGAAAAGAGCTGCTCAAACTTCCAGCAATGCAAGTTCTCCTATCAATTAGCATAATATGTAGCGTTCCACAACAGTGTATTTACTGCACGATTGTTTTCGAAACCGATCTATGTGGACATGTACCTTTGAAACTGTACATGCATCAGGAAAAGGAACAACTGAAGCTAATATTAACTTCCTGTTTCTGCACATAAAGACAACATGAGGCCTCGGTGTAAGATGGACGCTTCTGTATGAAGATCAGACTCATTTCAGTCTAGTGTCCCTCCCCCCACCACATCTACAGAGTCATTTAATGAGTCAATGGTTGAGTCATACCACCTCTAAAGGCTGGCTGGAACTTTTTGCAGGAACTGGAACCAGGCACTTTTCTCATGTTCACATCGCAGGAACTACAGACCAGGCACTATTCCTTCAAACACAACTTCAAACTATTGGGAGGCACTTATAGCAAAAATTCGCCGAATTATCAACCACAAGCATCAGCAATAACTTGGAAGTTACACAGAAGTGCAGAAAAAGGGACGTAGCAGAGCAGAAATTGAGCAGATAAAATGATTTTTGGACCCCAGTTATACTTAATGCATCAATTAATACATTTTTGCTTGTCTCCATATTTCTGCATCAGAAAATTTGATCGCTAACCAATATACTTTTGTCTAATATTGCCAGCGGTGAAACTTGCAAGTGCCGCACACGCACACGCGGGCGCGCACACACACGCGCGCACACACACACACACACACACACACACACACACACACACGTTGGGTATACCTATCCTCATGCGGTCTGCTCATTCACTTCAATGGGAAAAATGTCAATGCTAATTATGACAACCTTAACCGCTACTCTGCCCTAACCATAAACATAAGTAACCAAGCAAAATTCAAGAGTTATTGCATTAGGATAGGTATACCGGCTCACACACACACACACGCACACACACGCACACACACACACGCACACACAGTCTGGAGGCCTGCCTTTCTAACAAACAATTTCTTAAAAGGAGAAAACAAAGGTGACAAGCTAAGGAGTCCAAGCACGCCGGGGGGGGGGGGGGGGGGGGGGGGGGGGGGGGGGGGGGGGGGGGGGGGGGGGGGGGGGGGGGGGGGGGGGG
>JABFEA020000130.1:14993091-15006037 GCA_019775915.2 Cyphomyrus plagiostoma | reverse complement strand
CATGTGATTGGTTGATTAGATAATTGCATTAATGAGAAATTGAACAGGTGTTCCTAATAATCCTTCAGGTGAGTGTATATATGCTGTTGTTTACAGTACACAGGTTTGTTTGCAGGGCTATGTGGCCGTAATTTGACTCAACAAACTTATCACCAACCTAGTTGCCAAGTATTTGGAATGCTAATGTTTTAACATTGCAGACAGTCGTATGTAGTCAATTTGTAATTTTCTATTGGTTTAACATAGGAATAAGACAAGACCGCTGCATTTGGGTTGAGACCATATGCAGGTCTACCAGCAGTAGGTCCCAGTGAGAGGACCAGACCAGTCCCAACGTGAAGACACAAAGCTTTTTCTTAAGTGTTGTTATATCACAGGGAAAGCGTAAAGGAGGCCTCACCCCCCCCAGCACCTGATACAAGGACCAGCAGACCCGTCCCACCTATAAACACTTTGCGGGTAAGCAAACCCGCAAGCAACCATCCAAAGCCCAGAGAGAACCCCGCACATGGTTCGACCCAGAGGAGTGGCTCTACAGAGAACTACACCCACACCAAAAAGGTTACTGGGGGAGCAAGGAATTCTGGGAGATCAGCAACTGTCTCACACTGGAGAAACCAGGGAGGAGGGCAGAACAGCGGGGGGAGGGTTAATTCTGTGGCATTTAAAGTTTCTAGAAGAATCTACAAGCATCAGTGTTTATTTCCATAACAGAGTTGATCATTCCGTGATGTTCAGGTACTTGAGATTAGGCGATCACTAGTGGCAAACACGGAGTGCGTGCCCGAACACTCACTGTATGGCCTACACATGTACTGTCAGCGTCAGTCACAGCCCGTGGGAATCATTCTACATCTATCTTCCAAAACTACTTAATGTCTTGCAGGGTCACCTATTGCAGATGACACTAGGCAGCGGCCCTCCAGGATGGAGGGCTAGTCTATTACAGGAGAGAGAGAGAGACACACACACAGACACACACCCACACAGGTTTGCATTGATACTCTCCATTTATTTCTATGGGAAAAACTCTAATCACAAGACGATCTTAACCCCTACCCAGCCCTAGGGGTGTAACGCTATATCGCAGTACGATATTCCAGGATGCTAAAATGTTACGATATGTATCGTAGAGTGTTGGCGATATATTTACGATATGACGGCAGTTTAAGCCTTTAAACCTTATAATTCTAAACAGGTCGCCTGGACATAACTGTAAAAGTGTCACAAAAACTGCTGCATGTGCCTTTGTACCATTTTTTCTCCTAAAATGTCTGATAAAATCACTATTCTGCAGAGCAACCAACCAACATTCAGATTCCCGGGGCTGCAGTGAGGCCATGCGGTGGATTACCGTAATGACACTAATAAAGCGCAGCTTCTCTGCTTTCAGGAACCGTTGGAATTTTTTCTATTGTGCAAACGGTTCAAGGGTTATGGTAAATCAAATAAAACATTGTAAAAACCTGTCAGAGGTAACAGCTTCGTTTTTTTCAGTGACAGAAAGACATTCAGTTGTTATTTTGAATACAGGTTTTTTTTTTATTAAACCTTGAAATGTGTATTGTATGTACAACAAAGAAAGTTATTGAAATTGATTAATGTCTTTGAAATAAATCTGTTATTTGAATTTCAGTTTCATTTTTAAATTTTCTTCAAAATATCGTGATACATATATCGTGAACCCAGTATCGAGATATGTACCGTATCGTGACCTGGGCATATCGTTACACCCCTATAAGTAACCATGACGACCTTAACTCGCTCCCTGGGACAACTCTGTTGTGAAGGGCGCTATATAAAAATAAACTGAATTGAATTGAACTCCTACCCAGCCCTAACCTTAATCATAAGTAACCAACCAAAATACCAGACTTCATTCAGATCCTGAAAAGTGGTCCCCACAATGTCAAAATAGCAGGGTTTTTATTACATTGTGGTGGAAAATTTGGTTCCCACAATGTAATATAAACATAACCCACACACACCCAACAAACTATGAGCAATTTAGAGAATTTTACCCAATTCACCCAAGTGCATGTTTCTGGACTCCATTGGACATAAGAACCTAGGGAAATGTATATGACACACAGAGAACGTGCAACGTCCGCATACAGAGAGCAGAGGAGGGATTCGAATCCACAACCCTAGAGGCTACCCAGCGAGCCAGTGCACTGGCTGAACACACTACGTAATAATAATAAATAAATAAAAATAATTGATACTTTATTGATCCCTGTGGGGAAATTGTCTTTACACCTCCCGCACTTGCTCACTTTGTAGAGTAAGTTGTCTGCAAAGGGCAGCCACCCATAGCCGTGCCCAGGGAGCTGGGGGTTAAGGGCCTTGCTCAAGGACCCGCAGACGAGCTGAGGCGGGGTCTGAACCAGCGACCTTCTGATTATAGGCACACGGGCTTAGCCCACTGAGCCACGCACTGCCCCAACTTGTAGTCTTAACAAAAGTTAGGCCTAAAAATAACAGCCCAGCCACCCACAGGCCTCCCCTTTCCCCCTGCCGCTGCAGGACGTCACCCAGCGGGATGGCATTGCGAATCCCCAGAGCCACCATCCCCGTCGCCAGCTGCCAGCAACCTTCAGCGTCTGAGAGAAACCGAGCTGCGGAGGATTTGTTCAGTGAAGCTTCACAGACAAACTAGTAACCAACGAGAATCAAAGATGTTTCATAATGGCTACAGCCCAGAACACAGACCTCCCGTAAATCTGCCATCATCCTGACATTTGTCATTCTGCTTACCTCCCGCCAGCCTGATTTTATTCCTCACCAGCAGTCAGGGGGCACCATATTATATAAAAAAAATCATCCCCCCTTAAACGCAAGTTTTCCAGCTTGCTAAAGGATCAATGACAATTTAGTGATGACATCATTAGGTGGTAAGCAATGATCTGGGGGTGAATAATCGCACCCGGGACAGGATGCCAGTCCATCGCAGGGCACAGAGCACCCGGGGCAGGATGCCAGTCCTTCGCAGGGCACAGAGCAACCGGGGCAGGATGCCAGTCCATCGCAGGGCACAGAGCACCCGGGACAGCATGCCAGCTTATCGCATGGCACAGAGCACCCAGGATAGAACGCCAGTCCATCGCATGGCACAGAGCACCCGGGGCAGGATGCCAGTCCATCGCAGGGCACAGAGCACCCGGGACAGGATGCCAGCCTATCGCATGGCACAGAGCACCCGGGACAGGATGCCAGTCCATCGCAGGGCACAGAGCACCCGGGACAGGATGCCAGTCCATCGCAGGGCACAGAGCACCCGGGACAGGATGCCAGCCCATCGCAGGGCACAGAGCACCCGGGATAGAACGCCAGTCCATCGCATGGCACAGAGCACCCGGGATAGAACGCCAGTCCATCGCATGGCACAGAGCACCCGGGATAGAATGCCAGTCCATCGCATGGCACAGAGCACCCAGGATAGAATGCCAGTCCATCGCAGGGCACAGACAAATTCTTATCAAAATTCTTCTTCTGCCAAACTCTGCAGCTCAGTCTTGCATCCTAGATGAAACCCAGGCCCGTCCGACGGCAAGTGTGCCAGTCATGAAAAGTCTACCTCCGATTGCAGAAGATTCCCATGATGCCCAGACTTTGCATTCCAAAGCAAAAATAAAAGTCTGACCGAGAGCATTAGAACAAAGGAAATTCCTGAAACCCCTAAGCTTCAGAGGAGACATGGGAAAACAGCAACTTCTTCTCAGGCCCAGGTTTTAATGCGGGCGTCCGACCGAGGTCTGGCTACAACATGCACGCTGGCTCACTGCTGAGTGATGCAGACGTTCTATTAGCTAAAGTCCCTGACGAGCTGGACAGCCTCACACCAACAATCTCTTAATGACACGTCAGACTGACGTAACAAAAATGGAGTATTATTATTTTGCACAAATGGTTCAAACGCACCATTTCCAACATTTTCCGTCAGATGCATTAATCAGAAAAGTGATCCCATTGTAGTGAAGTGTCATGTATGAGGTCACAGCCTCGAGGTCACAGAACCCCTTGTGCTATTTGCCCCACGGCAGAAATACCCCAAGAACCTACAGAACCAACTGTGTAGCTGAGCTGGGGCTAATGGACATGTGGTGGTCTTAATAAGGGGTCAGATATACACTAAAAAGTATATAAGAATAGCATGAAACGGTCAAATGTGGGAACAATTTGCATGTTAATATGCATATTAAAAATTTACTAGATTACTAATGAAAATTAGCAATAACTATGTTCACCCAACCATCTTGCATGACTGCTTACCCAATACAAGGGTCGCGAACCTGCAATCTATCCCCATCCATCACTGGGCACAGGGCTGGCTACACCCTGGATGGGATGCCAGTCCATCACAGGGCACGGGGCTGAGTTACACCCTGGATGGGATGCCAGTCCATCACAGGGCACGGGGCTGAGGTACACCCTGGATGGGATGCCAGTCCATCACAGGGCACGGGGCTGAGGTACACCCTGGACGGGATGCCAGTCCATCACAGGGCACGGGGCTGAGGTACACCCTGGACGGGATGCCAGTCCATCACAAGGAACACCCTGCATGGGCTGACAGTCTGCCCACTTACACACTATGAGAAACACACATTCACCTAATTGCATGTCTTAGGACTGCAGGAGGACATGCACGCATGCAGACTGAGCTGAGCCTTCCGTGGGAAACCAAGCCACAGGGCACTGAGGCTGGACACCATCCACACAAACATCATACTTCTCAGATTCCTCAAAACCCCTCAATCATTACATAACTTTTCTGGAAAATCGATATGGCGGTAATTTGATAAAGATTTCTATTCCTGGTCCATCTACACTAGATATTCATACACCAACTCAACTTTACACTCCTGATTCAACACATCAACATCACCGCTGAATAAATTCTGCTCGTTTAACTTTATTTCTTTGGCAAAAAAAATCTTCAATATAATTATGCTATCCATTTTTTAATCACATCCTCTAAATTAAGTACATATACTGCCAAAGGATTTATTCCTAAACCTAAAATACTTTGGATCCTTCAACAAAAATAAATGACAGGAGAAGGTGACACCTCAGTAGCTTAAAACCCAGTTAGGTCAGGAAAAGATCTTCCAGCTATGACACCAAAAAGGGCGGTTACTGTACATCATCACTAAGATGTCTGAGATTAATAACAATAACATAAATAAATCAATAAATGTTCTTAACGACAACCTCAGAAGTCTGCTGTTAACTTAACCATACAGTCTCCTCCCCTGCTTGACGGCAGAAAGCATAACAGTTATTACCTGCAGCCCCTCAACACTCCAGTGAACGACAGCAACTTCTAACCCCAAAGAGTTAAACTTCGGTCCCCGTGGGGTCCATTTGAGGCCCCTGATGTTTTCATACTGCTTCACCTCACGTATATTAAATGCACTTGCTTTAGACGGAGATGAGATTTATGCCCGTGCGTTTAAGTCTATGCCATCCACCAAAATAAAAACGTACCTCTGAGCAAAAAAAAAAAAGCCACTCACCGTCTCTGCAGAGCCTCATGGCTTCTCGATTTTTCCCGAACTCTTTCAAAGTTTCTTCAGATTCCGCACCTAAACAAGCGATCGTATACAGTCAGATAAATAGTTACACTTGCTCGCTGGTGTTGCTGCTTAGCTACCAGCGGCGTTTCTTACACCGATCAAGCCTCCTCCCGCGACAACTGCGCGCAATCTGAAAAGCTTTCCTACACCGGGAGATCGCGACTGAAAGCTTTTATCGCCCTCCCGAAAGAGGAGACGCACCGTCGTTCCCGTGGAGTTTCGCGACATCCAGCCAGTCGCTCCAAGGCTGTCCCAGCACGATTTCTGGACTGGGTAGAGATCTGCGCTCCCCTACAGTCGCCATTGCTGTAGAGGCTTCTCCCTGCTGGATGTGCCGCTGTTGCTGCTTTGGCTGCCTGGCCGCTCTGCGCTGCTCCTTTCTGACGTCACAATCGGCCCTTTCCGACATTCTTTCCGCTACAATGTAACGAGACGGCAGTCAGCGCTCAGAATCAGAATCATAATGGAGTTTATTGCCAAGTACGTTCACACATACAAGGAATTTGCTTTGGTGGATGGTGCCAGACATTGAGAGATAAAGGTGCTTAACGAGTATCTCTCATTAATTCGAGTCCACCCTCCTTCGGACATGGCTCCTTATGCACTAGTACTCAGTCCGGAGAGCTGTCATATTAGGCGGGCCTCCCGTATTTGTAATGATGCGATTGAGCAGAAATGTCACGGCGATCCCCAACACACACATAGACGCCGAGCGCCCCCATCGCAGAGATAAAACTTTAAGGGGGAACAAATAACTTTGCCGAATTGTGCGAGGAATACAAGCAGCCTGATCTGTTTAAGTTTAAAAGGTGTTCTGTGGGGGAAATTCAGCTACTTCACTGGTAACTAATTTCACGATCATTCAAATACGACACAGTAACTTCTAAATAATGCAAGTTCACTCTCATCAGAAACATTTACGTTCAGCTAGCGTTTAATAGTCATGTCATGTTAAAGCCACGGGGCAGTTAGACGAAGCTTCTTCATAGTTCCTTCTTTTACTATCACTGCGCAGATAGAGGAATTTCATTTGGTCAACATTTCCGGTCAGAAAGGCAAACACAGGAGGCAAAACAGTCACTGCACTAACATTTGTTGTGGGCAAATGACTCAGAAATTATCACTTTAAATACATATTAGAAATGATATTGGAAGTTAGAAATCATAATGTTTGATTACCATTTCAAAGGCCCTCAAAAGGCCTGCAGACTCCTGCCTGCTGTCAGCTGCTCCAAAGCTGATACTAACAGAGTCGTGATCTGTAATGTGTGCCGGAGTTCACAACTCACCAGCAAATGGTGGAGATCATGATACAGAGTTTTATGCATCGAGTTACATAATGTCCAATTATGAGCAAAAGAAACTCAATTTTACCATGACAAGTAAAATAACTTGTGAAACACTAAGCTTATCATTTACCATAACATTTACATATAATACCCAATATGCAGATATCAATATTCTGAATGGTTTGAAAAAAATATCTATTTTGGCACATCTGTGTCAGATAAATGGGTAAGTGCATAACAGATAATGACACTTTATCAAAATCTGTTTCGAATGAGCCCTGTGATTCTCCAGGTATATTTAAAAAAACACACAAAACATCTGTGACCCTATGTGTATATGTGTCCCAGTGTTTTTCTCCCAAACCGGATGGGTGGTTTATGGTAACGGGCAAACATTAGGAATGAATAAATGCCAAATATGGGTCAATGATATGGTTGAAACCTGACTGTCTGAATTAAGTCCTCATATCTTACAGGGTTCATGAGGAGGCCCTGTCAGGAGGATCAGATCCAGCTGTGATCTTCAAGCCCCAGAGAAAGCCAGAAAGAATCAGCTGACCCATACCTTCCCAAATATGAAACAAGAGAGCCTATTCGTCAGATTAGCTCCACGTCATTGGTGGGGCTGCTCCGAGTCTCCTGTGCCAGTTAAAAGGCAGAATCTGAAAGAAATTAATATTAATTCTGCTAACAATAATAGTAACACACATTTTTTGCCAATACCCACTTGGTAATAAAACACTGACCATTCTGGCAACACACTTTTACCTAAATAACTGTAAATTTAGACTGAATAGCATGATTCTCAATATAGTTGCTGACAACCACAAGCCACATTCATTTACAATAATGTAAAATCTCATACATTATTTATAATTCTCACCATATTCAAAGCACTGTATGCAAAGAGGTTAGGTACTGTGGATCTCATATTACAAACGGACAACCTCTACCATAATGCTTACAATCCCATTTCTTACAATCTCCTATAATGTCGTGTAAAGAAATGTGCCATACACACATACACAGACACACACATACACAGACACACACATTTCTACACTCTTCCAATAAAGGAGATATATCTGCTAACTTACCAATATGAGTTACATACTAACATCTTATGATATCTGAACACACCTGCAAGACAAAAATTACTTTGATCATGTAAGATCAATGGAATAAGAATATATGAACGACACTTTATTTATTCATTCTGTCATAAGTAAATCTGTGAGATCAAATTATAAAAAACTAATTTTTAGCATATTCATGATGACAACGTGCTTGCAGGGTGTTTTAGAGTCTATGTCACAAATATAACACAATACTAATATAATGTTGAGCCCTGCAATATAACACAAGGCCATCAATGAAATAATTATTAACATGCACATTGTATGTCACACAAAATCTATAACCTAAAACAGTGGTCATTGTGCACACTGTTATTCTCACAGCAAGTATATTCCTCCTGCTCTGTTTTTCGTGAGATAGATGCTGAATTTCCATTTCCTTAGTTTAGATCATTATGAGCAATTCATAATAGATTAATTTTACATGCATAATGCAATAATAGAATTGTCTTATCGGACTCCTAATAGTTAATGGGTGCAAGTACCAAATCACTCAAGCAAATGTAATGACAACTGACAACTTCCATAAAAAAGTGAATTGTGGTGGTTAGTTTTGACAGAAGGATATAATTTTGAATTTTATAAGTAGTGGCATAGAAAAAATAGGCCTACTAACACAACATAGCCATGCACTTAATGCAGTGGTAGAATTAAATGCGGTCAATCACAAGAAATTTAGAAGTCGATCAATACCTAAATTTTAGTGAGAACCACTAATATAAGTACATTGTATATAATTAGACACCTGCCACCTCCTTTCACGAAACTTCAAGTTTTCCACTCAACAGCACAGCATACCTTCAGTTGATGAACTTACGCTTGTTTAGGTTTCGCTTTCTTTCTCAGTTGTTGGGCAACGCAGTTCTGTTAATGTCAGTACCCACAATACAGTGTCTCCGGTGTATACTTACGGTAAACGACATCTGTAATCACGATGCCGTACAATTAGTGGCTAGGGTAAAGACAATTATATTGACGAGTAATACAACTACATTAATTAGTTCATTGTCATTCCAATGGAAAAGAAATTTAAAGTGGGTCCCTAAACACAATAATTAAGAACTACAAGCGCAACCTAACTTTTTCCCTTACCTGATTATAAAACGCCGTAAAATACAAATATAGTCATTGGCAGACCGCAATCCGATGACCTCAGGTTATATTAAACGGATGCGATCGTTAAAAAAAACGCGACTGCAGTGCTCACTGACTGTGGAGGTCCTGACCAGGTGCTTCCATCTCTGTTTACCAGACTGCATTCTGGGACACGGACGTCACTTTTCCCGCACGCATTTACGACAGCCGGTAGAATCGACGGGAGTATGAAACTGGGACCATTTTGGCTCAGCATCCGGCTTCCCGCCGCGAGCGCCGTAACTGACTCTGGAGCCAACGTGGCAGATTAAGCGATGCAGTTTCTCACATTTCAGCACGCGAGAACTATCATTCTCGACCAATCAGCCCCGTCGAGCTGCGCACGTAGCTAGCGTCCATTAATGCAATGTCTGTCTAAGCGAACAATAAAGTTTTATTTGAAGCAGACGGGCACCATTGAACAAATGGGGGCTGTTACAGATGGTGAGTAACTTTGATCTGATTCTGCCATTAACCAATTATTCCGATTGATCTTTAGTTTATTAATTGGCAGCTGGATACGGTGGTTAAAAATCTGTGTATGTGTATGTGTTATGCGAAGAAGGATCTTGAACAGTAAACCCAGATTAGTGGTCTTTCATTTGGCAGCTAGCCACACGGTTAATAATAATTTAGCATGAGTACGTAATGGTCCTCTATGGAAAAAAATGCGGGCTAGTTTATTTTATTAATTAGGTGTTTAACCACAGTTCGCTATTACTGGATAGCTGCATAGCCTGCTAGTTAAAATAATAATCGTAGTTGGCAAGAATATGGTGATTTTAAATTGCCCCTACGGATGTGTGATGTGCTTGCAGGAACATATTGACCTTTTTTGTTGATTTACAGACGAAGTTATTCGGAAACGCCTTCTAATTGACGGCGACGGAGCTGGGGACGACCGACGCATTAATGTTCTCCTGAAAAGCTTCACAAAATGGTGCAACTCCGGTGGATCACCCGAGGAAGGGTAACGTAACTGGAAGTGTATTTATTTACATATCCAGCCCCCCAGACTTGCACTTGGAATTTTTTTTTTACAGTTTCCCTTGTAATGGCTTTGCTGTGTATCTTGAGATGTGAGAACCTTTGCAACCAAACACAATGCAATTGTATATTCCACCCACAGTCTTTGTATCCCATGGGCCGGCTGGGAATATTGGTCTCTGTCGTAGTCTTGATGTCGTTAATCCTCATGCATCTCTTTGCAGATTTACGCAATACCAGCGGATGCTGGGAACTCTGGCACAGTGTGAGTTCTCAATGGGAAAGACTGTTCTAGTCTATAATATGAACCTCAGGGAAATGGAAAATTATGAGAAAATCTATGCTGACATTGGTAAGTTGAGTGTTGGAGCCTCAAGAATAATATGTAGACTATCACTGTATGTTTGGCCTTTTCTTAAAGCTAAACTTTTTTTTTCCCCTGTTGCAGAGCAAAGCATTACATCTGCACACGAAAAGATTGGTGAATGCAAAAAGGAGATTCTCAGAGCCAAACGCATCCGGAAAAATCGACAGGGTACGAGGGTGCTCAGTCATGCAGGGGTCATTAAACAGATGACAGTGTTTTTATCTTTATGCAATATTGATAAAACTGTATAACTGAAAAATATGGCCTCATAACCTGAAGGGTATTCAAAATGTTCCAGTTAAAGCATCATATCTGGGTTCCTTCATGTTATGGAAAAGTATGGGATTTGATTTTGGTGTGAATGTTTCCCGACTATTGCAAAAAACTGGCCTACTGTGTACTTCAAAAAAAAAAATTACTTTTTTTTTCTTTAGAAGGACTCGAGGTTCATTGTCCTTTATACTAGTACTGTGTACAATGAGATGCTTCCCTTCATGATGAATATTCAGTACCTGAACACAGGACATCTAGTTAAATTAAATGTAATTATAATTATGAATGGCTTTGCAAATCACCTGCACTTAATCCCGCCTCCACGTCAACATTTATATTTGCATGTTCCTGTTTATACTTTTTAATGTTTGAGATGTAGTCAGCGTTGTGAGCCGCTTGTCGGGTCCCCATCATGCACACGCTGAGGGGTGACGTCCCAAACGGGGGGGGGGATGGCGGCCTTCATTAAGCCCAGGAAAGGAATACTGATGTAGGCTGCTTCCCCATTTCCAGCACTTACAATGGGGAGAACATGAGTTCTCATCTGCTTGACCTGGCTGGAGATCCCAGATGTGGACAGAAAGTAAAATGCAAAGTATATGTAAAGCTGTTCGACATTTTCGACACGGATGAGTAGTTGGCGACGTGGCAGACAGAAGCGTTGCTCATATCGGAGGGGCGGGGCATCTTCTGGGGTGGGGTGGGGGACTCGGCAAACCACCAGGGCGGCATCTTCTGGGGTGGGGTGGGGGACTCGGCAAACCACCCACCCTAAGCTCCCCCTGCCGACAACATGTATTGTTTCCACCCCTGTAAAGTCTGCAAAAGTATCTATTTTTATAATGGAGAATGAGTGCATGGAGCATGTCGTTTGAAATCCGGGTCGTCCTGTATTCATGTATCGTTGAGAGTTTTACTGTAATTCTATAATTTAATTTCTATAACTTGTTCTAAAATGTTACCCCTCTTGTGTGTTTCTGGCTTTATTGTATAAATCTTCCCTAAGTGTTACTTTTAAAAGAGGAAACATGTTTTTGTAGAATATGACGCCCTGGCCAAGGTTATTCAGCTGCATCCAGACAGGCACGAAACTATGAAGTGAGTATGTCCTCTGAGCCGCTCACCTTCTCATTCTTGCTGTACCTCTAACCGGGTGAATGCTAACTAAGCAGGAAACTTCGCCAGGCAACTAACCAGCTATTCCTGGAGGGCTGGGGGTGTCTGCATTAAATGCATAGCCTGCTTAACTTTTACAGGCAAATGGAGCACAGGGCCCCTGAACAACCTATATCAATTTCCTCGAGTATAATTGTACTAATTTAGAAATGCCCGCGGGCTGGAGAGTAACCCAGAGACAGGGTACTCCCAAGCTAGAGTCTCTGACAGAGTGAGGGATCATAGCAGGGAGTAACGTTTGCGTGTGTCCGCTTGTGAAAACGTTTTCTCACTTTGTGAGAGCTGTGGGGTGCAGTGCGAGTGACCGGTGTCGCTGTCTTTCAGGCAACTCAAGGCGCTGGGCAAAGAGCTGCAGCAGCTGTCCCGCATCAAGGAGAACGTGGAGGACAAGGTGACGTAGGGAACCCTGGGCGCCCCCCCCCTCACTCATGACTCCCCTTCACCTGTGGAGATTTAACCCCCCGGCCTTTGTCTCCCCATCTGCAGCTCGAGCTGAGGAAGAAGCAGTTCCATGTGCTGCTGAGCACCATCCGCGAGCTGCAACAGACCCTGGAGAGTAAGTAGTGCCCCTCCTCTGCTGAGGGGGCACCTTGCTTTTGGGCTGCGATCTTGGGGGCACGTCGGCCGCCTGCAAGGCCTGCCTCAACAGGCCTGCCACTCAAATGTCTATAAGCAGCGATAGAAAAAAAGGAGAATATCAGGGCTGAAATATTTAATTTCCCAGTGGGTGGAGTCTTAAAATGACATGGTATTTGTATTGTGCCAGAGTTCCCAGCATCTGCTGGTATTGCGTACAGTGGCTTGCAAAAGTATTCGGCCCCCTTGAACTTTTCCACATTTTGTCACATTGCAGCCACAAACATGACTCTTTTATTGGAATTCCACGTGAAAGACCAATACAAAGTGGTGTACACGTGAGAAGTGGAATGAAAATCATACATGATTCCAAACATTTTTTACAAATAAATAACTGCAAAGTGGGGTGTGCATAAGTATTCAACCCCC
>JABFEA020000130.1:14980903-14993082 GCA_019775915.2 Cyphomyrus plagiostoma | reverse complement strand
AGAGCGATGAATCCCAAGCCTGCCCCATGTAAAATGTACATTATACCCCCCCCCCCCTGTTGGTTCTGAGCCCCCCACCACCACCTTTAAATACTGTTGCTACGGATTTGGAAGTTCTCTGTCAAGCTCTGCCACATTTGATGTTTTTATAGTTTGTATTTTTTGTGTATAAATAAAATGCCTTTTTTGTCCATCCTTTGATATATTTTTGGCTAAGCTTTGGATGGTTGTCTCCTACGTGCTGATGTGGATCCAAATACACAATTTGTCCAGACACTACATAAGTAGGGCCTCTAGGTTGGAATGACAAGCAGTATATAAATAATCTTGCAGAAGTACAATATGGCATCCCTGTGTTAATTGATACTGAAACGATCCATTTTATTCTTTACGTCGGACATGTTTAAAAAGGGACTGAGGGCCAGTAACCAAGGGCATTCTAGATGAAATGTTAATAATTGACACTGTTCTGAGAGGAAAGCACATTGTATTTTCAAACCGGTGACTTACAAAGAGGCACTGCAAGCAGAGCAGACGGATGGGCTGATAGAACCAAAAATAGGTCACCGAATAGGTAACCTGCCTCTGTTTGATTTAACGATGATTTTTCTTTTTGTTTTGGTCACCAAGCCCCATATGAAAGCCTGAATGTGTCTCGGACGTTGCAGCCTGTCCCTAGCAGGCTGTTGTACACAGTTGTTTTAGCTGTTTTCAAACTGCAGTTATGTATGTGAAACTAAAGCTGAGTGAAATGGGTCACTGAGGCGCTCCGGAGCCTGAGATGCGTGTGGCGTGTTCTTGTCTCCTAGCAACACCACCAGCAGATGGCGCTGGTGTTCCTCCAGTGGTGTCTGTGCGCTGCCTTCCTAGAGAGCCTCTGGGACTGGCTGCTGCCCTGCAGGATCTCCCCGCCCACTTCCTGGCAGTGCTCCAGCTCTGACTGGCGCAGCGCTATCAGGCGTGTGGAGCTGTCCAGCACGGCGCCGATTAGGCCGCCCACCTGAGGGTGGTGATAGAGGGTTGAGCTCAGGCTCTCTGGGGTCTGACCTCCAGCCACTGGCTGCTGGAGGACGGAGAGCGTTCTGTTATGCTCTGCTCAGATGAGATGTTCTTACAGGAAGTGGGCCACAGCCACGGCTCTCACCTAAACACCTGCATCGGGCATTTTAATCATGGCGGGGTCAGGACCCCCCAGGCCTCGTCCTTGGCCTCACCTGGCCCTGCAGCTGCTCTGCTCTCAGCCTTGCTGTCCCTCTGGCTCTTTCAGCTGGTTTCCTTCTGGACCTTCCTCTCCAGAATGCATATTTCTTGTTTCCCTTTTTATCTGCTACCTGGAAAAAGGATATGGAATTCCGAAAGGGATCGGAGGGGTCAGAATGGCGGATGGGCTGGGCAACACTGACCTGCAGACGTACCTTACGGGTGTGTGCGGCTGGCCTTGAGACAGAGATCCTCCGGGAAAGTCGCCTGGACCTTAGCACCAGGTTCGATCCAACGTATTTCTGCGTTTCTTCCTCCGCCAGATCCACCTGCGTGGCGGCTGGTGTCCATGTGGACAAATAAACCCAGAAGCCCCTGTCAGCCACTGCGATCAGGCCTCACGACGACGTTAAACATGAACGCTGAATCGAATAAAATTACCGCATTAATGCTAAATTACCCCTGTCTGATTAGTGCCCCCACCCCCTGGGTGCAACAGTTGTTTTTACTGGCTTGTTGATTGGCTCTCTCCAACTAATTAAAAGAGATATAATTTGTGATTACCATTTCACTGGGCCTGTAGAATATGCCAGTTCTTCCTGTTTGTCCCACTGGATCAGCGTTAATGCAGAATTATAATTAGTTGCCCAAGATGGAACCATGTACTGAAGAGAGTAGCCAGCTGTCACAGCCTTTCCTACTGTCATCCACGTATCTCCTCGTGCTTCTAGAGAAAATGCTCTGGCTTCAGGATCGCTTTCATTTTCATAATCTGGCCTCCACTTGAAATGGATTGGGCAGGCTACTCTAGGCAATGAAATTTTATAAACACATTCGCCAACACATTCAGCCTTTGCTGGATTGCCAACTGTAAGAACTAGAGAAAAAACAACAAATAGCAGTTCGGTTTATGTACCACTAGGTGGTGCTGTGTCCACTTCATAGGAGCTAAATTCCACTTATTTCCTTATAGGAGATAATCTTGGGGTATTATTATTTTTTAAAAGTTCCCTCAGGAATTTTAACATTTAAACGAAATGATCTGAACTTAAGCCCTTGCACCGCATAGGCAAAATGCTAATTTATGTAAATCCAGCTCTGTGAGGTGTAAATGCCTGTGTTTCTTTCAGAGGTTTAAAAGATGTGCTTAAATGCGGCTTTAGACGTCGCCAGCGGCTCGGCACCTGAACGCAGTAAAGCCAGCAGGCTCTGGCACAGCTTTTGTCCTCTGTTTGTGCTGAGAATGTATTCTGCCTTTTAAATCCATCATTCTCTAGAGCGGGAAAACAGTTCAACCTGAGGTCTGTAAATCGTTACCTTCTCAATTAAACCATACAAAATTTTTCCATCAGGACCTCATATTAGCTTTACGGGGGCCCTACCTTTAATCTGTTTTCATTTGTAGGACCTTGGTTGAAAGCCCCTGGTCGTTACGGACCTAATGAACATCTGTTAACTCTCCAATACCTCGTGCAGAAGGGCTGAGGCCTTTGCTGACGCTGCTGCTCGTCAAGTCATCATATGAGTAAAAGCCTGTGGCATTGGCTCCTCCCCCGGTCTCGTGGATGCAGAGGGCGCCACCTAGATGTAGGGTGTGGCGGATCGGGGCTCCCTCTCCTGACATGGCGCTCACCTGCGCGTCCTGCGTCCCGGTGGCAGGGAGGCCACAGTTTCTGGAAGCATCTCCGCAGCTTCTTCGTGGCATCCTCTCGTCTGAGTGTGGGGGGATTCCCAGCAGGGGGGGACACTAAGCAGCGGACTCTTCTGAAGCCAGCTGCTGCTTTCGGCGACAGTTTGCTCAGGGCCCTCGGAAGGGAAGGTCGCCAGCGTACGCACTGCAGCCTGTGGGTCAGAGACGTACATACACACTCAGGAACTGCCAACCCGCAATCATCAGCCAGGGTCAATGGCCTGAAGTCTTTACAGTTTTTTTTACTGTTTAAAAATTAAATGTCTAAATGGCTTTAAAATTTTTCAGTAAAAAGAGTCCAGTTCAGTAAGAGTAATATAACTGTGAGAGGATTGGGGGGGGGTCAGATGGGTGGTTACATGGATTAAAAAAAGAGACTAAATCCCAGGCTGCTTTTAATCTGCTTAATTCCTACATATAAAATGTATTTATTTTCTTTATTCCAAATGCCAGAATTTATTGGGGTGACATTTGTATTTGTACCAATGATATAACTTGGAGCTTGAATCTGTTATACAGTAGGCTAGAGAGAAAAGTATTTAACAGATTGCCCATCCATCGATCTTCCAATCACTCATGTTGGTCAGGGTCGTGGAGTATATTACACACCATTGCATTTCATTTTCCATTTACAATTCCTCTCGGTTGTTTTGTGAAAGATACTTAACATTCGCAAGGCTAAGACCATTTCTCAAAACACTTCATGCATACAGCACAACACCATAGTTTAGCTGCAAAAGCCTGTAATTTACCCCCAAAAAATTAGCTACTGTCTCAAAAGCAAACAATTCCAGCAATGAATTAGTCAGTGCCACCAAAATGAAAAGTACAATCGGCATAGTTTTAACCATGAGAGTCAAAATGCTTAGATATACTATCAGCATGTCAGTGTAGGTATGGTCCTGTTCACCACGATTTGGAATGATAGTTGTTTCTCACTCTCATTGTCACTGGCTGATTATGTTTATTTAGCAAACTGACACTTGTTCATGCCAAATTCACCAGTTTCAACATGGCAAGGCTCAAAATTACAGTGTGTAAAGTTCACAGGCAAATGAAAGAATTCACATGCACATGTGACTTCTGCAGATCTCATGACATAACAAAAAAAAGTCACACAGCGCTGTATGATACAAAGAAACAACAACATGGCAATACAAGAACTACTGTGGGAAGCAAAAACAATGCCGTCCCTCTGCAATTCAAAGAATACATTTTTAATCACTTGGAAATCTTGGTAAACTGTTTTGCATGTGGTGGTTAACAAGATGATTACATACATGTATAGTTTGGGATGTAAAATTATTACAGTGGGAAGCTACAAAATCTGTTTTGACCAAAGCAATCGAAAGTTCTGCCAAATGATGGCAGTCGTGCAAATACATTTGTATATATGCAGTAAGACATCTATGTGAAGCAATGAGAAATGATGCTGTGTCGTACAAATATTACATCGTGATGCGGGGATTACACTACTTGTTGTGCAAATGTTGCCTGTCATTTGAGGAGTGCTACAAAGTAATCAAGAAAAACTGTAAAAGCACAGTTTGCGGCAGTTGTTAAGTGCGGTAAGGAGGCATGATTTCTGCCTGCAGCAGTGGCTGGCGGAGGGCATGCGGCTGTTCCCAGCGGTACTACCTGGACATCCTCATCCCACAGCTCCGATCCACAGACCCTCTCTCCGTCCCCTTGGCCGGGAAGCAGGACATTGGTTTCCTCCAGTGCTGAGCAGCCCCCAGGCTGCCCGCTTTTGTGGCCCAGCATGGGGGCTCTTACTTCACCTGTGTTTGCTTGGGATCATGCTCAAATTGGCTGAAACCCACATTAATTCGACAGTAGGTGTTAGATGCATCGTGACACGCCTTCACTAAAGTCGTGCACACCTGGCAAAGAGCAGCCTGCTACTGCAGACTGCAAATGGTACCTTATGATGTGCATGACAACGGGCTAAACAAAGCACCTTAAAAGCTAGGAATGCAATACGTCGTGCTTTTTGGCATCAGGAGCCCAAATGTTTTGTTTGGTGCTGCTTTGAGCTCCTTTTAAACCAGTGGTTACAGTTCGTGCATGAGCAGTAAGCTGTGCCAGTAAATAGACACCAAGCACAAACTCTGCATCCAAAGGCATCTGTGCTGTGGATGCAGACTGTAATAAATGGCACAGAGGGATGAGGACGCTGGCCGGTCAATAAGACTACACCCTGTCAATAAGACCACACCCTATCGATACAACTACACCCTGTCAATAAGACCACACCCTATCGATACAACTACACCCTGTCAATAAGACCACACCCTATCGATACAACTACACACTGTCAATAACACTACACCCAATCGATACAACTACACCCCGTCAATAAGACCACACCCTATTGATACAACTACACACTGTCAACAACACTACACCCTATCGATACAACTACACACTGTCAATAACACTACACCCAATCGATACAACTACACCCCGTCAATAAGACCACACCCTATTGATACAACTACACACTGTCAACAACACTACACCCTATCGATACAACTACACACTGTCAATAACACTAAACCCTATCAATACAACTACACCCTGTCAATAAGACTATACCCTGTCAATATGACTACTTGCAGCATCTTCCAACAGCAACATCCAAGTGATGATATTTAGTGCACCTTACACATTCAAAGGATCCTGTGTCACCTGTCCTTCTGCTGACAACGTAAAATTTCTGTCTCCCACAGCCTGGTTTGGACAGCATGTAAATCCTCCATTTTGACATCCTCGGATTTGTGCTGCCCACTGTGGTAAG
Organism: Cyphomyrus plagiostoma; assembly: GCA_019775915.2. NCBI lineage: Eukaryota > Metazoa > Chordata > Actinopteri > Osteoglossiformes > Mormyridae > Cyphomyrus > Cyphomyrus plagiostoma. The sequence continues at coordinate 14,987,392 of JABFEA020000130.1, read as the reverse complement.
TCAGTGAACATCCCTGCGGCCTCCTGCCTCTGTAGCTGCGGCTGCTGCCTCGCACATACTCCCCACTTGTGGCTTCCCACCAGGGACTCTCTTTTCGATTCACAGGCTAACAGCATGTGCTGATGGGCCTCCTATTCCCCATAGTGGTGTCTCGTGGCCCCCAGGCTCACTGGGAGCCTGTACTGGTAAAGAAGCCTGTCCAATGCTTCCATTAATCAGTAATGTAAATGTCAGAACGAGCTGTAGCCCTGGACCTACATTCACAACGCTGGTTTTAGTTTCTGCCTAGGATAACTGGATGTCTACATTAGACTGAAAGGACCTCTGCAATGATTCCTCCGATATGTCCAGTGAATCACATCTAGCACTGAGATTGGCTACAATGTCCTGTGGGGTAAATGGCACCTGTATGTAGGCGAGAATGAACGAACACATCTTTATGCAGCACACTGCATGGTGAAAGATTATGTTGCTGGTTGGATGGTAATTACGGGTTTTTGGGGTCGTATTTCCCACAAAGCCCATGACTCCCTCTGTCAGCAGCTCACTTGAGGATGGGTGGCCTCACAGCAGCAGACATTGGTATTTGTTACAAGAATACTGACCAGTACCAGCTGGGATCACTAGCACGGTCCCACACACCTAAAAGACAGTGGGGTTCTGTGGGGCTGCACCTCTATTGCAGATGGGAGAGCCAATGATCCTTGAATTAAAACTGTGCCACCATCAAACAGATCAGGACGCTGTAGGGGGGTGGCTGTAGATGCCTTCCTAGAATCACCCTGAGAGCGCTCTCTGTAAAAATGTAAATCAGTCATTATATTTGCATTTTTGGTTACTATGAGAGATCTCTCAATAAAGTGACATCAGTTCCGCAGAAAGGGGGCACCTCTAGTATTTTCTTGCCCCTTAGAACTATGGTGCTCATTTGGTAGCAGACAGAGGTGAAATTTAGCACAGCAATTAAAAACCAAAGCAGGGGACAGTGACGTCACAGAAAACCACAGGGCTGGCAGATGTCCCACTTGCTCATTCCACAGAGTGACAACGGAGAGTTTCAGGTCAGACAAAGGTGCCTAAATTGCTTCGGTACAAGTTCAGCATCTAAAAAAACCTAAAAAAAGGTCATATTTTTTGCTTAAATCGCTCATCCCAAGCAAAGGTTGAGTGCTAGAGTGGGGTTGGAACCAGGGATGGGAACACGTCATACCTCAGCGAGTCTGAGCAAGTCTCAAGTTAAAACATTGAAGCCTCAGTTGAGTCTCATGCCATTTGCCCTCAAGTCCAAACTGAGTCAAAGTCTTTCCATGATTTTTGCTGTTAAGTGACAAGTCATCAAATGTCTGTCTCATGTAACTTGAGTCCCTACCTATGTCTCTTTTTTACCTTTAGTGATTAAAACTTGCTGTAGCAAAAACCCACCACAGTACATTTTAGGATACATCCCTCATAGCCAGAGACAGGTTGAGAGTGTCCACATGCGATTATCCTCACACAGTTTTATGTCCAATTAAAAATGCAGACAACAGAGAGTCTTACCAGGAGTCTTACCAAGTTGAGTCACAAGTCATCAAATTTGTGACTTGAGTCCAAGGCAAGTCACAAATCAGTGACTTGAATCCCCAACTCTGCCACTGACTGGGGTGTTTGATGGTGATGTCCCCAAGTACCCCAAGAACCCTGATCATGCACTTACAAGGATTAGTGTACTGTCACCTACTCGAAATCCATATTTAATTCACCAGAAGCATTACTGGTTAGTATAGTGTACTTGAGAATGTCCAGAAGTCATCCCTGACATCATAAATTAGAATTTCAAAAGTGGTATAGCAGATGGATGGTGCAATGTTTTGCATCTTCTCATGCTAGCCATTTTTAAAGGAAGCCTCTATTTTGAGCTTCGTCAAACTGCATTACCAAAAAGCAGGAACCCCAGGGTGAGCGATAAGCATCATTCCTGCAAACCATTACATCTGCCTCAGAGGCCATCCATCTCTGCTGTCTACACTCAGCGGGCATTTAGGGTGCTACTATAATGGTGGAATCCTTAATGAACCCTACGACACTGAGGGATCCTGCATGGGACACTGGAGAGCAGTGAAACCTGGCTGAACAGCTATCTGTGGGAAGTGAGCTCAGGCCTTGCGCTGCATCGATTACCTTGACTCACTGAGAAAGAAAACAGACTCTCATCACGGCAGGTTAGATGCCAACCTACAGCAGTAACAATTAGTTTGCAGTAGCTATTAGAGTCTTTTTAAGTTTAAGTTGCCTCCCTGCAGCTGTCTAAGTCTTTTTGTCAATACATTACAGCTGGATGAAGGCAGTATCTTCTTCAAATGCTTCAAACTAGAACAACAATACATTTTAGTAGGAATAGCTGCTATAATCAATGATATATCACCCTAAAATTCAAATCTAGCATTGTCAAAATGGTTAGCATCAAGAACCTTAAATTTGTCTTATTTAAGGGCAAATAGCAGTTTAATTTGATCAAGGTCGGAATGCGAAACACTGAAAAATACACTGAATATTGAAAGAGATGCTAATGAGACAGCTGTAGGGCAGTGGTGAGGATATCTGTGTGTAAAATAACAAGGTAAGCCTAATTAACATCAAAAACGGAGTAGCAGACAGCACAGTCCAGGAAGGAAACATTATCCTTTCTCTAAAGAAGTGGGGACAGTTGTTTATGTGTGATCCCTGCATAAGGAGAAATGTATTATGTACAGACAAGGGAGTGTCGCTTTTCTTTTTTTCCCCCAACAAGTAACTAAACCAACCAAGACGTCTTGATCTGGGGACCCGACCAGCGTTCGATGGTGAGATAAGACATTGAAAATCTTCTTCATGAATGAAAAGAGAGACCCGGCTGCTGCATCTCCAGTCCAGCCCGACCATCTGTGAGATGCTGACTATTTTCTTCAAGCCAGGAGAGAGAGACAGGCGGCCAAGGTGAGAAGAAAGAGCTTCTGCAGCTTCCCTCTGCCAGCCAGATGTTCAAACGTCTCAATAACCATCCCTAATCTCAGTCACACTGTACTAATCTTTTGTGAATAACATCAAACACATGTAAATAATACACAAGCCTGCTTGATAATGAATCACAGTAAACAGTAGTCCAGTAGCGTAATCATTACCAACTCAAAATATCTGTATAAAATAAACCAGAATGACAAATATACGGTTTAAAGTTCAATTGCTGATGGAATTTGCTTTAAGCAGGGAAGAAATGGTCATAGAGATTCCATGGGCCAGCAGGGAAGGAGTGGAGAGGGTGTTGGAAAGATTTTTGTTATGCTGCGATCATTTCATCATTTCAGCTATGTTAACTCCACATTTCCATGACTGATTTCAGTCAATTTCAAAACACAGTATGGCTATTTGTCTGGGGTGTTTTCAGAACCACTGGGTTTATTAAATCTTCTTTCACCCCTGAGTTTGCGGTAGCTGTTCTAATCTTTCTAGGCGAACAGCTGTGATGGGATTTTCAGTCAGCCAACATGGAGTATTCAGCAGGAGGAAGGGAGACATTCATTTCCCTCACCTCCCCATCACAGTATATGTATTTCACTGAGGTCAGATTAAAGTACCTCATATTTTTTGGGGAATGAACATATCGGATTGGGAAGCCATCCATCGCAGCCCATGTCTTCAGCCACCACTGGCTGCCCAGTTACTTTCCACCATCGTCAGCCCTTTATCCCTTATCCTCTCACTTACCCCTTCTTGCCTTAGATCAGTGGACATTAGGAATGAACCACATTAAAGAATAAAATTTAAACAAAAACACAAAGTGGAATTTTAAAGATGCGGGAAGATCGAAAATGCCTTCTGTATCGTTTCATTCGGTCTGTTCTAGAAATTGTAGATTTGCACATGAATTCAGTGCGCATATAGTATTATTGCTCAAATCAACTGTAACGGACAGACACGAATTTGCAGTTGGACAACAGAGAAAGCAAAAACAATGAGGCAGATGCACACAAACAGCTTCTGGAAACAGGATCGGTTACTTATACAGTTATTTTCAGTCCTACGAAAGCACTCAGTAGTGAGTCAGAAAAAGCAATCCTATTTCATAATAAATTAGTTTTTTCCTACTTTCTTGAATATTAAACCCATGGTACGTATGCCATACAGATTTTGTATAATTTGCATCAAATGGTTTAGACTAATAATATTAAAATATGCATTTACTGTGGACTTTAGGGAAGCCATATTTTAGCTGCTGGGCCGACATTCAACACCCGACACATACATACAATGAACCACTAGGGAACTGAACTGAGGCAGGAACTTAAATACTAAGGGGTAACAAGAGTAACACAGGGCAGGTGAGACTAATTAACAAGGTTTGGGGAAAGAGGCCACAGATTAAATTAATAATTAAATCAAGGCACTGGGAGTGAAAACTAAGAAACTGACAGAAACAAGGAAACAGAATCTAACACTGAGAATGATAGACCAGTAAAAACACAAAGACACAAAGGGAAAAAAAACCCAAAACCGAATACAAATCAAAACACAGGGACTATAAAAGTGATACAACTGAAACACAAGGGAACAAAATCTACAAAAAAACAAAAACAGAGGAGGCAGGACTCAAACAGATGACAGAGGAGTTCACAGGCAGCTGCATCCTCAACTCTTTGAGTCATGCAGCTGACAGGGATCAGAGGAAAACACAAAGGGTGACAGGAGGGACACGATGGCCAGCGGCACCTGCTGGCCAAACAGGGGAAGGGACACGAAAGACCGGGACAACAAGAGCTGACCCTGACAGTAATAAATATCAGGACTGCAATCCACAGATCGACACTAAGATAATTGTAGACTGGTGATGACTCTGAGGAGCTCTGTTCCCCAGGTCCGGTTCGTAGAGGTTTGCTGCGAGCGACACGGCTTTGGCTGCATGCCTGTGACACGTCCGGCGCTGCGGCGCATGGGAGGCGCCTTTTGTGGAGGCTCCAGCGGTGTGCGGTGCCGTGAAGCTTGTTTGTGTCACGACGTTTTGACATAAATATGTCTCCCAAATTAGAACAGAAGTTAGACTGCCTGTCTCCCCACAGATTGTGCAGACCATAAACTGCAGTCAAGAAGCATAATTTATTTCAACTACTCGCTTTTTTGTGCTTTATGTTGTATCATATTAAATAGCTGAGCAGCAAATTGTTTACTCTTTCTTTGGGCATAAGGCAAACTGGAGTATTTTAGTATACTTGAATAATTTAGATCTGACACATTTCTACAGACTGAACATGAGCGGAGCTATGAATGAGATCTGCAAACCTCATATGACAGCGCTTTAAAGACCGAAGGTTAAAACTGTAGGTACCGTCCCTGAACCTCCACAGGCTATGTAGCTCCCAGACCCGGGTGGCTGCCGACGCCTCACTCCCGCCCCCCGCCGTGAGGTTTTAATTATGCGCCTCGTCTGCTGGCTCTGCGACGGCCGTGGCTTTGCCGGCTCCGGGGCCGAGGCTTCCCCTCACCTTATGCAGGCCCCCCATTCGCAAACAGCCCATGCATCCTGCCAGGGATGTAAGATTCTGTATAATTAGCGTTAGAGGATATGCTACATTTACATTTATTTTTCTACTGTTTGGACTGCATGCAGTATCGTCTGCACTCTGCAGTACTTTTTACACTTTTTAGTGGTAACTCAGCCGATCTGCACTTTTGCTTGTAAGGTTCTCTTGCTTCACTTGGACAGAAATGTCTGCTGCATTAAGTAAATGCATATAAAACGCAATATTGTTGCATGATATGAACTAAAAGGAAGAACGGCAGTGTGTCAATGTTAGATGCGCTGGAAATAATTTTGGGCCCCAAAACGTGGTCATAGGCTGGTTAAGATGACATCAGAGGATGAATACTTTCGTAGATCCATTATAAGGTCACATTTTTAATGAGATACATTCAAACGGCCATTGAAGTAAGTTACATAGAGGCCCATTTTATTCTCTTATCACTGGGGAAAAAAATGGGCTCCAAGTTTTACTGGGTTGCTAGGAAAGACACAATGAGCTTCTGCATGTGGAGAGGATGGGGGTGGGGGGGGCACCCCACAGCTCATTGCCATGGTAACGGCAGTGAGGCAAGTTTATGAGAGTCACACAATGAAAATTCCGTCTTTCTCTCCACGAGACACACAAGTGGGAGCAAGTATTGGAGTCACAGTACAGGGTTCGGCAGCAGTTAAGGGCCTTTGGCCAATCTGCTGATCATGGGATTTGAACCAGAGACCTTGTGGAATCCTAAGCCGCTGAGACACGTCAGGCCGTTGAGGATATACATCCAGTAAACTGTGATTAGAGGAGCCAGGCAGGGGACACCCTGTGCAGTGAGACAGCTGCAGGGAACAGCCAGGCATGGGATGCCCTGTGCAGTGAGACAGCTACAGGGAACAGGACGCCCTGTGCAGTGAGACAGCTACAGGGAACAGCCAGGCAGGGGACGCCCTGTGCAGTGAGACAGCTACAGGGA
>JABFEA020000130.1:14950058-14961181 GCA_019775915.2 Cyphomyrus plagiostoma | reverse complement strand
GCGAATCCCTGGCCAGCTTTCCAGCACATATCGCAGTGGACAGGTTTGTACCAAGAGGCATGTGCTGAACAACAATGGAGTACTAGAGCTAGCAGAACGGGCCTTAGAGACAGTCCCCCCGACTCCCCCCGACTGGCCTCAGCAGCACCCTGCCCGGCCTAAGGGGGCCCCACAGACACGCTGCATGTGTGTCTCCTCTGAGGACCTCCTCCAGAGCCCCTGAACATTTCAACAAGGCAGGAGCCAAATTCTCCTTTGCCGTCATTCAGCCCCCTCACCTCTTCGGTCCCTGGTGTGGGGGAGAGCTTAATTCCCAGCCAATCAGCTGGCCTTTCTTCTTGACGATTCGGGCTCTCCGAGCCCCCACAGCAGGAGTGGGGGGATCTCCTGTGCTCATAGCCCGGCCAGATGGTTTTATTGCCGTCACACGGGCTTTGGGTCGATACTGATGAAAAAGACAGACGGCGTTTAACTTAGCCGCTACACTGGTGGGCGATTTCAGCAAACTGCTGCACTCTATGCACAAAGGGCCATTTTCTTTCTCTGAAAGCAGCCACTGCACCCTGCCACAGCAGAACACACCAGCCTCTAAGAAAAATCAGTTTTTGCCCTGGAAATATGAACTACGCACATTACAAAAAAGATCACTGGATGAAAGGAAAAATAGCTCCCTTTCCTATTGAGACTGAAGAGAGAATAGTCCTGTGGTCCAGGCTCAGAGAGAGTCTGCGTCTGTCTGAATTCACCTGCCGCCTTAAATTACGGTCAGCTTGGTTCTCAGATATTTCAGCTGTAAGGCAAAACCTTTCAGAGCAGCCTTTTGTTAAAAAAAGGCGAGAGAAAGGACTGAACAGAAGCAAAAGGACTGAGAAGCGTTTTAAAAACATGATGTGGGAGACGGCATTGTATTGTACGTGTAGACATAAAGCTGTGTGAGATTTGATGGAAGAGAATGCATATCAAACCGAGTAACATTTCAGTTTGGTGGGGAAAGCTGTTTTGCTTGCCAGGGATTAATGAAGACTGGGCCAGAGGGATTGGAATGACCCCTGAAAGAAAGATAAAACAAAAATATATCTATGCATATATTACATCTGCTTCACCACATATGTTCTAAAAAGTTATAACCTGTGTTCTATGGATAACAAAACCCAGAACAGGTCTTGGATTGTCATGGGTCTCTCCAGACTGGACTGAGGAGCACTATTCCAGGCAGCACAGACGTCAGGCTGGGGTGCACCCAGGACGGGGTGCCAATGGAGATGATATCGCAGTTTTTAAAACAGAATATAGAAAAGATAATATACCAAAACATAAGCACATGGTGTGAATATCTCAAGCAAGGGGAGGTATCTGAAGCAAGGGGAGGTATCTGAAGCAAGGGAAGGTATCTGAAGCAAGGGAAGGTATCTGAAGCAAGGGGAAGTATCTGAAGAAAGGGAAGGTATCTGAAGCAAGGGAAGGTATCTGAAGCAAGGGAAGGTATGTGAAGCAAGGGGAGGTATCTGAAGCAAGGGAAGGTATGTGAAGCAAGGGGAGGTATCTGAAGCAAGGGAAAGTATCTGAAGCAAGGGGTGGTATTACTACAGAATCGAACTGCAAATTTCACTAAACCCCTAAAAGCAGTAGCCACCCACCCCCGCATGGTATTATTTGATTGGGAGGAAGGTTTATGACACAGACAGGGCTGATAATCATCTAACGCCTACCTGTGCCACACAGGGGGAGAACAGGGAGCAGACAGGGAGGCGGGATTAAACTTGCTTTAAAGTTGAGGGCTGCCAACTTTGGTCAGCAGGCTGGCGTGAGATTTTAAATTTGAGACACGTCTGCACATACATGCACACACATTTACATGTATGCAACAGATTTATTACCTTGCAAGTATTCTGCATAGGGTTTACGAACTACCCCAATGCTTCTGATGTAGCTAATTTTAGGATTATAATGGAATAATATAGATTTGCGGTGAGATTTCTTGTCTGAAAGCGTGAGCAGCCCCAAAGTTGGTACATTCCTGCAGAGGACCAGCACCCGCGACGCCTCTCCAAAGCTCCCTCGAGACCAGTGGCAAGTCCCCTTCCTGGGGTGGCCCTCCATGCACAGGACCAGCACCCGCGACGCCTCTCCAAAGCTCCCTCGAGGCCAGTGGCAAGTCCCCTTCCTGGGGGGGCCCTCCTCGCACAGGACCAGCGCCCCCACCGGCTCATCAAAAAAGCATAAATCAGCTTCAAAATGTTTCAGCCTGGAAAAGATGGCATTGACGTGGTTTTTGCCATTCTGAAGGTCCCATATAAATTTCCATTTCACCCAAAGGCAATTTGGCATCTATAAAAATGCATTTCGAACTATTTTCCAAAACCTTGCGTAAAAATAATTTTACTGCGCATATTGATGCCCGTGGCAATTACACAGTACTGTAGAGCATATAATAGGACAGTGGTACGAGTCTGCATGGGTGCTTTCATTTCTCGACAGGTGCCAAGGGAACCACATCTTATTTTGAAGATTTTGGGAGTTTGGTGCCATTTCGTGTGCCTGTCTTCCTGAAACTACATTGCTGCCACCCTCTGGCGGAATATGGTATAACCCACTGCCCCGATCACACCTTGGATGTCTGCAGTTTAAACAGCAGACCCGCCATCTCAGTAGGGGCACAGCAGGCCATATCCCAGACCCGAGCCCAGTGGGTGGGGTTGTGTAATTTCCCTTCCTGGGTATTATGATGGGCCTTATTAAACAGCACAATGTTTATAACAATATGAATGAATTTAGTATTAAATTCATTCTGAGGAGGTGCACTTCTCAGGAAAATTCATCAGAAACAGATATTATGGGCGATGTGTCAAATTCTTGAAACTTAAACATACACAGAAACAACGTGTCACATAATAAGCCCGATAACGACCTGCAGGACCCTTGAGAAAGAAACACCCAGTTAATCTGCGCCATCTTGTGGTGAGACCTGGACACTGCCATCACACTAGACCAGGGCATTGTGGGAGGGGGGGACTTAAACCCAGGGCTCAGAGGTTTGAGGCTAGAGTGCTAACCACAATTATGACATGAACCGACATGGAGAGCCAGTTCTCAGTACCAGTGACCTCGTCTGGATTATTTTGCACATTTTATTAACTTTGTAGAATCAATTTAGGTCACCTTTATTACAGTAGAATCATTAGACATTCTAATGATGTAATACTGTATACTGAAGCGGTTGAGGGCCATTAGGATGTTACATGCTGCTTACGAACGTTCGATGAATGCATTATAAAGGTGCATACACAGCTGGTTGGGCGTCTCTGGAGACACAAGTTTCTCTTAATTAATATTTATTATATAATATATTGTACCAGAACTGGGTGTGGGTGCTTCCTGTAGTAAAATATGGCATTAACTGCATGGTCCAAACTGCTAATCAAATAAATTGATAAATACTGACACCAACATTGTACTCAAACACTGTCACGCAAGCCGGGACCTGACAGTCCAGGAAGTCTTTCCGGTCATCCATCCATCCATCCATCCATCCATCCATCCATCCATCCATCCATCCACCTTTCCATCAGCTTGGTCACACACACACACCACAGGGAGTTTAAAGATGTGAAGTCATATACCCTCAGTCCCTTTGTCCCCCATGGGGAGAACATGCAAAGCCCCCCCCCCACCCTCACACACACACACACACACACACAGACACACACAGATGCACAAACAGACACACAGACACGCACAAACAGACACACACAGACATGCACAAACAGACACACACAGACACACGCACAGACACGCACAAACAGACACGCACACATACGTCCATCTTCCATGAGAACCGTGATCAGCTGAGTCCCACGGCGTGAGAAGCAGACCGCCAACATGCCAACCTGTGCCAGCTTACGAACCCGACTGTGTGTCTGCTCTTCTCTAAAAACAACTGCAGGGCAATTCTGCAGCATCTGACACAGCCAGCAGGGGGCAGAGCTGCCAGACTGAGCAGCCATTGAACTGTGATTGAGAAATTACCGCACAGCACAAGGCGTGCCCCTCTGTTGCCAAGGACGACGTAACTACTTCCTCTTGTAATCGCCAGCCAAAATGCCGTAATGAGAAAAAGAACCACAGATTAAAATGTTTCATAGATGGTGCGATTCGACCGGACTCCTAAGGGCTCACAGCACTTGTTGACCGCTGGGGACACTTCTAAGCAGACTGGGAAGCAGGGAGAGGCTGAGGGAAGGCGGTGGTGGTGCGATAATGCAACATTCATTTGTTTCTTATATGTCCTATAAGACAGGCCTGCTTATCTCACCCCCTCCTTTAATTATCCAGTCACTCTCCACTCTCCACACAGCTGGGGACAATTTCTATGTCACCGTGTGTCACACATCCCAATCATTTAGCGAAGGAGACTAGAACATGTTTCTGTGTAGGACTCGCCCTTCTGCTGATGCAATATTACATTTCAGCATAGAACCCGTCTCGAGGAACATCTCTCGAGGAGCACCCAGACAATTCGAATATTGTAGTACAATGTGGACAAAGTCTAATTTACGGTAATAACGACGGTAAAAAATAGGTAAGACATCTGTGTCCACTGTTTGCCAAACACCCACAAAGTGCTACTTAATCACACACCGTAAAAACCAAGTTGCTGTATTACATTATAAAATAATGTTCAAAAAAGGAGGGAACTCTCCTGGTTGTTGGGTGGTAGTTTGATTGCCTAGTGTAGATGGAGTGCTGAGGTTTTAGATGATTTTCAGTCCCTTTCAGAAATTACTGAGGAATGAGTGCAGCCCAGCAGAGCACGACGCTGTGGGTTATTTGTAGCTAACAGCTATGGTTAATGCTAATTACGTGACTAAAACAGCAGGCGATGCTTGGTACTTGTCCTGATTACCACGTTACTCCGCTAATGATATATTTCACAGGGCCAACACAAGAGAGGCACTTCCTATGCAATCAATGGCCCATTCAGAAGCAGCAAGTGATGATGTCATCCGTGTGGTAGCGGCGGAGAGAACCTGGTGATGTTCTCCTGAAAATGCAGCGGTCCTGGTTCCACTGGCTGCCTCGACCTTCAGCTATGCGCTGCAGGTCACCCAGCAGAAAGTAATGACCATTGACAGTCTGGGTTTGGCCATCCAGAATTTTCAAAACATTATAATTACGCACTGGATATTGCACTGGAAGCTCATTGTCAGTGGTAATGGCTTATAACCTATTGTAATGTTTCTGCTAGCCTGCGTTTAATTCAGTTTGGTCTCTGTTTCCAGCAACCCTACAGCTCCATTGGTATTATATCGTTTTGTGCTCAGCCGGAAGGCTTTTCTTGCCCTCATGCAGCCAGTATTAATTGTTTGCTGCACGTTAAGTAATTTAAGGTTTTATTCTTTGTACAAAAAAAGCTGTTTCCATACAATGCCATGTGCTCAGATCGAGAAGAGAGCCTGTCCTATATTACGTGATTAATTTTTTGTTTCATTTTCAAAATGTATTATCTAAAATAAACCATTAACACAACGCAATTGTTATTAGACAATGCTATTATTATTCTAACAGGGGTTAATTGTGATAACTTGACAACAAAATTAATGCCTGTGTTGTTGGCTGTCACACTACAGTTTGAAATAAAACCTCTACAGGCATCAGAAAGTATGGGCCTTTCTAAGTGTCTCGCCCCCTGTGTAATGGAAATAATGTATTCCAAATCTTGAAATTAGGTTCAGAGAAAAGAAAACCCATTACAGTGTGACTCCTGCATAGAGAGTAGGTGGGCGGGGCACATTCAGGGGTGGCTCCTCTACGCACCACCAGCTAATTTTATTACATATGAAAGCCAGTATCCGTGTCTCAGAGAGAATGAACTGTTGGGTCCAGCTCATGTGTTTTTATGGTCATTCGAGAATAATGAGGTCGTTCTGTAAGCTGCTCGGTTTGCCCTCCTGAAATATTCCAGCCAATCAAATCGCCTCATTTCCCTTTGCTCCTGCGGCTCTGATTAGGTTTATAGAGCCCTTCATATGCCAGAACGTGCAACAGATCATAGACTTCAGTTCACTAAGCTCATTACACGCCTATTAGCAGCATCACCTCTAGCGTGGGCCCCTCTGACTGCATACACAAGGAAGGAGCTGCCTGGTCCCCAGAGAGGCCCGCCGCTGATCCTCACCGTTAATCATCACTGATCCCCGCCGCTGATCCCCACTGCTGACCTTCACTGCCGATTCTCACTACCAAGGATATCTGACCGTTGATCCTCGCCACTGCCATTCCTCACCACCGATCAGCACCATTGATCCTCGCTGCCAATTCCCGCTGTTGTTCCTCATCACTGATCCTTATTGTTGATTCTCACCACTGATCCCCGCCATGATCCACGCTGTCGATCCCTGCCGCCAATTCTCACCGTTGATCCTCAACATGGATCCCCCGCACTGATCCCTGTCACCAACCCCTCACCCCCTCGTTGATCCTCACAGCTGATCCCTGTCACTGATCCTCACTATTGATCATCGCCACTGATCCCTACTGCCATTCCTGGCCATTATATCCTTGCCACGCATCCCTACCGCTAATCCCCACCGCCAGCTGTACCCGCTCCCTTTCTTCTCCTCCCACAATTGCCCATGGCCTTCACCCCTTCACTGCGTTGGTCCTCAGGCACTTAGCCAACCATGTGTGGCAATGTTCACTTCTCCCACTTTGGGGCACCACACTGACCGTTTATCGCATGCTCCCAGCTGTACTCCATGGGCCAGCGCTGAAAATCCCTGTACAGGGTTTGCGGCAAAAGAGATTACACAGCTGTGTCACCAAGGAGGCCAACAGCACAGTGAGCACAGTCTATTTTAGAAAGAGGCTGGGAGAGCAGGGAGCAGCACAGGTACAGCAGGGAGATACGGAGAGAGGAGGCTGCGCTTCTGTTATGGAAAATATTCAAAATATGTAATAACATGTCTGTTTAGAGGGGGGTGGATCTCACAAAAGGGATCCAGTCATTGTTTTGCATATGAAGAAAATTCCAAACCTTCGGGAGCTTTCAATGTCAGGCTCAAATGTTCCCTTCAGCGAAGCCTATCTGAAATAGGGCTCCTCACTGAGGTGGAAGAAACATAGAATCAGAATCAGCTTTTATTCGCCAAGTGTGCTGGGGCACACAAGGAATTTGTTTCCGGCAGCTTGAGACTCTCTCATACACAGACACTAAGCAATACCGTACAAACAATAAATTACACTATACAAGAAATGCAAATGTGAAAAATTACAAATATTATAAATATACACACAGGGGTAACACTGTGCAATTTTATGGTGTGAGGTAGCGTGCAAACAGGGGGGAAATTGACATGAGGCAGGTGACACAGTTTAGCTGTCTATGAGGGTGACGGCCTGAGAAGAAGCTGCCCCTGTGCCTGGTGATTTTTGTAAACAGAGTTCTGTAGCGCCTGCCAGAATGGAGGAGCTGGAAGAGATTTTGTCCGGGGTGTGACGGATATGCAGTGATCCTATCTGCCTGTTTCCTAGTCCTTGAGCAGTACAAGTCCTGGATGGAGGGCAGGGGGGCACCGATGATTTTTCCTGCTGTCCCTACAGTCCACTGCAGTCTGTTCCTGTGCTGCTCAGTGGCTGCTCCATACCAGACTGTGATGGAGGAGCAGGTAATTGGTGAATTCAGTTTTCGGAGGCCAATTCCAATTTTTTGCAAGTGGGACCGGACAATGCCGATTTTTGCAGTTTCCGATTTTCTTACTAAGAATTAAGATTTAAATAACAATTAAACAAACGTTTCTTGTCATTTTCCAGTACGTTTAAATTCACGAAATAACGCGAGATTGACCTTTTAGGCCCAGTAAAAAAAAATCATTAGCGAATTTAGCCCGCATCGATTTTTTTTTTTTAATTTTTAAAAGTGTATTTTCCTGTGTAAATTCCACTGCCGGCGTTCACAAATTTCACAGGCAGACGATAGAAACCAATTGCCGCGCATTCTTCCACCCCAATATTTTCTTTTGATATTAATTTTGCAGATCAACCCATATGTCATATATCTGTTGCTGTTCCTTTTGTTTACTGTTGATGTTTAAAACTGTTATCTTCCGTTATCTTTTTTCTAAGAAATAAAAATAATAATAATTAAAAAATCGCCCTCCCTCATCACTTGTTTCTGATTGAAAGGATGATAAACTAATGATTTTTTTTACTGGGCCTTATTTCTCCCGCTTTTAAATTGGAGCTAGTGTGGAGCGATTTGACTGGAGTGGGAGGAAATTTTAATGGAGCGAGCGGAGAGTCGTAGTGCGAATTACAGCAGAGGAGCGGAAATTCTCACCGCTCCACTCCACTCACATGCTCTGAGGTCTAAATGAGCGTAACTATATATCATCTCTAATTTATGTCTAAATATGTAACTAATCATTATATTCACCTCATGACATGCCAGTATTTAACAGGAGCAACAATTTACAATGGTAATGCACACGTTTTGAAAATTGGATAATTAATATACACATTTATGTTTCACACCTATATATATAACTAATATTATTCTGATAGTTTGTGTGTATGCTGCAGTAAGGGTCCCTGTATCATCCGATCATATGTTTTCCTGTATGCACCAAAAATTGAAAACACGGCTGATATCAGCACGCATTTTGAGGATGCCCTAATTGACATTTAGACTCCCGCAGAATTGAGATCAACAATAGGTTTTGTAAAAAATGATTTTCAAAAGATGCTAGAATAATGTAAAAAAATATTACAAATTGGTCAACAACCAGCATACTTTGGAACACAAACCATTATCGGCACAAATGTTGGCCATATAAATGTATTAAAGTCATTCACACATTCCTTTTAGTTTAATAAATATATTAATAAATACTTATTGGCATATGAATAGCAAGGTGCTTCAGGGCGTGTCGATCGGTAGAATGCGATCAAAAAACGTATAAGCGGCAGGTGTTAATCATCAATTATTTTATTTCATATAAAAGCGGATGTTTGTGTTTGCTGAGAGTGGACATATTCCAAAAGATTGTCTAACATCCTTTGAGGGTTTTTTTCAGGAAATAAAAGGAGATGACAGCATGGGCAGAGCTGTTATGATCATTAGCATTCCATTATAGTCAATGGCATTTCAGGGACATCGACAGCTAATTAGTCCACGGGTATGTGCATGGCGTCCACAAAAGTGCCACAGTTGTATTTATGAAAACGTTGTATAATTTTTATTATTGTATTTTCTTTGTATTACACGTGTATATGTGTCTACTCCAGAGAGCATGAGATATTCATGCATCCCAACGGTTTCATCTAAGCCTAAATGTCTGGTTCTGACTCCAACTAGCGGGGCGGGGCGGGGCGGGGGCAGTTCCGCACAGTGATCCTCTGCGTCGTCATTATGAACTTTCTCATAAATATAAAATACCAAAAAGAAACAGATAGAACCACAAAGAGATGTCGCTAACTATGCCAGCCAAGTAAGTGGAGTACATAAAACGTAAATTTGTTATTGCACAAGTTTTAGTGAATAGTACGAGAAAGCTAAGTTTTATGAGCGATGTTAGCGAGCAACAATGGTTGAATTTTGTTACCAGCGAAGCTAATTAATGTGGCGTTTTCCCCTTTGTGAATGTCAGCGAATATTTAGTAAAATCGTTTGTTTTCCGGTTAGCTTAGCTTACTGTTAACTTTAGCCTAACATGGTGGGTAAGAGTTTTTGCACTTCAAGTTAATACTGAAATAGCTCATTTACCAATCAAACATTAGAAGTTATACTTGGGTGAAACAATTGTCATGAGTTTTGAGTATTTTGTGCAGGTACGTGTTAAAGTAGTACTGGTAAATCTGCAATGAATGAGTTTTACTCATTCTAATCGAATAAGCAGTTAATGTACATTGGGAAAAGAATTAAATGTATTCGGAACAAGAAAAAGGCATAGGCCTATTTGTATTTTGTCTGTGAATGTGTATTTGTTGCAGAGACACTTGTTTTATTATGGATTTTGTTTAATGTTAAACGTAAAAAGACATTGAACTTTAAGTAAACACTTAGAACACAGAATATGAGAAAATGTTTAAATAAATAACTGCAGAGAACGCCAAAGCATCGAAACGCTGTTGTCCTGCCTCCTCATTATTCTCCTATTTTTCAGGAACTTCTCTGTTAACTTGGTGCCGCTGGGCGGTACCCGTTACATATGTTTACACCTCACTGTGTAGTGTGAGCGGAGCGGGCCGAATTTGGTTAGAGGACGGAGCGTTTTTTTTTTTTATTAAGGCTTCTCGCTCCGATTTCGCTCTGATACTGCTCGCAGTACGACTCTGAGGCGTGCCCAAATCTTCCCAGAATTCATCTGTGCAATTATCAAGACTGTTACAGAAATTGGCCGAATTCAAGAAGTATTTCACAAAGGAAACTGATAGGTCATGTAAGTGTACAATTCTGATCAAATGTATACAGATGACAATGTAGAGCAAGAACAATGATGTGGTGAAACTGTTTCAGTGAATAAAGATTCACTTTGGAATCTAAAAAGACACTTGGAAACATAAGTGTGCTACGTGAACATGGGGAGGCCAAAGCAAAACGTGAGTTTTATATGGTTATACAGTGTAGCATATCACATCTAAGTAAATTAAAGTATAAAAGCATATAAAGTAAATGTTGGTAATCAAATAATTATATTCAAAGCAGCTAGGTCTAATAGACAGTGTTACATTAATTAAAAAAAAATCCTATCAGTGAAATTTAATTTGTAGAGAGAGTGTCTCACCTTACGGCGCACAGAGCGTCAAAAAGGCACAGGAAGCAAAAGTTGGGGCAAACACAGGGTTTTAATAGGAGCAGCAACAAGAGGAGCAGGCAAAAACACTGGGTGACATTACAATGACCAGAATGGGGAAACGAAATGAAACGCGGACTAAATACATTAAACTAATGACAGTAACCATAAACAGCTGATAAACGCAGGGAATCCACATGGGGTAAATGAGGGGGCATGGCACACGGAAGTAGCGGACTCTCGGGGCCTGACCGGGGGGGGGGGCGCCCCGCCCCCCCCCGCCCCCGGCGGGGGCGGGGGGGGGGGGGGCGCGGCGGGGGGCGGGGGGCGGCG
>JABFEA020000130.1:14937475-14949958 GCA_019775915.2 Cyphomyrus plagiostoma | reverse complement strand
CCCCACCCCCCCCCCCCCACCCACCCCCACACCCCCCCCCCCCCCCCCCCCCCCCCCCCCCCCCCCCCGCCCCCCCCCCCCCCCCCCCCAGGCTCGGTGGTGCTTGGAATCCACGCTGCAGCTGTCATATGTGAAGGCGTGTATCTTGGGTAGATTACCGCACTGTGGTGCTATAGGGCGAGTACTGGCGGGGTGTGCCGGGGTAGGAAGTTAGCGGCGCAAGTCGGCGTTCGGTGGTAACGGCTGGACTCCAGGCGCCACGGGAAAGGTTTGTGGTTTCTGCTAGAAGCTGCGGTATTATTTATATTGTGGGTTTTGTGTTTTGTGCGGGGGATTGTGATGTCTTCCCCCGACTTATTTAATTAATATTATTTAATTTTCTTTCCTTTGTTTGTGTGTATTTTGCTTACTTAGGAGTAACCATAGTCTTTGTATTCCGGATGGGATGGGAGCTACCCAGGCCCTTTTATTGTACACGTGTGGACGCTAACAATGTGTTTTAATTGATTGTGAAAAATACCCTAATACGTGTTTTAGAGAGTGCTGTGTTTGGAGCATTGGGGGGCGGTGTTGCCTGTCGCTCTGCTTACTACTGGGGACACGGAGCTGTGGAATTATAATAATAAATGCTTATTGACAGATGCCGGTTGTGAGCTGTTTCTTATATCTGGTGCCCAGTTTAGCCAAGTGACGAATGGGTGTTATTGGGAATAGCTTTTTTACAATATTGTATGGAAGAAGCTTAACTAAGAAGGTTTCGGGAAACACGACATTCGTACTAACTAACGACGCAGAGTTAAGCAGGTGTCGGGAAACGCACAGTTGTAGGCTACCCTTTTTCACCAGATACTGGCCGTCTCATTGTCCTCTGCACCCCATGAGTGGTGTTGCACCCTGCGATTCGGCTGCTTGCAGTTTAACTTTGCCCAGCAGTTCTGGGACGGCAGAGTCTGAGACCCAACGTGTGTAACATGCTTAAGAATGTATAGAACACAGCAAACCAGGTAGCATGACAGTAGAAGGAGCCTTCTGTAGCTACTGCCATCTATAGGCATGAAAGGGATAATGCAGCCAAACCGATGAACATCATGCATGAACACATGCGAGCGCGCGCGCACGCAGAAATGAATCAATGTCGATACATGGGTTCAAAGAATTGATGCAAAATAATTAGTAATAGAATTGTGATGCACAGATTAATCGTATTGCCAACAGCTCTATTAGAGAGGAAAAAGGGCTATTAAGGTCAACCATAAAAAATCAGATCAAATGAAGGTTTGTTAAGCCATAAATTTTAGCAAGCAGGCTGTGTGACTGCGCCCTCATGCCTGCCGTGTCTGCGTACATGTGTATGTGTCTGTAGTGTATAGGTGTGTTTGTCTCTGTATAGGTATGTGTCTGTGCATGATCTCCATGTGTTACATGAGGTTTTGGACACACTGTTTCCCCCCACAGTCCAAATACACACCATTAAGTCGACTCTTTTCTCTAAATCACACGTAGTGTGTGTTATTTGCCCTGAGATGAATCGGCACGCAGACCACAATGCTTCCAGATGTCATGCTTTCTGCTTTTAAGCTAAGATTGCGCAAGATACGATATCTTTATTGCTCCTGTACGAGTACAATGACATGACGCTTTGATCCTTTTATGCAAGTCTCTGTAAAGACCATACCTGAAGTTAAAGCCAGTTTAAGGAAAAAAAAACAGAATAAAATAAGCAAGCAACATACAGAGATTACAGTACACAGCGTAAAAGTATAGGAGGAATATTGCACATGATTTACTGCACATGAGATAAATATACTGCACTTGAGAAAAGCCAGTTGAGAGTGCAGTAGATGATCAAGAACAGCCAGATTGCAGAGCATAATGGGTTACATGGAATACAGTGGAGGTACAGAGATAAGTGAGAGGTTGACTGCATGATGATGCCACTATGTGTGGGGCGTAAACGGTGAAGGTGCATGTTTCTCCGTGCGTGTGTGGCGTGAATCAGTCACAGGTCGCTTCCTGGGATCCAAACTCCACGACCCTGGAGAGGGAGGCTGCTGGACAGGGGAAGGAAGGATGGATGGATGGTATGAATGGGCCCATCGCCAAACAGCAGGTGATTCTACATAATATGTCGGTATGTTCATTATTTTAACATGGACCTAAAAACAGTGATGTTGACTAACAGAGGGGATGAAATGATCCCTTCAGTCAGGGATGGTGATCCAGTCAACATGCTGGCAATAGTGTCCCAGCACTATTTCCACTGTTGCCAGGGCTGTTCCAGTGGCCTCCTTGTGGAATTGGTGGTGATAACAGGCATTGTGCAGGCTGCCCTTTTCCCTTCAGACCTGCAGCCTTCCTCTTGGTCTGCATAGCCAAGCTGCTAAGCAAGTTTCCCTAACCATAAGCAGCATGAAATCTCTCTTCATTTTTATAACAGTGTTTTCCCTCCCTCTGGGGTTTCCATGGTGACTGATCAGGTGACCCAAGTCAAGCCCATCCCCCTCCTCCAGTAACTGCCATAGTGGTTTGCAGGCCTGGGATCCCAGGGGGGACACTGGGGCAGTTCACCAGTGCAAGCGGAAGCATGGTCAGGCACATGCTCATGTAGATCTGATCAAATTATGCATACTTAAGAACGTGATCAGCCCTGCCCGTAAACGGTCCCAAAATTCACTGGAAAAGTCTGCATAATGGATCCCACTCCTCAGCTCTCCACGAGAATGTGAATCAGTCACCAAAATCCCCAATTCATTTTTGTCAAAACGGTTACCCTTTTGTCAGTATCCCGCATCACACCACATCACGCCTTTAAACTCCAATTAGGCCTTCATAGGTGACCCTGCATATCAGGCTGAGGGGGGGGCCTCATTGTAATCACAATGTCACAGAAGCTCTTGCTGGGAACCTGGCGATGTAGCCCTCTGCTGTTGGGCTCAGCTCACCATATGACACTGACAGGACATGGCAGCCGCCAGCTCCGGTCACCTGTCACACAGAATGTCATGTGATCAGGAAAAAGGAAACGGGCGGACTTCTCAGAGTGAGTCACAGATGGCCACCGTCAGCCACTGTCTTCCGTGCCTGCGATTCTCCAGCCGTGGTTCTGATCACCCAGCGAACAGGGAACGTTCCCGGGAACTTTAGCCAATGTCACATGAAGGTCGTCTCAAAGTTTGCAGAGAACGTTCTTACTGTAAAGTTCGCGGAACATTATTTCCACGTTTTACATTTTAACAAAGGTTCTGTCAAGGTATTGCAAGTAATGTTCAAAAATGTTGCTTTATAATGAAAAAAGACTTTATAAAATTGTTGTAAGTCGACCAGTAAGTGCTGCCCAACCCTGAGCCCGTAAAAGTCGATGTGTGACGCGGTGGTTTGTCCCATTGCTCTGACACACCCTTCATTTCCATTTATATTAGTCTTAGTTGTAGTAGTGGGATTATATTCTGGAGGCATAAGGAAAACTGGACACTTTCAACATTTCCATGCATTAATTGTAACATTGCTAGAACGACAAACTGCTAGCAGGGTAACTGTGAGTGCAGTTTGCAGCTAGACTGTAGCTAATTAAGCTTGACCAAGACTGTTGACCGCTTTCTTACCCAGATGTGATATATTCTGACATTCCTGTTAACTGGAGATTTTTTTGTACTTGTGAAAGAATTTCAGTTTCAAATCGCTACACATATTTGTCTGGCTTAGCTGACAATTGTTTGTTTCTTAATGAAACTTTTAATAACTTAATACTTGAATCATACTGAACATTTAAATGTGAATGGTTTTAAGTGAGATATAGGTAATGGTTACAAATTATTAATCTAAATATATGTTGTCATTTTTCAGGATTTTAGAGTTAAGGGTCTTGCTGGTGACATCACGCTGCCTGTCCCAGGATCTGAATCAGCAACCTTTTCGATCACAAGCAAGGGTTCCTAACCCACAGAACCGCCCATTAATCACATACACTACTGTAAGGAGTCTTACAGAAAAGAATCACCTATGTGACCAAAATCAGCTTCACGCAGCGTCAGGTAACTAATAATCAGAAAATCAATGAAATCTTACAAACTGACAGAACATCCATGAATGGGGAAGAGAAATCGGAGAAATGAGATTCAAGTGAGTGACTTCAGAAAGCAAAATAACATTAACATGGCTGAATGAGACTCATTTCATGCCATGACATTTGCTGTATGACCCTGATTTTTGTAATATCCCAGCACCAATTAAAACAGATTCCCGTCACAGTATGTGTGCTATTTGCTAACAATCCGTTGCTCAGAAGTGGACAGTGGATGATAAAAGAGCTTGAGATGTTGAGTGTTTCAGATTGACCCAGAAGGCAGCATCATGCCATCCTGATCGTTAATGTTCCCCTGAACATTAAGGCCACGCAAGGGTGTTCAGGATCTCTGCTGTCTGTCACCTTCATTTCCACTAACTATCACTGCTGCCCATAAATGGAGCCAGGGAAAGTGCTGGGACGCCCTGTCGGCCATTATTATTACAACGATGAAACTGCTAAATCTTCCACAAGGCAGAGTCCATCTGTGCAAGAATTGTGCCTGCATTCACATCAGAGGCAGCACTGTCCTCACTACTCGTTCGGCCACCGTAAGGGCCTGTAGTGAACAGAAATACATTTCATTAGCTTGACAGGCACCTTTTCTGTGCTAGAAAAAGGGTTAATATGGAAAACAGGAAAAAAAAAAACAAAACCCACCAAAACACTTCAGTGGCTAAACGGGATCAGGCATGTCTTCACGGTGATAAGTAACTCTCAGCTTCCAGAGGACCCTTCAAACAGGAAGTGGGAAGATTCATTTCGGGCTCAGTCAGACATCCAAGCACAGTGACACACTCACCATCACGCCCTCCGCCCTCCACGTAAACACACAGCGATGTCTCACGGTAACCCAGAGCAGTATTTGGGTAACGTTTTTTTTTTTTTTTTTCTGTTGTTGCTATAAATCCAATTTCACAGCACCTCACTGTGAGTAAATTAAAATTGATTGGCAGAGCAGCTGCCTGAGATCAAAGTTCATAGGATGTCTGATGAATTTTTCCTAATTTCGGAAATTTTCTGAAATCCTCCCCGAGGAACGTTAAAAATAACCCTGCAACTGAATCACTGAGCAAAACAGACAAGACCATGAAGCCCTGGTCCACCGACACACTCTCACTTTTTATGTAAATGCACTTCTTTCACTAAACTGAATCTGCATCTTTTCAACGTCTTGCAAAAAAAAATAATCTCTGAATTCCTGTGATGCTCAGATGTCGGCTCTTCAGTGACGTTTTATGAATAAGAAGTGTACTCTGTGCTGAGAGTGGCGTGAAAAGCTTGCCTCAGAGACCAAGTAAGCAGGTGGCATCTTAGATATTTCCTGACCCCCCCCCCCCGCACCCCACCCCACAAGCATCTCTATCAGGCATCATCAAAAACAGGAAACATTTACAAGAGGTAATCTGACAAGTCCCACTCGAGACGCAGAAAGAGGGTCGCGCTCACTAATGGTCGTGCCTATTGCTTTGACAAAGGCGATGCCTATTCATCTGTGCTAAATGAGGCCACCTGGAGAACACAGTGCTCCAGAGGCCAAATGAAGGTTGCGAGATGTGCCACAGATCACAACGCACAAGGGCGGACAGAATGGCAGGCCATCACAAGCCATATGTGCACTCAGTCAAACACTGGGAGAAATTCAAGTTTTTGTAATGTTGGAGTAGTCCTGAGTACTTGAAGGAAAACAGTGCAACACGGAGAAAACACGCAAAGTCCATGCACACAGAGCGGAGGTGAAGCCTACATTCCTCTGTCCAAAATTATACAAATCTCAGAGATGAGTGGAGCAGATAAAGCAGCATGCATATGCAGCGTCACACGCGCTCTGCCTCTGTAACACACTTGACTCTCAGCTGGCCCACGTCCTTTCCCTTCAGTGACGACGATGAATGACTGGCAGTCATGCTCCAGCAGATCACAGAGAATCGGGCCTAATTTGGGTGAAGAGGCTTCAGGTATATCCACTGAAGCACAGAGATGGTCAGCTCAGGGCCAGCTTCCGTATAAGGAATATTTCAGCTAAAGGCCGGTCTGCACGTTGGACCGCTGCTTCCTCCTCAGCGATCCACGTGTTCGCCCCGTGACCTCTGCTTCTTCCTCGGTGATCTGTACATTCACCCCGTGAGCTCCACTTCCTCCATGATGTAACAGAAAACCTGCCCAGGTCACCTTCCTCCATTGCTCCCTGCTCCAGTTCTGATGCTCATGTGCCCATTGCAGGCACCTTTGGTGATGGACAGCATGAGCTATGCAGCCCCACACACAGCAAGCTTTCATGCACTATGCATTCTGACACTTTCTGACATTTTTTTTTTTTTAATCATAACCAGCATATTTTTCAGCGGCTACTGCTGCAGTGGGTCTCCTGTGAGATGAAAACAGAACCTTGGGTGTTCATGACCTCAACGCTGGTCCACCAGCTGTTCTTGGATCTCATATGGTTGGTACTGACCACTGTATAGCAGGAACACCCCACAAGACCTGCCATTTTGGAGATGCTCTGACCCAGTCGTCTTGCCATCACAATTCGGTCCTTGTCATAGTCACTCAGATCCTTACACTTGCCCATTTTCCTGCTTCAAACACATTAACTTCAAGAACCGACTGTTCACTTCCCTGACATATAATCGTCCCCTTGACAGGTGTCACTGTAATGAAATAACCAACGTTATTCGCTTCGCCTGTCAGTGGTTTTAATGCTCTGGCTGATGGGTGTACATGAGTGAGTAAAATGTCCCAAGGTAACGTTGTTTGAAGTTCAGAAGCACTACTATGCAGAAATGCTAAATTCCATGCAGCCCATTACTCCGTTTTGATGCTACACACCTAAGCCACCTTCCGCCCCATTCACAGACTTACAGGGCCTTCGTGCTGCGTGGATTTCATCATGTGTGACTGGATCCTGCAGCAGAAATTCTATTCACCACCTTTAATATCTGCTCGCCCAGTCGTGACATGAGGCAGAAGCCATCAGTCCCTAACTGGGCATTTACTTACTATACAGTCTATGACTATGAGCAATTTAAAGTCACCAAGTCCAAAGAAACTTACATGAACACGGAGAGAATATGCAGACTCTGCAAATCCTGGCTATGCGAAGCATCAGCTCCACAGGGTCTCAGCAAAACATGACCGATTCACCAAATACAGCAGTACATCACTAAATGCAATTTGACATCATTAAATGTGGTAATATACCTATACCTCTATCAGTCCAGATAATTAAGTGACAAAAATTGCTGAAACCTTCGTGAGCAAAGTAATACCTTTGTTGACAAACAAAATTGGGGTGAGTATTTCATCGTTTAGTTTATTATGATCATCTAGCCACGCGGCTCAGCTGACTCGGACATATCAACATAGACTATACACAACTACTCCACAAAAATTTTAAAAGGAAGTAATCCTGTTTCATATCCTCAAGCGGTAAGCTACAGTTCACAGCCAAAGCAGGATCCTAGGGCTGCCACCAAACTGCACATCTTGCCGTCAGTCCCTTAATGCAACAACATAGTCCGGGAAACGTTCTTCAATCGGGGTGTTAAGCTTTGCACTGTTCGTGAAAATAAACACATTTCTATCCATGTACGTACTTTTTAAGGGTTATATTTAAAATCAAACGCACTGACTATTCATCTATGTACTCACCTAACACCATGCAAGTACTACGTACTCAGACCATTTTGCAAGTGCTACTTGCAAAAATTTAATCAAGCGGTGCACCGTCGAGAATATTTCCTAGTTCTATACTTCTGTAGACTTCTACATTCGTCTTAAAGATCATTGTCTTTTTATCTAAGAAAGGATATTAAATTAACATCAAATTTCCAGGCGGGGACTTCGATCACGGTGGGGTGACAGCTGTTAACAGTACTGAGCGCGTAGTACAGTTAACGAAACATGTCAACAGTAATCATCTTGCTTATATTTTGCGTTCAAAATTCCATCAGTGCAATTAAATTCGTTTTCAGAGTCAATTCCAGAAGAATCAACGGCAATTAAAACATGCAAATCAAATTATTGCTATTCAAAGAAGTATCATCACAACCGCGTTATCCACTGAAATTTAACAATGCATATTTTTTTTGTTCTGAAGACAGCCAGCTAAGTTACCCCGCGTGGTGAATGGCAGCAGTGGAGAGTTATCAATCTACAGTATTACATAAACTTTAACCATTTGGTCGCAATGTTGGGGTACTGGGACAGTTTAAAAAGATACAAGCAAATTGGGTTTTTACAAGGATTTAATTCTCCCTTATAAAGCATATTTTTTCCACAAATAAATAAACAAATAGATAAATAGATCGAAATATCCGACAATGCTTTAAATTATTGCCACTTTGAGAAGTTCCCCGGCGGTGCGGCAAAACCAAGAGAGAAACGTGTTTCTTAAAAAGCACCTAACTTACCCATTCCAACACGCGTATAAATCCAAGGGGTAATTTTAATACCCGGAATGTTCCAACAGACACGATCTGGGAATGAAATAAATGACAAATTGAATAATTAATAAACAACAAAATTAACCTTGTTTCTATATTCGTAGCTTGTAAACTGGCAATAATAGCTGGAGTAAATAAAACATTCAAGCCTACCTGGTCAGCAGTATCCATTTTTTCAAACCTGATTTTTAACGCTTTGTGTTTTATGGTATATTACGTGTTGTTGAGCGATAGGAAAACTGTTAACAAGGTTAAGACAAACCAAGTGACTGCAAGCGGCGGGCGCGAAGGCGGACTGGCGGCTCTAATCGCTCCCCGCACGGAAAGGGGCGCACGCCGGGGGCTCGGCGCCGCGGAGACGCGCTGGGATGGGCGTCGTGGAAATGAACGGCGGTCCCCGCATTTCGCAATCGCACAACATCGATCACTGTCGCTGTATTATTTGTCGCTGTCGTGTGCAGTGAAATATGTACACCATCAAGTCAAAGGCAAAGAGGCACAAGAACATCGTCACCCCAGACGGGTAATCAGGCTCAAAGTAAAATCTGCCAAGTGTTTGCCTTAACTGGTGTCCGTGAGTGGAGCACAATTAATGCTTCAGTTTTGAGACATTGCTCTACCGCAGTGGTGTCGAACTGCAGTCCTGGGGGGCCGGAGCCCTGTGTAGATTAGTTCTTTCCCTGTTCCACAACAAATGATTCAGCTCAAGAGCTGTGTGGTAATTAGCACAAGGAGTTGAGGGTGTGTCAAATGAGGGGAAACCCAAAAATGTGCAGGGCTCTGGCCCCCCAGGACTGCAATTTGACACCCCTGCTCCACCAAAATGTACAAGGTATGCAATTACCCTGAAAGTCAGTAAAAAGGTTTTTGAACAGTCTTCTGAATCAAAGTAAATTTATTGAAGGGGCCCTAAAAGTGAATCTTGTCGGGGCCCCATTTACAGCGGAGAGGATGAGGTGGCTACTGACTCTGGCAGCTATAAAAGCTGCATGGCTTCACTGTTCACTGCCCAGGTCTTTTAATCATGCATCCACTGCCTTAACTGGCAGCTCATCAGCCAAAAGCTGCATGGCTTCACTGTTCACTGCCCACGTCTTTTAATCATGCATCCACTGCCTTAACTGGCAGATCATCAGCCAAAAGCTGCATGGCTTCACTGTTCACTGCCCACGTCTTTTAATCATGCATCCACTGCCTTAACTGGCAGATCATCAGCCAAAAGCTGCATGGCTTCACTGTTCACTGCTCACGCCTTTTAATCATGCATCCACTGCCTTAACTGGCACAGCCTTAGCTCGGCTAGTGCTAAGCAGCCTGTTACAGATCATACCAGTGAGATGACAACTTTGCTCTCTCCATGTCCAGGGCTGGGGACTCACGTCTTCATGAAGTTCCTCTCCCAGGTCTTGTCCGGCTCACAGTGATGATTCCACTGCTTCCTACGATCTCTGCACAGTATGAAATAGACCGGCGTTGTCTCTGGGTGCAGTAATGACAGGTCTCCGTCGTGACTGCCCTGCCCATGATGGAAGGCCATCCAGCAGATGCCTGCCACCCTTCCACCCTTGGCAGCTGGCAGTTGGATCAGGGTGGATGCATCTGGTCGTGGGTGGGACCAGCTAGGGCAACTAATGGTGACAGTAATTATGCATTAACCATTAAGCAGCCTCATGAACAATGGCATAAGGTCATTAGATGCAGACCAGCGTCTAGCTCCTCAATATTTTTGGCAACAGCATTATTTCTTAGTAGTTTACTTAGTATATGCAGGTTAAAGGCAGGTTAACTGCAGGTTACACATCACTGTCCCAAACCATATGCTTCCTTATACCAGAACAAATCCAGCTTTTCTGTGTAGCCCTGGATATACAGTATTACTGTACCAATTTAGATGCAGTTCCTAATTTAGGTGGTTCAGTGGCTCATTGGCCCTGTAGCTCAGTGACTCAGTGGCTCATTGGCCTTGTGGTTTAGTGACTCAGTGGCTTATTGGCCCTGTAGCTCAGTGACTCAGTGGCTCATTGGCCCTGTGGTTTAGTACCTCAGTGGCTCATTGGCCCTGTGGTTTAGTGACTCAGTGGCTCATCGGCCCTGTGGTTTAGTGACTCAGTGGCTCATCGGCCCTGTGGTTTAGTGACTCAGTGGTTCATTGGCCCTGTAGCTCAGTGCCTCAGTGGCTCATTGGCCCTGTGGTTTAGTGACTCAGTGGCTCATTGGCCCTGTAGCTCAGTGACTCAGTGGCTCATTGGCCCTGTGGTTTAGTGACTCAGTGGCTCATTGGCCCTGTGGTTTAGTGACTCAGTGGCTCATTGGCCCTGTAGCTCAGTGACTCATTGGCTCATTGGCCCTGTGGTTTAGTGACTCAGTGGTTCATTGGCTCAAAGGCTCAGTGGCTCTGTGACTCAGAGACTGTTGGTGGCTCCTTTCACATCCAGGTCTGGAGATTACAGTCGTACCTGTGTGTGTGCAGTTTTCACAGACTCCCTATGCTGCAAGTGTTGCAATTAAGCAAATTGGCATAATAAAACTGCCTATATGGTATGATTGTGAGTGTGTGTGCCCTGTGATGGACTGGCATCCCGTCCAGGGTGTACCCCAGCCCTGTGCCCTGTGATGGACTGGCATACAATCCAGGTGTAGGAATTATGCAACACACAGATGTTGGAAATTCGAAATGCTTGGGGAACGGAGCTGTTCTTGAGCCTGATAGTCAGGTCTCTCCTGTCCTTAGCTCACTGCAGAGAGGGGGGGGGGGTGCTGGCAGGCCTCTCGGGAGTTTGATAAGATCGGGCCTAAGCTGAAGAGGCCTCTGTTCCAAGCTCCATGCGCAGAGGCTCAAGTGGAAATTTTTCTTTTGCTGAAGTTCTTTTCCAGCAGCTCTGCTGATGAACCAGTGGACTGACTTCCCCGTGGCAGAACAGGAGCATAAACGCTTTTCATATACTAATATTCAGTTCAGTCCAATTCAGGACCTTTGTATTCTTCAATTTACCTCACAGGCATGGGATAGATACAGAGAACTGTGCACAACATCCATTGGTGTGACAAAAATAGGTAGAGTGAGGAGACTGATGCTCCTTTCAGCCATTATAAAAGGGCGACCTTCATTATTCTCGCCAAACAAAAAAGTAATCATCACAGTGGATGTGGGGCGTTTTGCTCGTGCAAATTAGGCAGACTGACAGCAGGCAGCGGCGATGAAGGAGATCTTTATATTCTCAGTTTCCAGACCTTGTTGTCTCTCACAGAACTCTTTGGCGGTAAAGACCTGGGCCTGATTGTCTCCAGGTTGAATAAATAAACCAAGAAGCCAGCAGCAGAGACTGAGAGCCGAAGGCACGTCTCCGCCCTTCTGAGGGCAGCGCGCTTCTGTCAGCTGCATCGGGACTTTTATAGCCTACAGGTCAATGGTTCAGAGACATTTTGATCAATGGTCCACATCAGATTTTTGTTCAAAGTCAGAGGTCCAGAACAATTTTCAATAACAAAATAGCATTTCATGATCGTTAATAAATTATCAATAATTTTCTATATTGGATATGAATATATAACAATAATGAGTACATAACAAGGACTGGTTTAACACTTGATGATTGTTTAGACTCTGATGGTGGGGGATTATGACAAGTTATGTGCGTGTGAATTTGGTGGTCCTTTATTGTATTTTTGTTCTTCAAATCACATTAAGCTTTTTAACACTAACCACGTGGATTCATAAAGTACCTTATTGGCTAGGACTAAGTTGGAGTTCAGTCGAATTTGAACCATGGTCTTCACTTTGTGAACCCTTGCTATAACACTGTGTTTTCATTGCACTATTAGAACCCTTGCTATAACACTGTTTTCATTGTCTGTACTATGAGAACCCTTGCTATAACACTATGTGTTTGTGGTCTGCACTATGAGAACCCTTGCTATAACACTATGTGTTTGTGGTCTGCACTATGAGAACCCTTGCTATAACACTATGTGTTT
>JABFEA020000130.1:14902756-14912992 GCA_019775915.2 Cyphomyrus plagiostoma | reverse complement strand
CACAGTCCAAAAACATGCTGAGGCTGATTGGAGTTGCCAAATTGCCCGTAGGTGTGCATGTGTGAGTGACTGGTGTGGGAGTGTGCCCTGCGATGGGCTGGCCCCCCGTCTGGGGTTGTTCCCTGCCTCGTGCCCGTTGCTTCCGGGATAGGCTCTGGACCCCCCGCGACCCAGTAGGATACGCGGTGTGGACAATGGATGGATGGATGGATGGAAGGTGCGTACCCATAAATTGAGAAGCGAGAGAAACAAAAAAATTCTGCTGTGGTCCGGCTATGATGTGATATAAACACCATGAGCAGGCATTTAGTTTGGGCAAGGTGCAATATTTAGGGCAAATGAACTGAATTTCAAATAAGTTTATACTTTGCAAAATAGGGTTCACTGCCATGGCCAACTAAGATAACATCTGCGATTCCTCAACAACCTGAAATGCAAAACACCACTAACCCACAATACTACAGCAGAATATTTTGCAACCCTTTAACACTTTCACTAATATCTCCAGTAAGCAAGCAGTTCATGCTTTCGTTTGAAATGAGCTGCGTCGGAAACTTGTCCTGTCCCTACTAGTGCCTAAAAGTCAGCCTTCAGGAAGGTCTGCTGCGCTCTCAGGCACCCGAGCCCCCAGCCCGCGGCCCCCAGCCATGCGAGGGGACAGGTTCCATTCATTCTCCCTTCAGCGAGTGATACTGGCAGAGGGCATCATGTGACTAGAGGCTGTCACAGCTGCAGGGCCTTACATGGATGCCCCTAACCGACAGCTGTGCAGCTTCCACAAAGACACGTCATCCCTCGTCTCAGACGTGCAGAGTGTGGATGCGGCAGGTCCTGGGAGCACACTGACCATGCGCTTCTCTATGCAAGAGCAGGCAGAGCAGGTCCATGATGCTAACAGCTGAGCGGTAGCTACCTCGGCGATCTGAAAAACTGCAGAAAACACGGCTCAATTTAACCAACCCTAACCCTAGTGCTATATAAAAGGGTTAGGCAGTCCAAGAATAGTAATAATTTAATCTTAGAACATCTGCAAATTAACAATGACACAATAACAAAAAAAGAAGAAGAATTTCTTCCGTTCCTCAAAAAGTTGTTATATTTTGGAAAAAATAGAAGCGTGTCCTCGGGGGCTCCCAGGCGCCCCACGCATTCTTTAAAATTTCACTGCCAGCATAATTAATTCATTAAATCATTTGATTATTTAATTAATCAAATGAAGCAGTTAGATAGAAAAGGGGGCTGTCATAGAGCCCAGTCACCCTGCTCTGCCCTTCTAACCCCATCTCCTCCCACACCCCAGCCCTACCATTTCTCGAAATACCGGGCAGACCACCTAAAAAACAAGGTAAGAAACGTGTTACCCAAATGCTCGGGGCCCTTGTTGTGACATGAAGCTACACCTATTCATTTATGGCCAATCTGCACAAACCTTCCACCTGCTTTCTTTGTGTATGACACGAAGTCCATAACTCAAAAACTCATTTGTCTTATTTATGCACCTAAATATTTACATTGCACTTATTTCTCATCTGCATTATGACCAATATTTTCCATGACATAACCGTAAAAACTGTAACAGGTATGTGGTATATACCAGAGTCGGACGGGGCGGTATGACGATATCAGTAATCAATGATACCAGACGGTTACCCCGGTGACAGTGGCTAATCAGCAAACCGTGGTCTGAGTGCACAGTCTAGCCATTTATCCGGAGGCCCAGGAGTACTTTGTGTGACTTTTAATGTAATGAGGTTCACTAGATCTGTTCCCTTATGTGCCAACACTGACTGACTGGACTATCGCAAAGTGACACTATTAAATTCCCATATTGGGGGGTAATATTGTATGCCGATATAAAATTTGGTATATGATATTCAGAAAATCATCTCAAAGCCCACAGCTTTAGGATCACTGACCTGTACAATGTTCCTGGGGAGTCTGCAAAAAGATCCAGAATCCGTTAAGGAGGCAGATGGCTCTGCTGGCAAGCTGCCGGGTGTGTCTCCGTTTGGGCCTTCGGCTGCCCTTTAATAGGCAGTGTGTCGGGTCAATTGTACATTTTCAAGTGCAGACTTTCATCAATAGAATGTTTTTGTGAAGTGGCAATGAGATCAAAGACCAAACAGAATAAATAGAGCATCAATAAACAGAGTGATGCTATTCACAAGGATATAAGCCTGTAAGCAACACATCCTTATTTCCGGTGTTAAGCGAGGCTTCAGTTTCAATGCAATTTGCATCAAAATTTGAACAGGTCCAGATCATTACCCATATAATGTGGCTGTAAAGTTAGGCAAATATCGAACAAATAATTTGAGTTACCATGCTATCAAGGGTCTGAAGCTACGTTTTTTTTTTGCCATCACTATGCACATTGCTTCAATTTTGGGGCAACCATTCACTTCCAATCTGTCACTCCAACAATGTACCTGTAAAGTCTGAAAAATACTGCAAAATACTTTTAGAGTTACTGTATTCACAAGCCCAAGGGTCTTCTACAGCTCCTGTTGCCTTCCTTTGCTGACACACAGCGCAGCAATCTGTCTCAAAGCAGTTCCAGGCGGTCTATACAATTAGGATAAGACCCATTAAACAGTCTTTGAGTTGTCGTCTGCAGCAATGGACCAGTTCTATAACCCTGTGTATTCCTCGAAGTTTGAGGAAAAAAACAACTCAGAGGTGGGTATTGATTAGCCAGACAAGCAGGGCATGATTGACCTGTCCCTGCCCCCTCCCCAGTGCCACTGGGCTAGCAAATCTAACGCCAAACACCATTGGATCAGGGCTCTGTCAATCACTGCCTGTAAATCTGACAATACTCAATGCCATCAGATCAGAGTGCTGTCAATCGCTATTTGATATAAAGAATCACAGTAGCATGTTTTTCCAAACATGAAGCAAAACAAGCACCTTCAGGATCTCTGTAAGAGGTCAACAACAACATCTGTAATGCTCAGTGTTTTGCTAGCCAGTTTTTAACACTATATTTATTCCTGATTTCTCATGCCCTCCCAAGACTGGTGCTTGGTCCCCCCCTGTGCCACCCCATTAAAAAAAAAAAAACAATCTGAGAATCACCCCTGCAGACAAACTGGGGTGAGTGGACAAATCAAAACGTTTTTTGAAATAGCGGACACATTTTGACAGACATAATAATATAGTTTTACACAAAAATTAATATCATTTAAATATTTCATTTGACTGCCTAAGATTTGTGCACTGCATAGCAGGCATGTTTAAATTAGAGATGCACAAATACGATATTCCGATTGGTACTGGCACCAACTCAGACCCGTTTCATGGATTGGGTATCAGACATAAATGACCGATCCACCTCCGACACTTTAGTTTTTGGCAGTCTCTAAAAAGAAAACTCCTGTTTTGTGTTACATCTATTTCTACAATAAATTGCACGGCAGCTCTTTCCTATTTTAGATGTGCTTTTTGCGGCACGCAAGCTGAACAGCAACACTGCTACTAATTGTTGCCACTCAGTGGGTGTGAGCGCAGTGACTTCCGCCCGCTGTGATGTCATGCGCATACCTTTTGCAGCAGGAGGAGCGCAAGAACATCAGATAAGATGCCGATGATCTGGAAGCATTTCATGCTTTCAACAATGAACTAGTTGAGAAGCGATTTTGCAATCTTTGTAAAAACAAAAAGTTCCGAGAGCTGGGAGGTAGCGCTTAGCGGAAAACCGTGCACGCAGGTGTGCAGTATGTGCACAAGCAGGCGAATAACACGAAAAAGGGATGGATGGTTTTAGCTTAGGCTGCTTTCCACACTCACTACAGCTTGAGATAGACAAGCGGCTGCTATTGTAACGAAGTGTAAGTGACGCTGCTGCCAGGAGGAGAAAAAATATGGCGGTTTTAAGCATTTGCCACTTGTGTATCCTCACTTGAAAGACTGCAAACTGCAAAATGCCTCAAAAACGATTAAAACAAGATATATAGACGAGGTGGAACAGTATGTTATGCATGTAGTAGCCTAATTAAGGATTTTTTTGGGCATGAATTTTTTAAACTATATTTACTAGTTAAAAAAGAAAGCACTCATACTGGAGTCTGTATGGCTATTGGCAGTTGTGTATCAGAATCAGACTGGCATTTAAAACATGTGGATCGGCCATCCAGTTTAAATCGAGAAAAACCCCCCAGCACTGTAGCAGTTCAGTTCGCAGACCATTCCCACGGGATGCAAGAAAGGTGGTCTCCAAGTATTTCCTTTATGATGGAGTTACTTTCCTCAAATACATTGTGGCGTCGTCTTGATGAAGGAAAAAAAAAAAAATATCAACAATTTTGCATTTGTGAGATTCTAAGGGTTAACAAACAGATTAATATTAAGTTGTTCTGATCAATATATTGAAGTGTTTTTATGAGTGGTCTGAAATGGTCTTGAAATAAAACGAGTCCTTTGTCGAGACGGAGACAAGACCACAAAAAGTGGTCTCGAGAGCGGTCTTGGGTGCTACGTGACAGTCTGAAAGCGAGAGAGTCTTATGTTTGATACCTCAGACCTGGCAGCCCAGGCGATGCCTGTGTTGAGTGTTTATCCCAGTGTCATCTAGATTGTTGGCTTTCCTGCCTGTGCCACCGATAGCATTATTCTGACAGTGGCTGAGATTCTCTCATTTGTAAATTATGTTTGCTGTTTAATACAATTAATGTCATCTAATTTCCTGCTGTTGCTTTTTAAGCTGTGGTTGCTGGTTAACTTGTACGTTCTTGTCAAATAAAATGTTTCTTAAAAAGTTAAAAACTTGGTGGGTCGTATTATATTCGAGTAAATACGGTATTTTACCGTAGTACATAAACACCTGCATTACTAAGGATACATGTACTTCTCACATTGGATACTGACGCTTCATTTCTTAAAAGTTAACCTAGTTGGTGACTGATTAAGCCTGTAATAATTTAAAAATTGCCCAAATGTCTTGCTCATATGCAGAGAGAAATAGTCTTGCAAAATTAAACAAACACTAGTTACTTTTCAACAGTCAAGTCAGTGCATCTTGGTCCTTCGTGCCAAAAGAAACAACCAGTGTGCAAGAATCCCGTCTCATGGGAGCGATGTACTACAACTGTACATTTTCTCACACTCCCTAAAAGAGGGCCTTGCATATTTACGAAAAACACACACACACACACACACACACACACACACACACACACAAGACTGAGAAATTTCTTTTAAAAAATGTTTCAAGTGACTCGGGGAAGCATGAATGAGCTACTAAACAACCCGTGGGAGGTCACTCAGCGATCCCATATCACTGGCAAGCCCGCACCCACCGTGATTATATGCACCTCATAATTAACTCTCTTGTTTTAATCAGTCGTCCGGCTTTCTGACTCGGGTCGGGTACTGGGAAGCCCGAAGTGAGGGGGTCACCCTAGACGGAAACCCTGTGACTGTTCGGTGAGCTTTAGCGATGAGCAGTGACCAGCCAGCTGGATGATCTTTAGGACATTGTTAAAACCACGAAAGTGAAATAAACCCTTTTCCGGAGGTGATCCAGCGTCGTGCCCTAAGTTAGCAGAAAAACAGTGTAGGATGGGCGCTTTTGCCATGCATTAGCTGGGTGCTAACCCACACCGACCGCTCACGTTTCAGAAACTCAAAACTATCCATAAACAAGCAACAAAACAGACAAGATTACCTCTGATATCGTGGAATCTACTTTTCTTGTGCAAATGGACATGAATAGCGTCCACTCGAGTAGAAAGCACCGCTTAAAATTCCTCAACTCCCTTTTGTTGGAGCAGTGTAGCCACAAAACCAGTCCAGGACCTTCGATGGTCCCAACATGTGTAACTAAGCTCTCGGTCATCGAGCCTTACCTTGTACGAATCGCTAGCAAGCAAGATGTTAAAGTCCTGCGCCGCCATGCTTCCAAATATTTACCATTCAACGGTAGCCTGCACCAAGTCCAGCGCGTTTTTTGCAACTATGCCAAAAGCGTGACTCCAGTGGGTGGAGACTACGACTGTCAACCTTTAAAATACCTTAGGGGCGCCGCATCATCCATTCGCATTTCTAGTACTAATTTCAGGGCGTGCCATAGACCGGCGTCCTATTGCAACCTACGACAGCATATTGTCATATATACATATGATAACAAATCCGACTCTAGGAGTGATTTTAAGCATGAAAATAAGCGGTCAAATTGATCCAGAAACAGTCAGAATATGGGCGGAGATTTTCCAGGAGCAGCGAGTTTCGTTTTCTAAGAAGCCGCGGTTGACGTTTCGTGCTACTCGAAATGAACTCCACCACACGCATAAATCCAAGTCTCTTTTATAACTTGTTGATTTCGAAGAAAACCCTGAAATCGCTTCCACGTTACAGAAACCTACATACCCATGCGTCTTTACAACCCTTCCGGCGGCCCAGGGCACGTCATTTCCACGGGAGAAACGGCGATCCCTCCCGCAGCTGCTGACGTTCATGCCGGAGTTCCTCTGCCACCATGCAGTTCTCGCTTTGATCTTAGATCCTGTTAGGTGTGCTGTATGGAAGCGTAGCGGTTAAAGATATGGATGGCCTTGTTGTTCATCCTTATATCAACCAGTCTAGTAATACGCCAAAGTATCCATACATCTACAATGCCTCACAAAATACTGAAAGAGGACAGCTATTCCAGTTAAAAACCCCATGATGACACGATGACTTGGTTCTCACAAGAGAAATGCAAAAATACAACATCAGATAAGAGAACATAAGCAAAGGAAAACAGCCTAATGATAACAATATCCATCCACAACCCAGGGGCGTCAGAAGCATTTTGAATGTGGGGGGAACTCACTGGCATAAAACTAATATTTTATGTTAGGTGGGGGGGGCGGGGTCCAAACGAATAATTATAAAATGTGAGGGGGACATATCCCCCTCAATTAATGGCGGCGATGGCGATGCCCATGCTGTAACCAATTATCCAATTATCGCGGGTGCCAGAGTCAGTCACGGAGGCTATGGGTGTAAGGCGGGGAGCAACCCAGGGGGGGCGCTACACCTATGCAAGACACACCATTCACACATTTTTTTGTTGTTGTTCTTCTTCATTATTATTATTATTATTATTATTATTATTATTATTATTATTATTATTATTATTATTATGCACTGCCTCAAGATCCTCACAGTTCAGGGGGTCACCCTCTACATGCAAATTCACTCATGACACCTACACACAACACCTTGTTGGGGAAGGTTTTTTGGAGTATGGAAAAGAACTGACCTTAATGCTGAGCTACACTGTATTACATTGCGTTATTTTTGCTGATCAATAAACCAACGTTTTGCTGAAATTAGGCTCTGCGGGTGTATTCCTTTTGTACTGTGTCTTGTATGTTGCATCACAGTTTATAGAGAAACATTGCCTCATCTCACTATGTACATGTACATGGCTGCTGATGACAATAAAGTACCTTGAACCTTGAACCTTAGATACATAGGGTAGCGCTGGTGGGATTAGTGCCTCATGAGCATGTGTAAATATTGCCCAGTGTATGTCATTGTAAATAGCCCTTGTATTGTTGCTGTTGTTATGGTTAATACTTGTGTTCCTGATTGTGGTGTGCGTGTTTGCCTTTGTCTTATGTGAACCCAGTCTGATCCTCGAGTGTCCTTAGCTTGTATAAATCTCCCACCGTGTTTGTATCTTACACTTTGGCCTATGACCATCTCGTGTGTCCGCTCTGTGTGTTTGGTTCGGTACTCGTTGGGTGCCCGTTTGGGTGCCTGTTATGTCCCTGTTACAGATTGCATTCGGACGTCATTGTCGTTGCTGCGGTGCCTTGGTCTGCCAGTCTTCACAATATTATCATACATCCATGCATCCATTGATCAGCCATTTATGCAGGACATAGTTGCATAGGTGTCTGTCGCAGGCAGCATAAGATATAATGCAGACCATGTACGGGATACCAGTAAGTCATGGGCCCATGCTCGCTCACACACACAATTCCATAGTAACTGCATGTCTTTGGACTGTGGGAGGAAGCCAGAGCGCCCAGAGGAAACCGGCGAGATACAGTGAGAACATACACACAGAGCAGGAGTTGAATTGAACAAAAAACAGTTATCCCTGAGTTTCACGAGCGTTATAGTGACATCTGCCGGTGGTTCGTATATCCAAGGAGAAGTCATGTTTCTAAAGTTTGGCAGACCGTCTTACTATGAACACTTGCCGTACCCATTGTTCTTAACTTAAATTAACTGAAATTTTACGATGTAAACCAGCAACATCGGCTGGTTGTATACTATGTGATTG
The DNA here is from genome assembly GCA_019775915.2 of Cyphomyrus plagiostoma. NCBI lineage: Eukaryota > Metazoa > Chordata > Actinopteri > Osteoglossiformes > Mormyridae > Cyphomyrus > Cyphomyrus plagiostoma. The sequence goes on along the minus strand of JABFEA020000130.1, from coordinate 14,904,714 downwards.
TGGGTTCAAGATCTCCTTGGCATTTATATAGGTTTATTCCAGGTCCTTCACGCGGTTCTCGCAGCTCAAAAAATACATTCCGGTGAGCTGTTGTCTCAAAACGGAAGACTTTTAGTTTATATCCTGCATGTGTCTGTGAGTGGATGCCCAGTGCTTTGTGCGCCGTGCTGCCTAGGGTACACTCCAGGCTTTAATACAGGTCGATACTGGATAAGTGTTCATGGAAGATGGATGTGTGGACTTTTCTAAATTAATACAGCCTTTCTTCAGGAGCTTTAACTAATCAAATGCATGGCTCCAAAATGCAATGCAAATGAGTCACTAAAAAGAACAGGCTTTTCTAGTATTTCATTGTGTTACAACTGACAAATATGTAGTTGCCTTTTATGGACTTTATGGAGGTACGTTTTGTGTGACAATGGAGCTTCAAAAACGTATGAACAATCGTAACATAGTAGGCTAAAGATCTTTTCTGATCATTACAAAATATGCAGTAGACTAACTATCGTCGCCTGATTCTAAATTTCAATTAATTGCATGTTCTATGCTGGCCCTTTGCCCTTTTGCATAAGCGGTTTGTTGGTAGTCCAAATAATAGGTTATTCATATGCTTACATCAGATACATGCGTTAACACATAAAGTAGGCGGACTAGGCTCACAGCGATTTGATATATGGGTATGGAAGATGGAAGCGTGAATATTTTGTGGGGTTGCGCAAAAAATAGCTTGGAACTCATAGCCAACTAACGTGAAATATATATAACATGAATAAAAATTTATCGATAGTTTTAGGTTACACTAAAAATAAAGTGAAATGACATTATTAGTATGATTTAATGGATTAAAACCAGATCCAATTCGGGAGTGTATCTTCACCAATTGGATTCAGTACCCTGGTCAGTTCCCGTCGCTGTCAAACGCTGTTTAGTATAATATTGCCTTGGGTTCGACTGCCCTGAAGTATACAGTAAGCGGAGCAAGTGAGGCGTGGAGAAACCTGAAAATTCTTCACTTATGTCCCTCCCCTTCCCCTATCATCCTCCCAGGTCACCGACGGATCCTGAAGGGTTAAAATACAGGACAGACGTAAGCAGCAACAATCTCATTTTGCAGGGGGGAGACCGCTGTTTGTGCGGAGCTTTTCGGCACGATCTTTCGGCTTCAGTGCTGCTGCCCTGTTGAATCGCAGGCTCCTACTTCATTAATTTAACTGAGCCTTTTTGCCTTTTGTTATCTGTATTTTTCAGTTTCTCAACGCAATTAATGCAAATTTTAACTTTTATTCAATAGAGAGATCGTCCTTATTATCAGTCAAATCCATTGATTTCCGTATTTCCTGCCTTAGTGGGTGACTAGCCATCTAAAACAAAATGTTGGATCCATCATCTAGCGAGGAGGAAGCAGATGAGATTGTGGAGGAGGAAAGCAAAGAGGTGAAGGCACCCCAGGCCGGGTCTCGTCTGTCTCCGAGCCGAACCAGCGAGAGCTCCGGAGGGTTACAGCCCAGCAGCCGGAACATCAGTGCCCGCCCGTCCAGTCCCAGTCCGTCGGTGGCCAGCGAGAAAGAAAAGGAAGAGGTGGAAAAATTCCAGAAAGAGGAAGAAGAACGGAAGAAAAGGCTACAGCTTTATGTCTTTGTGATGAGATGCATCGCTTATCCTTTCAATGCAAAGCAGCCAACGGACATGGCGAGGCGACAACAGAAGGTAAGACCAATATAAAGAGAAATATAAAGAAAAGCAACAAGCACATGAATAAAGGCATCTTCATTCCATGTGTGCTATACGTGCCTGACAAAGGCAATTACGACATGGTAAATCGTACATACGCTGAAAACATAATGCACATTATTCCTGTCCACAGGCCTATAAATTCCACTCTCCAATCTGATTTTGTCTTAATAAATGTACACACACACACACACACACACACACACACACACACACACACACACACA
>JABFEA020000130.1:14860896-14883375 GCA_019775915.2 Cyphomyrus plagiostoma | reverse complement strand
CCTCGCCGTATGCCTGAACCTCACTGTATGACAAAGCCTCGCTCTGCAACTAAGCCTCATCGTATGGCTAAGCCTCGGCGTATGGCTAAGCCTTGCCGTGTGGCTAAGCCTTGTCGTATGCCTAAGCTTCGCCGTATGGCTAAACCTCGCTGTGTAGCTAAACCTTGCCATATGGCTAAGCCTCACCGTATAGCTAAGCCTCACTGTATGGCTAAGCTTCACAGTATAGCTAAACCTCATTGTATGGCTAAGCCTCGCTGTCTGGTTAAGCCTCACTGTATGGCTAAGCCTCACCCTATAGCTAAGCCTCACTGTATGGCTACGCCTCACTGTATGGCTAAGCCTCACCCTATAGCTAAGCCTCGCTGTCTGGTTAAGCCTCACTGTATGGCTAAGCCTCACCCTATAGCTAAGCCTCACTGTATGGCTAAACCTCGCTGTATAGCTAAGCCTTGCCATATGGCTAAGCCTCACCCTATAGCTAAGCCTCACTGTATGGCTACGCCTCACTCTATGGCTAAGCCTCACTGTATGGCTAAGCATCACTGCATAGCTAAGCCTTGCTCTGCAGCTAAGCCTTGCGCTACGACTAAACTGTCCTCACAGTGCTATGACAACAGACAAACTCCCTTTAAATCTTTATCCAGAAATACAATCAAGGCCAAAAAGCCACATCAAGTTAATGAAAATAATTAAAAGGGCACATGGTGGCAGGATGCAATGTATAATTCCTGATTTTAATGCTAGATATTGTAGAGCAGCCTTTATTGGCTTAGCTGCTTAATAATTTGCACAGTGTGGATGTCAAAATTAAATATTGGGTTTGGGGAAAAGGCACTATTGAAATAAATGTGAAAATGAGCAAGAGCCTCGTCCCTGCCGTGGCACTTGGCATGCTGGTTCTGTGGCACTGCCACGCAGCCTCATTCACATCATTATTCATCACTTTCTTGCTCACATCTCACTTCCTGCCACTTTCCTGACATATAGATCCCTCGTCTTTTGTCTTGATACACATAAAGACCGGAGCGCTGGCACCAATCTTTCCCCCATGCTCCCTGACAAGAAAAACCTGGATTAGTGATGATTCTGGGCTTCCTCTAGATCTCCTTTAAGCTACACCCAGAATTGATTATGGGAATTTGAGGATGAATTCCTGCATCTCCTCAGTGTACATACTGGCTGCGACTCGGGAACATCTTCTTCATTTGCGCGAACCTGCAACCCATAACAAGGCCACAGGACCAGCTACAGAGATACTATTGACTGCCTGGGATTAGCATGCTCCGCAGCGGAGATGTGTTACCTGTGTATCTTCTCCTTTCCAGATTAGCAAGCTACAGCTACAGACTGTCAAGGAGCACTTCCAGGCCTTCCTCAATGGAGAGACGCAGATCGTAGCAGACGAGGCCTTCATCAATGCCGTCCAGAGCTACTATGAGGTAACCTCTATCTCTGAAGGTCCAGGCAACGGCTTGCCCGTTGAAGGCATGGTGACCCCCAGCTGTGCCGAAGAGCCCGCCTGTTCTGTAAGCAGTTATTGAGCTATGCAGATGAATAGGATGCATGATCCCTACATGATAAAGTAAAGTCCGTCATTGTCTGTGGATGTTTATATTAATGAGGGACATTTGCAGTTACTGAATTAAATGATGAATCATCGCCTTTTGAATTACTTTGCTTGTGAATGTGTTTTAACAAACAAAAGAGTCTCATAAGGTGGTATTTAAAACATTCTTTGTACACAGGAATGAATGGAGGTCCATTTAGTAAGAATGCCAAAGAATCTGTGCTTCAGTTTAAGCTTACAGCCTTAATGAATTTCTGCCCTCACCGCTTAATAGATGGAAAATGGGCCAGGAATACAAAGAGGTCATTAAATGAAAAGAAGACCTCCAGAAGACCATACTGAACTACAAAAAACAACTTCCAGAAGATCATACTGAACTACAAACGCTGTTCAGTTTGCAGATTATGATGTTTTTTTTCAGTTGATGTAATTTTTTAAACATGACATTGCATACAAAATGAGCCCTGTGCTGTTTGCTCAGTGTCTCCATCACAGAGGTATCGCCGGCTGTAGCTGGCTGTTGCTAGCGGTTACTTTTGTTGCGTCATCAATGAATGGAAAGTGTCCAACAGCTGCTAGCAGCCATGAGCGTATGCTTGCTATAGCATTCATATAAGATGTCATTAAGAGGTGGTGTCAGGTACTGAGCCATTTTTATATTGTGCCTTTGCTTATTGGAGTGTGAAGGTGATGTTCTAGTGGTGTGTGGCAGTTTTGGGGTCTCCAGAGTATAGGTAACAAATCCGACAGAGACATTGATAGCTTGCCTAAAGATTGCGCAAAGTGGATATCTTAGCCAAACCTTGGATTGTGCCAGTTGAGAAGGTCCTGTTGGCTGCAGTGGTCTTTAATGAAAATGAAGAGAAGTGGAAGAAAGAGGTGCCAGGATACACAATCTATCAACATGCCATTTTGAAGACCTAAATTAGCCATTTCAATTACGCTTTATTGAAACCAGCCTAAGGTGGCTTTTCAGTTTCATTAAGCTCAAAGCTCTTTGGCTCTTTCTGCTGGAGGTGGGCCAGTGTGTCACTCATTCTTATTTCCTTAGAGAAGCTAACTGGGGAGAGACACAGGTGTGAGGTCTCAGAGATGCTTATCACCGGCTGTACTTCAGTGAGGTTCATTCAACAGTAAAATTCACTGAATGCACACAATCATTAATTTTCTCAGTTTCTGTTGAGGCAGAAGCTGAACAGCTTAGAGGCTCGTCTGCCTCTCCCTGGCAGATATGAAAAGTAAACACTCTCTGAACTGGGAGACACTGACTACCCCAGTAAGCTTTTTGTATACAAGCTGCCAAGGTGGCAAAGTAGCAGAAACATTGAGGTTGTTGTCCTACGAAAGAATAATGGTAAGAAGGTTTCCAGAAAATGTATATAGGATCTGAGAGCCATTTGTCGGAACAGGACCAAAAGCATAAAACGACATTAGTCCAAGTACATGAACTAGCACAGCATGAAAGACGACATTGCCTGTATCCAGCCATGTTTGTGGAATTCCTCTGATGGGAATTTTTCAGCTAGAGAAATTGATGGATTGAAAGAAGACATGTAAGAATGTAGAGCATTGAGTATTCAGTACTCAGTACTGCTGCAGGCTAAATAAATGGTTTCTAGGATTTCTATTGAGTATTCAGCATTGAGCATTGAGTATTCAGTACTCAGTACTGCTGCAGGCTAAATGAAGGTTTCTAGGATCTCTAGTTCTCCAGTGTGCTCCCTGGATGTCTGTTGCTACCAGCAAAGGACACTTTTGCGAATCTTTTAGCTGACAGGGGTACAGCGCTTTCCGAGTGTGTCTGTGCCACATAGTCGGCGCGCTGGGTGCGGCGTCGGCCTTGTTATTACAAGAAATGAATGTGAAGATGAAAGAAGCAGAGGGAGCCTTTGTTGTCCATAGTGAGGCTTTGTTATACTTTAATGGCGGCTCACCTCAATCAGCTGCGGGGAAATTATGCATCTATTTTTACCTTTCGCAGATTAGGTACGCTTGTAGACAATGTTAGCCTTGAAAAAGAGCATTTGTATTCAGGGTTGTTCATCACGAAGGGATACACTATGCGATATGTCTTGTGTACCTTGATTAAATTTGACTCACTTCTGTCCAGGTTAGCCAGATCCTGAATTCTGGTGAGGACTGTATGATTTCACTCGTTCTGCCACATCCCCATTCTTAAGAGCTTAGATTTGAAGCAGATTGAATTTAAGGAGAGTTTATAAGAGCATTTCATGACTGTGCTGCCTCTTTACAGCAGGAGCAAGGACACAGTTAGTCTGAACTCAAACAAGTAGAGTTACACTTTTTTACATTTTTTGTGGTGTCACTGAAGAGGAGCACAAGCATGAAATAAACACTGACTAATTTTTGCGATGCCTCTGACCACAGGTGTTCCTGAAGAGCGACCGCGTGTCCCGAATGGTGCAAAGCGGGGGCTTCTCAGCCAATGACTCCCGCGATGTTTTCAAGAAGCACATCGAGAAGCGTGTGCGTAGCCTTCCGGAGATTGACGGCCTCAGTAAGGAAACAGTGCTCAGTTCCTGGATGGCCAAATTCGACACCATCTACAGAGGAGAGGAGGACCCACGCAAGCAACAACAGCGCATGACGGCCAGTGCTGCCTCTGAGCTCATCCTCAGCAAGGACCAGCTCTACGAGATGTTCCAGCAGATCCTAGGCATCAAAAAGTTTGAGCACCAGCTGCTCTATAATGCCTGCCAGGTATCACAATTTCCGAAGCACTCCAAGTACATAGGGGGCCTGTATCCATCCATGGTGCAGAGGTACCTGAACCCACCTCTGGTCTATAGGGGACTGTGTCCTACCATGATGCGGAGGGACCTGAGTCCTTCTGTGGTCTTTTGGGGGACACTGTCCATCCATGGTGCATAGGGACCTCAGTCCATTTCTGATCTATATGGGACTGTTCATCCATGGTGTAGAGGGATCTAAGTCCATCTATAGTCTATAGGGGACAGTGTCCATCCATGGTGTAGAGGGATCTGAGTCCATCTCTAGTCTATAGGGGACAGTGTCCATCCATGGTGCAGTGGGACCTGAGTCCATCTGTAGACTATAGGGGACTCTTTCCATCCATGGTGCCGAGACATCTGAGTCCATCTCTGGTCTGTAGCAGATTTTGTGTGTCTGATCCATGGGTAAACGGAGGGGGGTCTCCAGGGAACTGTCAGTGTGAATTTATTAGGCTAATCAGATTGGGAACTGCAAGATTCATACTAAATAAACTTTTGAAGCGAACTTTTGGTATTTCTTAGCAAACATGGGTTAAATTATGACAGTGCTGTGATTACATTCTGGAGAATGACATGAGTGTGACACAGTTGGTGGAAGCGATGACAGGAGCCATGTTCTCCCCTCTTTGTGTGTGGATGACACCTGCCTTTGATTTCCTGGAACATTCCGGAAGGTCATGACCTATATGGCAGCCTCCTAAACTCAGGCTAATGAATATAGTTTGCAACATTTTCTGACATGCTGTGTTTCACAGGCTGATAAGATTATGCTTTGCCCTGCTAACAAACTGGGGAGGGTGGTGGGCGAGGGGTGGGGGGATCACCATACCATATTTTTTGGGGTCTTGTGTCTCATTAAAATGCTACAGAATGAGTCACAGCTCAGAGACTTCATGCTCTTTCATCATCTAATAAGTCAACAAACTTCTTTTCGCCTCTCATGTAAAAATGTAATGCCCTTGCCATGAGTAATGAGTAAATTTTTTGATTGGCTTAGTGTTGGTGAAGTTATTAAAGCATTTTTCTTAGCCATTCTAAGCACAATTCGACTGGTGCGTATAAGATACTTACTACAAATGGAGAGGTGAGCGCCTTACAGCCTGATGCATGCTGATGTATAAACCAGTCAGCTATTTGGGCCGTGCTGGGCCTGAGAGAGGTGTCTCTGACATACTGGGCCAGAGAGAGGTGTATCTTACATGCTGGGCCTGAGAGAGGTGTCTCCGACATGCTGGGCCTGAGAGAGGTGTCTCCGACATGCTGGGCCTGAGAGAGGTATCTCCGACATGCTGGGCCTGAGAGGGGTGTCTCCGGCATGCTGGCCCTGAGAGAGGTGTCTCCGACATGCTGGCCCTGAGAGAGGTGTATCTGACATGCTGGGCCTGAGAGAGGTGTCTCCGACATGCTTGGCCTGAGAGAGGTGTATCTGACATGCTGGGCCTGAGAGAGGTGTCTCTGACATGCTGGGCCTGAGAGAGGTGTATCTGACATGCTAGGCCTGAGAGAGGTGTCTCTGACATGCTGGGCCTGAGAGGGGTGTCTCCGACATGCTGGCCCTGAGAGAGGTGTATCTGACATGCTGGGCCTGAGAGGGGTGTCTCCCACATGCTGACCCTGAGAGAGGTGTCTCCGACATGCTGGGCCTGAGAGAGGTGTCTCCGACATGCTGGGCCTGAGAGAGGTGTATCTGACATGCTGGGTGTGGCGGAGCGGGCACGGCATACTAACGGCGATCACGCCATCATCTGTTGCCCAGTCCTGTCCTGCCTTTGTTATTATAGACTTCAATTTAGTTTTTATTTTTATGTTATTTTCATTTAAAATCAAGTTTAGTTTTAATTGGTTTTCAGTGTGATTTTATTAGTTTCTATTACTTTTTACTTTAAAGATTTCTCTTTTTTGTTTCTATATATTTTAGTTTCACATTAAGGTTCAGTAATTTTATTTCTAAAACTAAATTTTTAGAGCTTTTTCTGAGTCTGATTTTTAGAGAATCCTTAGTGAATACACGGTGCAGTCTGTCTACTAATGTCTTTAAAATGGGCAAAGCACATTCCCGGTATTATCAATAGTAATGAAACATAAGCAAACCATTACTTTAGCTAAATGGTATTAAAACAGTAATGGAAAGCATCTGATGTTTTTTTGCATTTAATTTCAGTTTTGGAAGCAAAATTTATAGTCTTAGTTTAGATGTCATTTTTTATTTTAGTTTAGTGTGTTATTTAATTTTAATTTACATAAATGTTTTCGAATAGTATTCAATAATGGTAATAACCTTTTCTGAATTAGCTTGAAGTCCTTGCCCGTCCGTGAAGCCCTTGATCTAATAACGCTGACAACCTACGGCTGTTTCCCGTGGATCTGCTCCCTGGTGTAGGAGGCCCAACGTAGGTGGTTCTGAGTAGGCCGCTGTTCCTCCGACCGCCTGGTGTTCGGCTAATGAAAGCGCAATGAATGGTCACGGGCGAAATCGACTGGCAGCAGCAAACGCTGCGAAACGTGACGGTGCCATTGCCTGCCCTGTCGGTGTGACTCTGGCAAAGAACGGGTACAGGGGCTACGGAGCGAACGGTAACCAGCGTGGGGGCAGTGCTCTTCCGTTGGGCCGCTAGGGCCGTACACACACACACTCCACATGTTTGTATTTCACCTAGAGATTTGACACACGCAGCAAGGTAAAAATAGGAATATTGTTGCCGGTTAAATCTCTTTAAAAAGCTATCTCTGTGTTTATAATGACATACAATAATCATAGCATTTTCCGAGGATGGCAAATTGGAAAAAACACACAGTATTGTTCTGTGCTTTCTATTTAAATTTCTACTGAACCGCTGGACCGGGCCGTAACTCACAACATTAAGCTACGATTTTACAGGTAACCTTTGCAGCAGTATTTTAGCATCCACTGTTGCTGGCATGTGCCCTCAGGGTTAGGAGCGTTTAAACCCCGGCTAAGAACACTTGACTTCTCCCCACGTGTGTCTTCCCATCTCCCCCTGTGTGTCATAAATGGCCCAGCTGTCCTCTTCACTCTTGCTGACAATTACCATGCAAGGATAGTGACAATGCGAATACAATGATTGTGCTAGAACAGTAACCATGTGAGCACAAATAACCATGTGAGGACAATGATAGTGCAAGGATAATAATCATGCGTGTACAATCTATTCCCATCATCGACCCCTTGCATCGGTTTAATTCTCACCCTCAGCCCTTTGCATGGGTTTAATTCCCACCATCTGCCCCATGTGTGGATTTGATTTCCTACTCTTCACTCTTTGTGTGGGTTTGATTCCCACCATCTGCCCCATGTGTGGGCTTGATTTCCTACTCTTCACTCTTTGTGTGGGTTTGATTCCCACCATCTACCTCATGCATGGCTTTGATTCCCACCCTTAGCCTCTTGTGTGGGTTTGATTCCTGCCCTCAGCCTTTTGTCTGGGTTTCATTCCCACCCTCTGATGCCTTGCTTGGGTTTGGTTTTTTGATTTTCGCCCTCGGCTCCTTCTGTGGGTTTGATTCCCACATTCTGCTCATTGTGTGTGTTTGATTCCGGCCCTCGGCCCCTTGGGTGGGTTTGATCCACACCCGTGGCTCCTTGTGTGACCCAGCCCTTGGCCCCTAGTGTGGGTTTCATTCTACCCTCTGCCTCTTGCATGGGTTTGATTCCCGCCCTCTGGATCTTGTGTGGGTTTGATGCTCATCTTCGGCCCCTTAAAGGAGCTGGGCTGAGAATCCTTACTTTCCTTCAGAAGGCCAGGCCATGTTTAAAAATGAATGATTGTGAGTTTAGCAGCATGATAACAACATTTTCTGTTTGCCATTTGTACAGATAGGCTAGACATGAATGCTTTTGTTAGCTAAATTTCCATCTTATTACCTAATGAGACCCATATGAATGAGCAGCTTGCGGTAAGAGCACTGGGACGACCACCTGCAGTATTTTGGTGGGGTTAAGGGCCTCAGCCACGAGCCCAACAGTGATATGATTACTTAGCTGGCAGTGGAACATAAACCAGCAACCTTCCCACTGCAGGGTCCTAACCCACAGAGACAGAGACTAGGCCTGAGGTGATCTTTAGAAAACAAGGCAGTGTTTGGTTTGTGTCAGGCAGGAGCAATCGATGCCAGATCTCAGAGATCCCCGGGGCGGTGTTGCCCAGCAGGTTGGCGGGTTGGGCCTGTTCTCAGATGCTTGCCAGATTGTATTTTGTGCTTGGCAAAATAGCCTCATTTCTACTGGGCCTGGAACAAGGTCCATATCCCCAGCAAAAACGCCCCAGGGGTGATTGATGTGTGGCTGGTTCTGTTCTTGGACCCCAGGTTTCCCTGCCCCCTGTGTCATGCACGCGTCTATGTCATAAAAGGAGAGCACGATGAGATATGTGACAAAAACACATTCCAGTTTACCGGTACTTGTGCATCATCACTCGTCATCATCGTCACATCAGCCTCCTTACCCGACAAAGCTTGAGAATGATGCTGTTAATAATAATTCCCCATTTTTATCGTCCCCAGCTGTTTTCCTTAACAAGAGAGATGAGCTAGATTGTAGAAGCCAACGGGGGGTGAGTCAGGATGATGCTGATGGGACTCCTGCATATTTCGTCCCTTAGAGAGAGATGATGTGCTCCCCTTGAGTGATGGAGGGTTACATGTTCTGGTCCGACATGCCAGCTCCACAGATGATGGGAGATACCTCACAGGGCCAATAAATCATTCAGCATCGATATGGATGCAAACCCTTTAAACCAATTGGCTGTACATATCAAATTTTGTCAGCTTCAGTCATTGTTTTGTAGATTTTTCAATGTGCATTATGGGCCGTAAGGTGAGCTTTCCACACTGCAGTCTCACCCAGTCCACTCTGGTGCTCTGCATAAAGCAGCTTTGGCTTCGGGTTAAAGGATAAGTGTCTATGGAAGCAGACCAGAGTCACAGAGGATGGCAGTTGGAGCTACTAAGGGTCTGGGGTGTTAGCTTAAGCCAGGTGCTTAAGGGGCACTGAATGATGGCTGACCTGCTCTCTGACCCCCAACTTTCCTCTCACATATGTCACTTTGGACAGAAGTGTCTGCCAAATATGTACAGGGGTGGATACAGGGGCGAGGCCACTGGCCCCAGCTGAAAGCTGATTGGCTCCCGGAGTGCCTCTCCCCTGTCACTCACTGATTCAAAACATTTAATTGGATAAGGCTGGCCCATGCTGTATGATTAAAAAAATTCTTATAGGTTTATAAGAATATTTGTGTGTTAGGGCATGACTGCCTTCATCCTGATCTGATGTAACAGGCTGGGCTAAATAAAATCCATTCATAGGCCCTTTTAGGCTCAAAGTGAGACATGCAGTAAGCACATATTCACTGAATGCTGCCTCTTATGTTTGTGAGAGCTAAAATATAGTTAAGTACTATAAATATGATGGAACATTCTGGAGGAATACTGGAAGAATTAATGCATAAATTTAACAGCATACTATAAAAGTAATATCATGTATAAAATCTGATCAGTTTAAAGAACAGAGAACTATCCATCAGAGTTTAAAGAACCATCCATCTATCCAGACATTCATCCATTTGTCTGTCTCTCTTCTAAACCATTATGCTTGAAAGGGTCACCAGGTGTCTATCCCAGGCAGTACAGGGTGCAAGATTTGGAGGCGGCCAGGACTGCCTGACTAAACAAACATCAAACAATGTTCGGTTAATACGGGCCCACATTCCTCAGCAGTTAGAAAATAGTGGATGGATGGATGGTTGGATGGATGGTTGGACGATTAGCTGGCTGGCTTTATAGGGAACTATTCTAGAAGAGAAGGGAAGTAACACACTTCTTGCCCTGGCCTTACACGGGCTTTGGAACTGGATCTCGGCTCAGATCCACGCATGCGTACCTCAGCCCTGACTTATATGAGAGACACCCACTCCACCAGGTTAACAGTTTCCAGTGGAATATCTTCTGCGCTCAGATGCTCAGGGGTCTGGGTGTTTTATGGTAATGCCTCTTGGCCAGTTATTCAGGTGGTGAGAGAGTGCATGAGTTATTAAAGAAATGCCTAGTAGGCTGCCAGGCTGCCGAATGCTCTCACTCAGGATGGCAGTGGGGCAACAACCGCAGATCAGTGTCTTCTTCTGCAGCAGGCTGCGTGATATGAAAATTGTTACGGCTAAAATATAGCTAAGGAATTGAATTTGCCGAGAGAACTTTGTTATGGTCCTTCCTTATTTCTTTAGCAAACGTAGTTGTTTCTGGACAGGGAGTCAGAGCCAAGCCTCTTCAATGGAATCCATTACCTTCCGCACAATGCGGTCTGGATCAACAACAGAACCAAACCCTGGCCTTTCTCTGTCTGCACAAGCGCTCTCTCTCCCTCTGTGCTGCCCTTCAGCCTGTGGTGATGCTGGTGCGGCTTCACTGAAGCTCCCATTGCCATGGGGATTATCAGTGGGCGCGTGGGCTGCTGGGGGGGGGCAGTTGCTCAGTCCAAACACTAAAGTCTCCGTAGGCTGAATCCACGCGGGAGGGAGCTTCGGCTCTTGCCCGCAACTGTTCGCTCTTTCCCTAAGTGAGCCTCGATGAATTTGCTTGATGCTTACATATTATTAATGTCTGAACGCCTGTGAGTCTGAGGCGAGCTTTGGGAAAACTATTTCTTTGTCTCCCTTGTAATGTACCTTCAAGAAAGATTGAATTATCCAGGCCAGGAGGGGTAGCAGTTTTGAGATGAAGGCAGATGGTAGATGCTAGTCTGACCCCTTTTACCCCAGGGCAGTGTTTCCCAATCCTGTCCTCAGGGACCTGGAGACAGTCCATGTTTTTGCTTCCTCCCAGCTCCCTGCCAGACAGTCCACATTTTTGCTCCCTCCCAGCTCCCTGCCAGACAGTCCACATTTTTGCTCCCTCCCAGCTCCCTGCCAGACAGTCCCCATTTTTGCTCCCTCCCAGCTCCCTAAAAATGTGGACTGTCTGGCAGGGAGTTAGGAGGGAGCAAAAACCAGGATGGTCTGTGGGTCTCTGAGGACCGGGGTGGGTAACGCGGACCTGGGCCATGGCCTCACCCTAACCCCACGTTTAGACATATCCAGGAAGCTGAACTTCATGTCCACAAGGGGCATGGCTTCAAGTGGGAAGGGCTGACCCAAATGCTTCCCCCCAGTAATGCCCACCCCAGGATGGCATCAGGATGTTACGTCCTGCCCGGCACGTCTGCCTGACCCTCTTGTCTCCCCCCTGACGTGACCCAGATGAACTACACCTGTTGCTAGTTACCTCTTGTTAGTCTTTGTATTCAAGTCCCTCATACAGTGTTTAGCAATGTATCATGCAGTGTCTTTTTTCTGTGTTTAACCAAATAAACTCTTTCAGATGAATCCTGTTCATCACACTGACATTCCTGCATGGACAAGTTCCGAACTGTTAAAACGGAACCGGTTCATTACTTGAGTAACTGTGTCATGAAAACTAACTTCATAAACTGATAAAAATCACACTGAACAGTAAGCCTGATTTACCAGACCCTGCAGTGCACAGGTCCTTAAAAATACTTTGATTGGTTAAATACAGTTCAGCTCCAAATGGAATATAAAGATCATACTGCTGTCTATCAGAAGAAGCCCAGCTAGAAGCACATCTAGCTGCTGCTTTACTCTGGGGAAAGATGCCTAACTGGTGTTGCTGGATGGAAAGTTAGCAGTACCGTTTATAGTGCTTTCTGTGCTCCAATCACGTGCCGCCTCTGGTCAGGTGACTTTCCAAAAGGCCCTTCTAGTTAGGTGGCCCATATGGCTGCCAGCCTCAGAGCAAAAGATGCCATGATGTAACTCAGAAACCTGGCGGGATTTTCTGTGGAACCTGAGAGAAAATGCAGGAAGGAAATGGACTGAGTTGTAATGAGATTACTTGTTTGGGAAATGCTGGGCGGCGAACATTATCTGCTTATACGGCGGATGTGCAGTGTGGTGGGAAAAGTTAGGCCGGAACAAAGGGCAGATGGTAAATGGGCGCATGCAGACCTGCTGCTGGTTTCGAGTTCGGCCCACCATCCATGTCTGCTTGGCTGCGGGATTCAGAGGGGGCGACAAGCAGCCATTTGCAAATTGCACTTCTTTTAATGTTTAGTTTGTGTAAAACTACATTCCCTTTGGCTGAATTGGGCAGTGGAATGTTCAGAGAAACACTCTATTAAGTCAAAATATTGCAAATTTATTGGTTTCATAACAAAAATCATCACTTTATTAATTTGTTTACAAAAAAATATATATATAACATTAAAAACAACCAGTAATTTTTAAACCAAATTATAGCTCTAAAACAATTCTGAGTTAAAAAGTTAATTGACAAGCAGTCTCACTGGGTGTTTTTTTAATTAGTAGCACCTTTGCAATAACATCAAACACCAAACATTTGTGTTTAGTACTCTTTGGGAACCAGTGACGACGATTGACAAATGGGAAAAGTAGAGCCGAATGAGTCAGTGAAAAAAAATATGATACTCAATAAAACAAAAATTTGTGGAAGATGCATAAAGATATGCTAAGCATTGCTGTTCAATTGAATTTTGTTATAAAACCAATAAATTTGCTACATTATAGAATTGAGCAAGTGTCCCAAGGCTTTCTGTGAGCGTACATGTAGCTGGTCTCATTTTGGGTACTGACTGAGCCTTATACACACTAATGAATGAGAGAACAGTGTAAATATTGGCGGTGGGGGTCTAGCCCTTACTTCCTGTTTCTGCGGGCCCTAACCAAACAACAGCACAATGATTGGCTCTGTTGCACCTGGGCGCTACAGTGAATTGTGGGTGTCAGATTTTGTTGCGGACAGGCCGCGTTCCGTGTCACTGACCTTTCAGAGCTATTTCAGCTGAAATAGCGACAGTCTCCTCAGTTTCCTAGAAGGAATGATTAACAACTAACACTTTGACAGTCGCACAGTCTGCCTATGCGAGCGATTCGGGGAATACACTCAGAGGTACATCTGCGTTGTGCCCTCTCACAGCCACTTACTGTTCTGTGGTCCCTGACAGTAAATAACGATCACAGAGGAAATGGGAATAAAACTAAATAAATTCATATTGTGTCCCTGTGATGGACAGGCAACCCTTGCAGGGTTTCTCCTGCCTAGTGGTAGGGACTAAAAAAAAAGTTCATGAATTATCTCTGAGAAACTACAATTGGTTCGAGTTCCTGTGGTAGGAATGGGACAGAAGTTTGTGGTTCTGGACCCACCTCCAATCACCCTGGACTGTGCAGCTCAGGTTGGAAAGCACATGCTTTCATTCTGCTAGCTGCATGTGAGGACGAGGCCAGGGACAGACTAACTTACCTGGGAGCCCCTAGCTGTTGTCAGCAAGTGTTGCTGATTTAAATGGTCGTTCCCTTTTTCATGGGGTGGGGATGCCCACATTTCGTCTGGGGCCCCAGGCTATAGTCTTGGACAGCTGAGCATGAACCCCCCTGGAGGATCCCGTAGGACGGAATTAGCTGGTGATTCATGGACATTCCATAAAGATGTAGACTCCAGGGGACCAGCTGGTGACAGTTAGGGGAACAGCACAGTAGGTACCTGTCCCAGACAGACAATTAACTAACATGTCTGCAGAACATCTGCACTTTCTGCTGCCCGTCCCGAGGACAGTGCCAGAGGGCAGGATAGGCCAAATAGGGCGGATGTGGACCTGACAGAGCTGCAGAATATAACTGCACTGCCCCACCTAACATTTCAAATCCTCATCACGGGGACTCGTAAAAACGCATCTAATAACTCTTGCAAAACCAAATCAATCAATTTAGATTTAAAAACCTTCTTCTCGCAACTTGGAAAAAGCAGAAAGGGTATATATATTGACTCTGTTATTTCTGTGGCTGATGGAATCTGATATCTTGCCGTGGCCTTGTCTGGCTGTGCTCGGAAGGAAGGTCATGATTGAATCCCTCTCCATCATTTCACGGCTTGTTTCCATCTCCGAGGTGAATATAACTCAGAAACTGTGGTCTTTCCATCTGCCTCAGCACACACACACTAACAAGTCTCTGTAAACTCCTTACTCCAAATTAGCCTTTGCAGTCAAAGGCCTTTGCACGCTGTGACCAGTACGATTTCTTATTATAAAGTGTGGCATTCTTAAAGGTCACATGAAGCAGAACTGAAAGTGTAGCCTTTCACACTCTCTGTTGCTTGCTGACCCAGGGTGAGTTTCCATCTGATAGCAGCTAATGTTCAAATCAAGGGTGAAACATTGTTATAAGAGAATGAAGCTTGACAGGATGGCCACCAAAAAGTTTGATGTTTCTTTTTCATTTTGATCATCCTCATATCATCATATTTTTTGTGTTTGATTGAACCATCTTGATTTGATGATGATTGTGATGCATTTTTTCATCCTCCTGATCTGAGAGATATAAAAGTAACCCTTTGTCCAAGATATTCATGCTGTAGTAGAATTTTCCAGTGTACTGCAGCTATTCAACTACCAACCCAATGATCAGGAAACTTTAAATTCATGCTCTTACTTGAGGGTTACATTAGGATATTAGGTCATCGTACAAAAACCAAATGTTTCACGGGTAAAGAATATCATGGCAGATTCAGAAATTCTGTTGGGTGGTTTATGATCAGGTGATATTTGACATTCTCAGAAGGTAGAGGCAGGTATGTTCGGAGAGATCGCAGGACAATTACTCAAAGGTCATCAGTCAAGGCTGCAGTAAAAAGGGCATCTGCTTAGTCAACTAAGTGAGAGAAATAATAATATTCATTCCTTGAGAAATATAGAATGATTGGACTGTGTCTGGTTTTTCTGTCTGCTTCATCTTCCTTTGTTATTTCCTCTGTATTTCCAGTTGGACAACCCTGACGAGCAAGCAGCCCAGATCAGACGGGAACTGGACGGCAGACTGCAGATGGCGGAGCAGATAGCCAGAGTGTGTATCTGGGGAGGTGAACATCTCAGGAACAGCTGGGTTATGGAAACTCCATGTTTATCCATGTGCAGGGACAAAAGTGAAGCATAGAGATCTGAGACTTGGCCCAGTTAGGGTAGAAATCGTTTTCCTGTACGTTTGATTCGGAGATGTCAGTGGTGCAGTCATTTGGATTGACGTTAAAGTCCCACCTGGTCTGTTATCTGTAGGCAGGAAAGTTCCCTAAGTTTGTCTCCAAAGACATGGAGGGGATGTACATTGAGGAGCTCAAGTCCTCGGTGAACCTGCTGATGGCCAACCTGGAGAGCATGCCCGTGTCCAAGGGGGGTGAGTTCAAGCTGCAGAAGCTGAGGAGGGGTCACAACACCTCCATCATGGACATGGGCCAGGAAGACGAGAACCAGCTCTCCAAGTCAGACGTGGTGCTCTCCTTCACTCTGGAGGTGAGGCAGCCCTGTGGCATTTCGGTGGGTGGTGTGGTGTTCTCAGGAAGGGTGTGGGTTCAGTTTGAAGGCCGCCCGGTGCTGGCTGACCCTGCATTCCGACCCCAGGCTTTCCTCACCCATATGTTGTTTTGGTCAAAGCGTCGGCTAAACGAGTAAATGCAAACCCGGCAGTGGCAAGAGTGTTTGCGTCACTGAGATCCTCCCAAGCCTCCCAGTATTCACAGGTCTTCGTTTCCCCTGCTGTTTCATGCCTGATAAAGTGTATTTTTATCCACAGACTAAAATGTTACAAGGGGGTTTGGATGGAGGGGGGCAGGGGGGCGTCTGGAGGTATGTGATGGGTGTGTTATGAATCCGTTATGCCATTCTGTGCACAAGACAAAAGCCTTTTTTAGCATTCGAAGTCCGCTGGGTGTCTATATTTCTGTGATCTTTTTGCCATGAAATCCACAATGCACAATGTACCGGTTCCTGTGTGTGCTAAGGAAATGCCTCATGCTAGGAAAAAAAAAACATCAAAAAATCTGAGTTCCTCAAGAATCAGCTACTGGCACAATGAATGCACCTGTGATAGATGGCCTTTACGCCTGTGGTTATGAGCAGATCTGCTGTTCTAGCAAGATCTCTAGAGCAGCCAGGGACTGCTGTCACGAAGGCAATCTGTAAAATACTGAGGTATCTTAGTAATCGGGTAAAAACCTCAAACCTCGCAGAACTGACTCATCTGCTTCATTCTTGTAGATTTGCTGTCTTACTTCAGAGTGCTGATGGTACCAAGCAGCATGAGTGAGATGGGAATGGCCAGGGGCTGACGGCGGATTGTGGGGGCTGTTTTCAGGTGGTTATCATGGAGGTGCAGGGCCTGAAGTCACTGGCTCCCAACCGCATCGTTTACTGTACAATGGAGGTGGAGGGCGGCCAGAAGCTACAGACTGACCAGGCGGAGGCGTCCAAGCCCACGTGAGTGTGTGGCCTTTGCGCTGTGTCCAGCCACCGTCTCGCTGGCTACGCTGCATCGTTGCGCCACCTCTAACCCTTCGGATCCCACCTCAGACACCTGCTATTCTCTGCTGGTTCCGTTTCACTAGCTCATACATTAGTGTGACAGAGTCGCACGACGACGTCGGCTGAGGGGCATCACGCATCGTCACATGCTGCCTGTCAATCATGCCACAGGTGGGGAGCCCATGACAGCTGACAGACTGACACAGAGGTGCAGTTGGGGAGGGGGGGTATAAGACTATAAGATGCCTGGGACAGGCACCCCCCCCCGGCACTGATCCTGTTCTCCAGCTTTAATTAAAGCTCACATGAGATGTCTGCTGTGGGACTCTTGGACCGTCTGTGTTGCTTTGAGAGATTATTCTGTGCCATTTCAGCTTTGCTTTTAAATGATCTTATCTTTGGTAAAGGAGGCTTCACATGCTCACACACACACAGACACACATACACATACAACATATACAGATAGATAGATGTATATTATATGTATATGTAGTACATATGCATAAATACACAAACACAGAAAGCTATCATACATAGATATATAGGAGTTATATGGGTTTATTTATACATTTTATACATTTTTGCCACCTAAAAGATCCTGGGAATGTTCTGTTTTCTCCTTCGATATTAAGTCTTAAGGAGACGGCATATTCTGCATGTCTCATTCCAATAACGGCTTGCTTGATCCTTTAAGTCACGCCCTACTGCTTCTTGTAGCAAACAGATGGAAGTTTAATGGGTTCAGAATCAGTGCCATGCGACATAAGCAGGACAGAAAAGACCTTTCCTGTGGCCTTAAAGTGGACCTCTACTCCCCTGGCACTGGCCCTGTTTGAATCTCAGGCAGGAATTCTGAAGCTTCCTTTATTACAGCTCTGCAGTAATTCATAAAAAAACAACATGACACCTAACAAATGTGATCTGCAACATTAATATTAAGAGGGCAACCTCTGTTTGGATGAATAATAATATTTTCCTCACTAATGAAAATGTGACTGACCTGGAATCGCCTGTATTGAAGCAGATGTGGATTCCTCTGCTGCCATCTAGAGGTTTGACAATATTACAGCTAACATTTGCATCCTTATGCCTGTCAATGCCTGAAAATGTATGTGGAGAGTGTGACATTTACACTGACCTCTCTCCGAACACACAAACAGTACATGTTGTAGCATTTAAACCAACAATAATCTGAACGGTCAAAGTGTTATGATTCATTGACAGCTGGTTGGTAATAAGGTCAATGATCACAGTCAACTCAAGCACGTATGTATACCTGTGCATTCAAATGTTCATGCAAGGAGATATCAAGAGCAGACCGGCCTTCATCCCACTCGCCATAATTACTCCTCGTGACGATTGGTGACCTCATGACGTCACCAGTGACATCGGCAGAATTCCTCCCGGGGTTTGCATTTGATGCCACCCAGATGGGGATGAATATTGCTTAGAGTTGGCGGCGGCTTAGACATAACTGAAAGTGAGCGATTCCCTCAGAAATGGTGAGCAGTCTGGTCACCATGACTACCCACAGGTCATGTGATCATGGGTCGGAGAGAGGGCGCAGGTGTAGAACGCAGCGAGCTCAGGTTCGAGGAGATCGGGGCGCTCCGCTGCCCTGGTCACTACATCGGCGGTGCTTTTCCACGTCCGTGTGAGCACCGAATATGTGGAGTACCCAGAAAGATACCATCTCTTGGCTGGTCAGGCCCGCCCTGTGCTTGCTGCGGCAGCCTGCTTCCAGGTGCCACTTCAGCCCAGCATAAGTCGCGTGATCGTGAGCAGGCAGGCTGCGGACTTCAGAGGAACCTCCTTGCTGAAATCCGTGGGCTTCCTTTCACCTTCTGCCCTACAGGTTTTGTGAAGCCCAGACTCTTCTGCATCGTGCTTACAATGTTCTGCTGGAGATAATGATGCAGTAAATGCCCAAGTGAGTTACTTTCCCGCTAAAGCAGCTGGAGTTATATTCCTATACCTGCTTAGTCTGTGGTGCTTTTTGTAAGATTTCATTGGCAGGTATTCGGGACAGGAACCTAATGTTAATAGGAGGCAGATACCAGTAATGCTTTCGGGTCTGATACTGTGTTCATGTCCTTGTACTCATGACAACATGCTGATGTCTGTGACCGATGCCACATAATGACATATCAGCAATATCATTAACGAGAAAAATAAAAGGGACAAAATAATTAGTTATGTGAAAAAACTTGGAGTTAAGAACGAAATACAAAGCATAGCCAACTGCAAACTGTGCTCTGCCAAACTATGAAGATGGGATGGTTGATACATTAGTAAAACTAAACATAAGAAGGTATATGATGATATTGCCACCAGCAGCACTTGGTATCAGCGGGGAGGGTAAAACGCTAACACGGATAACGGGGAACGTTCCCAGAACTTTAGTGCTTTCTGCTCGACCTTCGAAGCAGGCAGCCTACAAAGGCTACACCTTCATAGACCGCGTCCCTTGAATTAGGGCAGAGCCAATGTCCGCACGTTGCCATTATTCCCTGTACCAGGGCCGGCCTGCATAGTTCCTGGGCTCGGGAGAAAACTAATTAAATGGGGCGCCCCTCCATGAGGGTCCCTGCCTCTCCTGGGCCCCTGGGAACTTTTCCGGCTCTGCCCCTCCCCCCCCCCAGACACCAGGGTTGACCTGAACATGCTTTTAATGCAATTAAAATGTTTTATAATAAAATATTGTTTTATAAATTGCTAGCACGCGGAAAGTGTCCTCTCTGAGGTGGCACAGAGAGAGCATCCTCTTTGAGGTGGCATGGAGAGAACGTTCCGTCTGAGGTGGCACGGAGAGAACATCCTGTCTGAAGTAGCACAAGCCATGTAACATATTTTCTATATAATTTTTTTCAGGTTTCCACTATTTTTGTGCTAAAATAAAATTATTGTCCTGCTTGGTCCTGTGGGAATGGGGCAGTTTAAATGTTATCGTTTAACCCAATATTGTCTAATAGTTTTTAGACATTGTATAACCCTAATTGGTATCAGTATGGGCAAGTACCGTGAGTATCCATACTTGAACTTGGTCTGAAAAAGATGGCATCGGTGATTAGCAGAAAGTGAGCATCCATACTCGTACTTGGTCTGAAAAAAATGGTATCGGTTCGTCTGGATTTAATACATTAGCGGAATTAGAACATCCTGGTCATACACCTGTTATCTTGGCATGAATTATGCAAGTTTTACTGGGGAACAGGACTTGGGGGAGGGGAGACCTCTAAAACTACAGGACTTGGGGGAGGGGAGACCTCTAAAACTACAGGACTTGGGGGAGGGGAGACCTCCTAAAGCTACTGGACTTGGGGGAGGAGAGACCTCTAAAACTACAGGACTTAAAGGAGGGGAGACCTCTAAAACTACAGGACTTGAGATACATGGGCTGTGTTTCTGAAATTGTATTCATCGCAGCCTCCTGGGAAATGGCCTAATCATTCCTAGCAGGCATTCAAAATGTGACATTTCAAGCATGTTATTAACCACAATATGCTGCAGTTGAATCACAGATGCTTCAGGTTTAATGCTATGGTGGAGCATAGTCTCAGGCAGGGAGTGACATTTTTCTGGTCATGCCTCAGGCGACGTCCATAACTTAACATTGCATCCAAAGGCTTCCTGCTCTGCCGATCGCTGCTCTTGATCTGGTGGATGGATTCACTTTGATGAATTCCCCCAAGGTCGCTGTTGCAAACCATTCATCAGCCAACAGGCAGTTTAACCTTGATAACCTCCTTATAAACAAACAAAGACTGAAAGACGTTTGGAGGATCTCGCACAGTGAAAGCCACCTGTCATTGAAGAGGTTTCATAACTCATAGAACGATGGTGCTGTTCCTCTACATAGTAAAATGCTTATCGCTCTAAATAACCAAATTCCATTTTCATTGATGAAAACGTGCCTGAATCTTGCCTAGACTTTATCTCACAGGTCTGGTCCTGTTGCGGTTATGGACTGTATCTGATGTGACTGGGAGGTCAGTATGTACGGCTTCCCGCTGCAGGCTCAGTGCATGCTGTTAGGTCACCAGTGAAACTGCATGATGGCTTGTTCTGGATTCAGCTGTCTGTTGAGCCAAGATACAAATATTATACCTGATGTATAATAAGCAGTTTCCTGCACAAGGTGGTCTGTGTTTAAGTAATTTAGACAGGAAGCACGTGTCACACTCAGTCATTGTTTATTATCATTGTTCATAACAATAAGAAGAAGAAGAAGAAAAATTTGGCGGATTTAATGCAGATTCCTCCGCTATCCAGGCGTCTTTTCTTCCCATGTGAAGTTGCGGACCCCAGCAGTGCAGTCAGACCCCTGTTATCTGCGCGGCTAAATTTATCGACGCAGACGTCCATCTCCATGCTGGGTCTGCATGCGTCTTGCACAAATACAGACCGCCCCTGTGACCACAAGCGTGGCTGTGCGCCACCGGTTGCCATGGCAGCCCGTCTCGGCGTGCTGTAGCTGGCTGCTCATTAACCCCCCCCCATTAAATACTCTCGGTCTGTGACACGGGAAATACCTTCCGCTATTTTAGTTTTTTTTTCCTTCTGATTCTTGCAAGGTCACCTAGAGGGAAAGACTGTCTGCTTATTTCTGGGCCAATTAAGAGCCCCCCCCCCCAACTCTCGTTTGCTTAATATGCGTCAGGTGATGCAGCAGCAACTGCACCGGTTGGATAAGACGGATTTATGGGCAGCAGAGTCGTACGCAATGACCACACGAGCACTGAAGCAGGTTTGTATGTTTAAACTGCTTCTGCTTCCCAACCTGTTTTCATAAACACTCACCTGACTCAGAGGCATGATAAGCGTGGCCTCCGTCCCAGCGGCACAAAGCCTGAACGGGAAGCCAGGCAACTTCAAGGCAGACTGTCAAACACACAATCATGCACATGTACATAGGCAGCCCTCATAGGCCAAGTCATGACATTGATCTTATGCAGTTAGGAAAATGGTATAAAACAGCTTCAGCTGAAGGCAATGATTGTTGGTTGGTTTCATCCGTCACCGGCATGGGTCTGTGATCCTCAACAGCCATTGCTGCACCTGAGGTAAGATAGGGGCGGCCCGGGCGGCACCGTGGCCAGGAGCTCAGCAGGAACAGGATCGCTTTCACGGCCCAGCGATCAGCGCTGGCCATTTGGCAGGCGGGGACCGGGATTAATTCTGCTCCATGTCATCCGCGGGCCATGCGCCTGAGTTTGCAGACGGCGCGATGGGAACGGCTGACGTCTGGCCTGTCCCTCTCTGCTTTCAGCTGGGGCACTCAGGGTGACTTCACCACCACGCACCCACTGCCGGCCGTCAAAGTGAAGCTGTTCACCGAGAGCACAGGCGTGCTGGCTCTGGAGGATAAGGAGCTGGGACGGGTAGGAGCCCACCCCCCACCATGGCTTGCTGGGACGGACCCAGCTTGGACACAGGCCTCACACTGGTTTACTCTGCCGCCATCGGCCAAACCCTGTTATAGCTGTACAGGTTCACATGATAGAACCTTAACACCATTACAGAAGTTTAATACTGGCCTGCCTTACTCACTGTACATGTTCACATGATAGAACCTTAACACCATTACAGAGAAGTGTATTACTGGCCTGCCTTACTCACTGTACATGTTCACATGATAGAACCTTAACACCATTACAGAAGTTTAATACTGGCCTGCCTTACTCACTGTACATGTTCACGTGATAGAACCTTAACACCATTACAGAGAAGTGTATTACTGGCCTGCCTTACTCACTGTACATGTTCACATGATAGAA
>JABFEA020000130.1:14834725-14854860 GCA_019775915.2 Cyphomyrus plagiostoma | reverse complement strand
CTACCTCATCACTGCATCCTACCTCATCACTGCATCCTACCTCATCACTGCATCCTACCTCATCACTGCATCCTACCCAATCACTGCATCCTACCTCATCACTGCATCCTACCCAATCACTGCATCCTACCTCATCACTGCATCCTACCTCATCACTGCATCCTACCTCATCACTGCATCCTACCTCATCACTGCATCCTACCCAATCACTGCATCCTACCTCATCACTGCATCCTACCCAATCGCTGCGTCCTCTCTTGTCTCTGCCGTGTCCTGCCCCATCGCCGGCATATCCTGCCCCATCGACACTGCGTCCTGCTCCATCACTGCCACGCCCTGTCCCGTCACCGCCATGTGCTGCCTTGTTGCTGCTGCATCCTGCTCCATCTCTGCCGCGTCCTGCCCCATCGCTGCCGCGTCCTGCCCCATCTCCACCACATGCCAGCCTCGCTGGCGCCTGCCCCGCCTACTTTCCTCTCTGCCCCCATGCCCCTGGCGTCTCCTGTTTCATCCTGTGAGCCCCCCCCCCACATCTCCTCAATTTATTTATTTATTATACAGCCTTGATTAGGCACACACACATGGAATGGTACAGTGCACAGTGTGCACAAGCCCTGCTCACACAGTCTGTAAAATCCGCGCCGTCTTTCACTCTCTGCCCCACTCCGCCACTATAATTCCTCACTGTTCACAACCTGTTTGCCAGAACATACAAGCCGACAGGCTGCTTGGTGCTGGTGGGCGGATCTTGTGACCCTCTCCCTATGACCCTAACCTCTTGACTCTCCAATGTCACCTGTAGGTCAGCCAGTATACATTTGCCATGTGCAGCTACCGGGAGAAGAAATCTGAACCCCAGGAGCTGCTGCAGTTGGATGGCTACACGGTGGATTACACCGACCCCCAGCCAGGTAGCCCTGCTGCCCTTTCAGTCCAGCTCCTGTCTTTACATTTTTTCTCTGTAATAAAGGTTCTTTAAATATCCACATTGACCCTCTATGGGATACGATGGATGGAATATTCAGCCAGTTGTAAATGTGACTAAAAATCGTATTTATTACTGTTTAATTTCTTTCTGTATAACACGGTTGACTTTACAAATGCATGCCAGGCAGCTTCAGTACTGAGCCGCAAAGTAGTCTTTTGACCACTAGGTGGTGTTTGCTCTCAGAACAATCCCAGTCCTGTTAGGAATAATGAGGATCTCTTTAGATAGGGCACAGCATAGGTTGTTACCAGCGCATGAAAATGATATGAACTGACAAACTCTGATTTTACAGGAGTGGGAGCCATCGGCATAGGTGAGATTTAAATTTTGTGGGGACATAATAATTAAAATACCAAAGTCTTTTAATTAGGGGGGTGAATGAAGCTAAATTAAATATTGGGGGGGGGGGGGGTTCCCCTAGCGCCCTGGTCCGGGCGGAGTGGTTCCTGGCTTCACTGTTTGTCTTACCTGCAGCTTTATGACTGAGGTCATCATGCAGATTCTGCGTGACGACAGCAAGCAGGATAATTGCGTCCCACAATCAATGAGTCTGAGACGATGAGTCTGAGATCCTTCTTGTAGAGAATATAAGCAGCTTGAGTGATAAAATAATCGCCGAGAGCAGCGGGAGGATTTGTTTGCAGTTGCTGGTCATGGGACTGGGAGGTCGTGAGCGTGATCCAGGATTTTAAAGAGCGTTTCCCTCTGACAACCCTCCCCGCCACCCGGCGCCCCCTACTGACAGGTCTGGATGGTGGCAGGGCATTCTTTAATGCCGTGAGGGAGGGTGACACTGTAATCTTCGCCAGCGATGATGAGCAGGACCGCATCCTGTGGGTGCAGGCCATGTACCGGGCCACGGGGCAGTCCCACAAGCCTGTCCCCCCCACCCAAGTCCAGAAGCTCAACGCCAAGGGGGGCACAGCACCCCAGCTGGATGCACCCATCTCCCAGTTCTGTAAGTAGCTTGGAAGCAGCACAGACTCTCTCACACACCCTGCACTTAAAGTGGACAATCCCCAATTAAATCCCACAACTCCCGCTAATTAAAGTGGACTTTCCCACCCACCAATTAAAGTGGACTGTCCCACATCACCCCCTAATTAAAGTGGACTGTCCCACTTCACCCCCTAATTAAAATGGACTCTGCCACAACACCCCCCATACACACTTAAAGTGGAACCTGCTAAAAGATTCATACTGTCACCATCCCTTCACCCAACAGTAACTCAAACCATGTTACAATATAATTCATTTTGTATGTGAATCTAGATTTGAGATTTGCGGGTTTATTCCACTGAATATTTTTTTCTTTGCTATAGTTGTCTTTTACAGTCTTTGCTTGTAATCAATGAGTTAATTAATTAATTAATTAATGAGTCTTCTTAATCCTGTAGACTCCTGGTGGAGCATAGGGCCGCAACAACACTGTAATTAATGAGTAGTATGGTATTTTTTATAAAATGTGATTTTAAATGCATTTTTGCTATTAAAAGTTACAGTAGCTATTAGCTAAAACTGAGAGTAATGGGCGTGTATTTATATAAGGAACCTTGCGGTTGTCTGTTGAGATCCCTGCATAGTCACTGCGTTTTGGATGTTCATCCAGCCAGGGTCTTTATCCTGGGCATGCTGAAAAAGGTCCTATCCACGTTCCGGGGGAGACCTTACAGGCCTCAGAAACAGCAGTTTGGCCAGGCTCTCCAGATAATTCAGCTGGATCTGTAAACAGCTGAATGCTGTGGTGTGACAGGCCGCCTATAGCCGTGCGGTGTGGCAGGCCGCCTACGGCCGGGCGGTGTGGCAGGCCGTCTAGGGCCGGGCGGTGTGGCAGGCCGCCTACGGCCGGGCGGTGTGGCAGGCCGCCTAGGGCCGGGCGGTGTAGCAGGCCGCCTAGGGCCGGGCGGTGTAGCAGGCCGTCTAGGGCCGGGCGGTGTGGCAGGTTGCCTACGGCCGGGCGGTGTGGCAGGCCGCCTAGAGCCGGGCGGTGTGACAGGCCGCCTATAGCCGGGCGGTGTAGCAGGCCGCCGAGGGCCGGGTCGTGTAGCGGGCCACCTAGAGCCGGGTGGTGTAACAGACCGCCAAGGGGCGGGTCGTGTAGCGGGCCGCCTAGAGCCGGGCGGTGTGGCAGGCCACCGAGGTCCGGGCGGTGTGACAGGCCGCCTATAGCCGGGCGGTGTAGCAGGCCGCCTAGAGCCGAGCGGTGTGGCAGGCCGCCGAGCGCCGGGCGGTGTGACAGGCCGCCTATAGCCGGGCGATGTAGCAGGCCGCCTAGAGCCAGGCGGTGTGGCAGGCCGCTGAGCGCCAGGCGGTGTGACAGGCCGCCTATAGCCGGGCGGTGTAGCAGGCGGCCTAGAGCCGGGCGGTGTGGAAGGCCGCCGAGGGCCGGGCGGTGTGACAGGCCGCCTAGAGCCGGGCGGTGTAGCAGGCCGCCGAGGGCCGGGTCGTGTAGCAGGCCACCTAGAGCCGGGTGGTGTAACAGACCGCCAAGGGCCAGGTCGTGTAGCGGGCCGCCAAGGCAGGGTGGTGTAATAGGCCGCCAAGGTGAGCCCCTATAGCAGAAACCACATGCTGTCACACTTCCTGTTTAGTGCTTGCGATGCCAATGAAAGATGGCCAGCAGCGGTGCTTGTTTCCTGCCGCGTCTCACTCTGTCTGACATTAACGCCCAGCGTGTCCATGAGTCCTTCCTTATCATGCTTTGCTTGTTCCTTTACAACTTCAGCCACTAGGGTAGGTCCCCTGTCTGCCCTCCTCAGCCCCGTTGCTGGTCTTTGTGTCATTCTGCTTTGTTCCTTCTTACCCTCTGCTATCTTCTAGCTGGACTTAAGGGTAAGTGCTTCCCTGTGGCGACACAGCCCAGATAATCTTCCCGAGATTATCTGACCTCTGCACTCTGCTTTTCCCTCTCAGATTTCTGTCTTCATGTCTTTCTCTGTTTATAGGAATTTCGTGGGTTTTTAGGCTTGAAATAAACCCCATTTTAGCCAGTTTGGGATGCATGTAACTCTTTCACTCCATTACTTTTGTTTCATTATGGTTTTGTATGATTATTGCATTCTGCATAATTGCCCTCTCTGACTCTGTGACTCTATTGGTTACTGCAGTGCCAGTGAATGAACCAGCGGTTCAACACGTCTCGCTTACCATTGGTAATGCTGTTCTGTACAAAAAGATGTACGTGATGTATACAATAGCAAAGAGGCACAGAAAATAAAAGTTCTTTCATTTTATTATACAAAGTGGTGATCAGTGTGTTAAATCTGAACATTTTGTATGAAATGTTTCTTAGGTACAGCATTTTCATCAAATCACAAAGTAAATATATGACGCAACAGCTAGCGATGATCACACTACAAGTACAGAACTGTGACCAAAGCAATTTGGTCATCTTAGAAGATCTATAATGAAATCTATGTAAAATTCCATTTGCATAAATATATAAAGAAACCATTTATCTTTAGGCTGTTGCAGACATGTTTTGGTTATTCATGTGCCTTTTTTAGCTACGTTGTTTTAATCACCTTAAAATGCATTTCACAAATTCAGATTAAGATTTGAATTAAGAAGGTGATGACTCTAAAATGTGAGCCTTTATTAGGAAAATACGTTTATGTTTGTTAAGTTCCACTGTGTTTACTTTCATAAATCTGTCTGGTTATATGTTTAGCCCTGTGCGTCATGTTAAGGGGGCTCAGCTTTACCAAATGTGCTGCCCTTTGTCTTATTTTGTATTTTTTTATGAGAGTTGGCAAATATGTAGCTGTAGTATTCTGAATGCTGAGGAGCAGTGACTTCCCAGC
Organism: Cyphomyrus plagiostoma; assembly: GCA_019775915.2. Classification (NCBI taxonomy): domain Eukaryota; kingdom Metazoa; phylum Chordata; class Actinopteri; order Osteoglossiformes; family Mormyridae; genus Cyphomyrus; species Cyphomyrus plagiostoma. The sequence continues at coordinate 14,850,069 of JABFEA020000130.1, read as the reverse complement.
TTCCTAACCGTGTGAAGCTCCACTCTTTCTCCTTGAGATGGACTTGAATAGACATCACGGCCATTGGCGCCACCTTCAGGAGGAACGATCCTAATTTATTTATTTTTTTGCTCTTTGATGCCTGACCAGGACACACTAGTGTGATGTTTTACGTTTGATGCTGCAAAAAAAACTTTTCCATCTTTCAAAAAAAATCAAAGAATCTCTCAGCTTCATGCCAAGTCCATATATTTGCATCTAGATGCTTTGCTAATGTTAAAACTGTAGTATGCCTATAAGCATATGTGCATATATATATGTATATATATGTATGTATATATATATATATATATATACCATTGATCAGTTGCACTTAAGTATTGTCAACTTGCAGAGAATTATGGGAATTTCAGGTCAAGTGATGAATATGATGTAGAAAAGCATATTGGCCAAACTGTATGCCGTGAGTCTCATAATCGACAGGATCCACGTTGGGAGGGGCTCTTCTGTTATGTGTGGTTCCTGCGGACATTGTGTCGTCATTCAGTTGTGGGCAGAGTCAGTGATCCGGTGTCTGGTTTAATGGCACGGTGGTGATTGCACACCTCTGTGTGTTTGTCCGTCACCTTCAATGCTCAGAACAAACACACAGAGGTGTGCAGTCACCATCGTGCCATTAACCTGCTGTAGACAGAACCAACACGGACCTCACTGTCCCAATGGTGAATGAGTCGGCAATCCTAGCAGACGTGACTTCATCTCATTTCCTTTAGAGAGCAAGAAATCCAGGGAGCAGCTACTGGGCATGAAGAAGCTTATCACTTTAGCTGCTTCTAGGAAATAGGACTTGTCATACCAGGTCGCCCCTGACAGCACAGGGCATCCGAGACAAGGGCCGATGGACCCCGGCTATCGCAATGACACTGGCCAAATAGCCGGAACCTCCTAGTCATGACTCTCTGAGTTAGAGTCTATAAATGAATAGCAGCCATCAATCATTGTCATTTTTTTTCTTATTTATTTAAACAGGGCTGCATGGTGTCGCGGCCTGTTACTGTCTAGACACTCGTCCGTGCTGCTGTAATGTCAGACATGACAAGATCATGTTGAGCCACATCAGAAAGACACCAAGTCACCTTTTTGTCTAGGGTTTTGCGTCCATGATATCATTGTGGAAAAAAAGAACACACATTTTTTATCTCTAAACAGCTGGTCAGTTCAACAATAGCAAGATGCAACAATCAAATTTATATTTAATCAAATTAAATGATTTGTCTTATCGTTTGCTCATTTAAACTTTTTAATAGAAAATTTTCTGTATTATTTTCTTATTTAAATATATGTGTATATATTTAATTAAGCAACAGAATCTCTCAGGGAATTGTGGCGGCTTAAATCAACAGATGAAGCTATATTTTGTAAATTAATTCTGACCCTTTTTGACCTTTAAGATTACTAAACGAAATTTAAGAAAGTTTGTTTACTTAGACTTTGCTCAAACTAGTTCAAACTAATGAGCGCCAGCCTCCATACAGACATTAAATCCTGGGTAAAAGGGGCATTAAAGCAGAAGTAGATTGCAGTGGTTGGGTCTGGGATTAAACTCCGTATGTTTACTCAGGGCTTCATCTATTGCTAATGGCAAAGGCACTAACAGTAATGAAAAGTGAAAATATGTTGTCTCATTTATTTATCCTTTAATGAACAAAGGTGTCGGGGTGGGGGGGCTTCAGTAGGCCATTCCCCCATTGCATTGACTGTTTGTGGGCCGTGTTTTAGTCACATGGGGTGGGATTAATTAGGCCTGCCCCAGGAGCTCTGCCTGCAGGGCTTGGCTGAATGGCCGAGTGTGAGCGCACTCAGGCTATTAATTCATCGCAGACGCCAGGATGTAGCCCTCGCTGTGCGCTTCTGGTGCTCCCCCCCCCCCCGTCGTTCTTTATTTTATTTGAAATGATTAACAAGCAATCGCTGCAGTGTGGCTGGTAGCCCGCCATCGTCAGCCTGTCCGCACACGGGCAAACATGTCCGCGTCGAGACTCATGCATGTCTGCGGCGAGATGTCACGATCCAGACTACATTTTAAAATATCTGTGTTACAAATTGCATTTCGATCAAAATGGCCGTTGGAATTCATCCTGGTGTTGAGCTCTGCTATTAGTTATGGCTTTTTTTTTTTAATTTAAACTGAAGCTTATATCTGTCGTTGAGTTCACGGAATACACTTACAAGTCAAAATTTCTAAATGATTGTGAATGCAGATATTACTTTAAAGTTAATTTGGACTTGAGTGTGTCCGTATTGCAAGTGGTACACCAGAAATCTGGCAAATTTCCTTCGGTTCAATTCAGTGCCTTGTTTTCTACTGAGATGCAAGTTGACAATGAAGCTGATTAGCTGTGTGGTTCTTTGCTGTAGAGTAGCGTGGCCTCTCACAGGTAGGGGGCAGTATTGAATGACATGTCCTAGAACAGGCAGCGTTGCCCCTGCTGACATGGTGCCTTTTGTGAATCTCGCCCTTTTCCCACCTATGGCCTGGATTAGATGCGGACAGAGCTCAGAAACATGGGATGGACGAATTTATCTCCACCAATCCGTGCAGCTTCAATCACGCCTTGCTGTTTGAGACGCTACAGCGACTCACCCTGGACCACAGGCTGAACGACTCATACTCCTGCCTGGTGAGGACTTGCAGACCTCGCCCTGTGGTTCCCACACTGTCACACTATGCTGGCTTGTTTTGTCAAGCAGATTGATGTAATACTATATTAGGAATTAAAGGAAAAACACAAGTACTTAAATGGCCCTTCGGGGTTAGCCAGCTCCCTGACGGTCTCAGTCTCTCCGTGTCCAGGGCTGGTTCAGTCCAGGTCAGGTCTTCGTCCTGGACGAGTACTGCGCCCGGAACGGCGTACGGGGGTGTCACAGGCACCTGTGCTACCTGAATGACCTGCTGGAGCGGGCCGAGAACGGCGCCATGATCGACCCCACCCTGCTGCACTACAGCTTCGCCTTCTGTGCCTCACACGTCCATGGGAACAGGTAGGTAGCCCCCCCCCCCACACAGGAACAGGCAGGCAGGCAGCCCCCCCACAGGGACAGATAGGCAGCCCCCCCCCAGACACACACACAGGGATGGATAAGCAAATCGCATCCCCCATTGGAATAGATAGGCAGACAGCACACCCCCCCCCACATTCTGACTTCCCTTCAGGAGGAGACACCAGTTCATCTTCACCCCCCTTCTGACTGATCTGTCCCCCTGGTCACATGTTCCACTTTAAGACTTCCTTTACATTACGCTCAGTTTCAGTGATTTTTTTTTCCCTTGTTGTCTTCATTGAAAAATCCCATGTTTGTCATTGTGATTTGTTTGCATCTTACTTTTCTTTATCTTTTCTTTTTTTCTTAATCTCATAATTCCAAACACCACTCACCCCACGCCACACACCCAAAGTCCCAACTGACCCGATTTAGGGGGCGCGGTGTGGCCAGGGACTGAGAGGGGCAGAGCCCCGCCCTCAGTCACTGAGCCTCAGACCCTCCCCAAAAAGGAGTCCAAAAAAAAAAGGGATTCCAAATTGCAGCCGCCCACTGAATCTAAAAGGTAAGCCCCGATTTTTGTCCGCTCCATTGTGGCTGTTCACACGGCCCCTTGTAATTATCCGACCTTTTGAAGGAGGGGCCACGATATTCAACTGGACGAGCTTTGGACAGACTGCCGCACAAACGCCATGTTTTATTCCAAACAAAGGAAACTGGTATTTAAAAAGTGATTTGTATAGATGGACAGCAAATAGTGGCTTATTAAAGAGTTGTTTTACTTGCGAATTGGGTGCCATTAAAACATGAGAAAGGGATACGCTCAGCTGGGCATGACTAATCGGAGCCAGTCCTGCACAAGCCAACCTCAGCACTGACCCCGGCGGGCAGCCGAATATGGCCGCTACTTCCTTTCACTTAGCATACAAACAAGCCGCCCGCGTCATCTTGAGAGAAGGTCACAGGCCGCGCCTGTCAGTCCGCCAGCCGGGTGACAGATTCTGATGGCGTGGAGGTGGGATGTCTGTTGCCGCCGTGCGATGATCAGGTCGGACAGGAAGACGCTGGGAGTCAGGGAGGATGGAGGACGGGGACGGGGGGCGTGTGGGTCAGCCTGGAGCTCCAGGATGACAGGATGACAGGCCATCATGGGAAGTGGCTCTCCTGCCATCGTCCGAGGTCCTTCTGGGTCCAGCTGGACGCTCATCACCTAGCTACTGACTCCAACGCAATTTGCTCTGGAGAAACATACACTGCTAGCCAAAGAGCGACATGTAGCGTTAGATGAAGTGCTAATACTGCTTAGCTTATCGCTACTCTGCAACAGTAATTTTGTTTAAGTATGAAGAGAATGTGTTGGAGGAGGGACAAGATTATAATTACTGCCTCAGTTATCAATAGTGGGATTTCTTTTCTTGATTTTCCCCAGACTGACCCTGTGATGTACGCAGGCACGGGACAGTCTGCCATTACATGCATGTCGAGTGGGACGGGGGACATCGGGGGGCATCATTGTTTGTGACATGGCTGAGGAGGGTCACGTGAGGCTGGCAGGCAGGTGGGCCGACACGTACGTCGTCGCGCCACAGGAGATGTCACCTCCGTGGGAGATGGCGTGAGAGCAAAGGCGTGAGGATATGCAAGGTACACGGCGGCTGAATGCATTGCCTCAGATGTGGCTGCAATTTCTAGATGGTCCAAGGAGTGATTCAGCCTTCCAGGCCTTTATGGATATGATACAGAATCACACCCCCCCACCCCAATCCGGAATCACAGGCAGACGGGCATATAGAGCATGACCCACAGTCCCTGTCCAGGACTTTGAGGGCTGAGCGAGGTCATATCATGAGTGTTGTGAGGATGTTCAGGGTTTGACATTGAAATAATAACAGTTATTACTGCATGGCAAAAATCAAAGACTGTTTTTCAATCAGTACTATTAATCTCGTTCAGAATTTCAGTTTAAAGCATTTCTTCATGAGCTAGACTTCCAGGACCGGCACGTGCGGGCCTGACTGGAAACCAGTGCTCCTTACGACTGGCGGGGTGTGGTGCTCGTGTGTTCGGAGGTGCCCCATTGTTAAACGAGGGGAGCGCTTTAGTCATCATGTGTAAAAGATGCGTTTCCCCTTTGTGAATGGGGACATTGACGTTTTAATACATGTCTTCCTACTCAAAGGTCAGGGGAACATGACAGTGGTAATTTGGGGTTATTTTCCTGGCCTTTCTGGCCTCAGGTAGTGAATGGCCTGCAGAGACTTAGGAAGGATAAAGCCAGCCCATTAACCCTTGACTGCTGGTTTATTGGGCCCTTGGTGAGCTCCTGGCCTGGCCTTTTGTGGTACACAACTGTATGGGGGGGCAGAGGGTTTGGGGAGGGGGGGGGCAAGCCCAGCTCAGGCCCCAGACCTAAAGGAGGGGCTTGGTTTATTCAGCTGAAAGGTCTCACTGCACAGAAGCAGACACCACAGACGAGGGTGCAGCACAGGTGTAAATCCCTCCTCCGGGCCTTTCAGCGGCAGCCCACCCACCCCCCGAGCTCCCCAGGACTTCAAAGGATTAGGCCACGGACAGGTGTCATGGCACTGAGGATTCTGGGATTGAGGATTTAATTCCAGTGAGATTCAATTTTTATTTCCATATTGAACAATTTTTTTATACTCTATACTTTATACTTTTTTATACTTTTTATACTCTAATTGCCACAATAAATTTCAGTGGGATTCTATGAAAAAACTCTGCACTTACAGAAAATAGTATGCTTGCAAATAATCAAATTTAAAGCATAAAATACTATCTGCGGTATAGTGAGTATGGGTAGTTGATCCAGCAATTTGAGGTGGGCATTGGATAGGTTCCCAACATGGACATGGTAACCAGAAGGTAAAGAGAGGATTCCAGTCCCACTCAACACATCAGATGAGTCCACACAAGCACTGAGAGAATATTCGTATTCATTAGGATTTTATGTTGCTGTATTTGCCGACACCAATGCATATGCATGTGATTCCAGGCCAGACGGGATTGGGACAGTGACGCTGGAGGAGAAAGAGCGTTTTGAGGAGATCAAGGAGCGTCTACGGGTTCTTCTGGAGAACCAGATCACACATTTCAGGTGCTGTTGGGCCCAGCTGCTCTTCATTGACAACTTTCAGCAGTGGATAAGAGATTTATATTCTGATTTCGTCCCTGTTGACTCAAGAGCTATGGTGAATTGTTCAGCACAAGAAAAATACCTTTCGAACACTGGTACATTGAAGTAAATGAAAACACTTATTATGCTCTGTCAGAGATAGCGTGGGAATAGCTAGGCGGACAGCATGGGGATAACATGGGGATAGCATAGGGGGATAACTGGAGGGATAGCAGGAGGATAGTGTGTGGGTAGCTGTGGATAGCTGGGGGGATAGCATGGGAATATGGGGAGGAATAGCGGGAGGACAGCTTGTGGATAGCTGGGGGTAGAGTGTGGGGATAGCATGGGGATAACATAGGGATATAATGGGGTGGGATAGTGGGTAGATGGGGATAGCATGGGGATAGTGTGGGGATACCATGGGTATTTAATGGGGAGGGACAGCGGGAGGACAGTTTGTGGATCGCTGGGGATGGCGTGGGAATAGCTGGGGGATAGCTGGGGATAGTTGAGGGGATAGCTGGGGATAGTGTGGGGATAGTATGAGGATATAATAGGGTGGGATAGCAGGAGGACTGTTTTTTGATAGCTGGGGATAGCATGGGCATTGTGTGGGTATAGCTGGGGGATAGCATGTGGAGCCCCTCATTTGAGATGCAAATTGCCCACACGCTGTAATTTCTCTCGCCAGGTATTGCTTCCCGTTTGGTCGGCCTGAGGGAGCTTTAAAAGCCACGCTGTCTTTACTAGAAAGGGTATGCAGAAGATTTCATGAAATTGCCTCTTTAATAGAAAGTATGCAAAGGATTCCATCCTAACCCTAACCCTAACCCTGTTTTCTCTATGCTGTGACCATGATCACTGGTTATGCGAGATGTTTCTACAAAAAGTAGCTTCTTTAAGAGAAGGTTTCTTTTTTTCCCTGAAATAGTTTTTCTTGCTCTTTCATTCTTGATTTATTTATTTGCTTACATTGTAGACGGCCAGACCTTTCTATCTTGTGATTTTTAACCAAACATGTGTTTGTTTCTGCTCTATTTCTTGCCAAGTTCAGCTTTTTTGACTAAAACAAGCTGATGTGAACCACAATGCGTTTTTTTTTAAAAGCAGATCTCAGGTGACATAAGTGACATTTATAAATGATGAACTTATACTGAGATGATCTTAGTCCACAACGGTGGAACATTTTGTTTTTGTTTTGAACATCATTGAACCATCTGCAGAGCATGTCTCGGGGTGCGGGCTGTGTGATATTGTGTATTTTGTGAATCACATTTTGATATTTTTAAACGATTTTATGAGATTTTTGAAATTAGATTTTATTGTTGTGAATTTTTTCGATTCTTATTTTCCTATGCGAGAAGAAAAAATAAATGATGGATGTAGATTCAGTTTAACTCACACAGATCAGCCTGTAGCCTCTGAGTGTGGGAGGTCTTCTACTGAGCCTGACGAGACACTGAGCAGCACTGTTTTCCTGTCGCTTCCTCAGGTCCTCATGAAAGACATAGTAACCCCCGTCCCACAGGAGGAGGTGAAGGCTGTTATCCGCAGCTGTTTGGAGCAGGCAGCTCTGGTGAACTACCAACGGCTTTCTGAGTACGCTAAAGTGGAAGGTAAATGCTGGTACACATCTGCAAATGGGGGCCTGTGCTGTGTCATGGGACCACAGAGTTTAGAATACATTACAGTAAGGAACTGATCCGGAAATGGCAACCTTCCTCTGCACAGACGGGGTGTTTTGTACAGTATAGTAAAGAACTGAACAGGAAACAGAAATGTGCTAATAGTGGGTGTGTAGTACCTTACAGTAAGGGACAGGTTCTCCAAGTGAAACTTCACCTGGTAAATCCAGAATGTAAGTTATGTATATGTAAGATACTGATCTTGGAACATCGATGTCTACCACAAACAGGGTGTATTGAACATTATAGGCAGTAGTTGATCTGGGAACAGAATATGGAATAGTCTCTGTCCTCCATTATAGTAAGAATCTGTTTGAATAACTCAGACCTCTATTTACAAATTGGTACATTATAATAAAGACCTAATCCAGGAACAGACTTTCACACATAGGGTGTTCTGTACGATCAATCATGGTAAACCTCACTGTGCTAGTATAGTAGTATGGTCAATGATGCACTATTGTAAGGAAATGATCTGGAATCTGAGAAGATCCATAGCAAGCATAATCAGGAGTTGATCTGGGAAACATGGGGTATTGGGGACATTACAGTCAGCAAATGATCACGAGGGGTCAAAAGGAAAAGGGGAAAAACAGAGTAAGGTAGGTTACAAATCACACAACATTCAACATCCATCACATACAAAGACCCACTGGGGAATTTAGGCAGGAACTTAAATACAAAGACTGAACCGGGTAATGAGAAGTAGGAGTGAGACAGACAGTTAATTAGTCGGGGAGGGTGCAGGACAACGAGCAATCAGGCAAACACACACAAGAATAGGCAACAGGTGAAACTAATAATTAACTCAGAAACCAAACAGGGCAACTAATAAGTGACAAAGAAACAAGGAAAACAGAATCTAACACTGGGGAAATAAGAAAGACAAGTAAAACACAACCAAGGCACTAAGCAAGAAACCAAACCAGATAAACTACAAAATCACAGGACCTAGAAAAAACTGATACCAAGGAAACACTAGGGAACAAATTACAAAAACAAAGGAGATGGGATTTGAACACACAACAGAGGAGTTAATCGGGTTGCCACATGCTGAGCTCATTGAGCCAAGCAGCTGACAGGGAGCAGGGGGAACACTACAGACTGACAACAGGGAGGGGATAGCATGGGGATAGCATGGGGATACGGGATCCCGAAGTGTCCCGAAGTGTTTCGCTCAGGACTCTATCGGGGAACAGACACCTTCATCCTATAAGGGCATGGTCTGTGGTAATTTATTGGAAGGGACTGAATGGGGAACAGTGACATCTGGTTATTGCAGGGTATATTGTGACATAATTGTCAGAGACTGATCTAGGATCAGAAGTGCAAACATATATTTTGTAGGATAGAACTGATCTGGAAGAACAGTCCAGGCATTTTTGTAAGGAACACATACACATACCTTCATCTGCAAAGATCCTGTACAGTAAATTATAATAAATACCACACTGATCTGGGAACACAAGCGTGATACCGCGCTGCATCGTCAGCATTGTGAACAGTGGCCAATAAGTGCACTCACTTGGATACAGTAATGAAAACAGATAAGATAGAATGATAATAAAATGCATTGAACTCTTCATCCTTTATTTCTGGTGAAGGAATATGTGGTATGTGGATGACCTGTAATTTGTGCTGCTTCATGTAAAAATACCTTTACCCTTCTGGAAAATGCATTTATACACTTCTATATAAATATGTTTTATGGAGAATACAGTGGTACCTCGGTTCTCGAACTTGATCTGTTCCAGACTCCGGATCGAATACTAAAAAGTTTGAGTTCTGATCGAATTTTTCCCATAAGAAATTATGGAAAACCAATTAATTGGTTCCCGGTCTCTCGAAATTATACCTAAATATGTTTTTTTTTAACATTTAATCACACAATGAACAGGATAAAACAAGAAGAGATTTTTTTCGTAATGGCTTCCAAAACGATAAACATCTTATCCCAACATTACCCCTGTCCTGCCCCGATTGTCCGCGCCATCCATGTGCCACGCCCCCTCGTTAACCTTGTGTGGGATCCCCATGTGATCAGCTGTTTCTGGTTGTTGTTATTAGTCCTCTGTATTAAGTCTTTTCAGTTTGTTTCCCCAGTCTGGTCATTGGGTGTGTTTGACTTGCTTACAGCGCTGGCTTAAAGCAACGCATTCTGTTCCTGATGCAATGCATTACGGTTAGATGCATTGCAACCTCTCGCCCGGCTGCACAAACTGGAACCACCTCCATGACGACACACCTTTGCTCTTTTTGGCTGAAGAGTTTAGTTACACGCATGACGTTTGTATCCCAGACAGTTCCGATGCGTAATCTGCTATTTCTCCCGAATATCACGTAAAGCAGCGAAAACTGGTCTTTACCTGGTAAAATAAAGTTTAGATAAATAACATAAATGCTGTAATACACGTAAGTTAGTGGTTTATTTATTGTTTGTTACTGTAATGTTGCGCTGCTTTATTTGGTTAATTGTCCAGTCTGTGAAGAAGGCATTCAAGTAAGAATTGCATTGTAGTATGACTCATTTCAGCGTTCACGGTGCGACTTCTGATATTTAGATCGAGTTCTAGGTCAAACTGGTTCTTTCAACTTTCAAGAAATTCGAATTCTAGTGAGTTTGATAACCGAGATACCACTGTACAGTAATTGATTTATTGTTTTTTTTTTGTTTTGCTTAAATGTTTTATGTCAGGTTATAACACTGTTTTACAGGCAGACTTCATACTCCAGTGGTTTAGTTTTTTTTTCTCATTGTTTCTTTGATCTGATATCTTGCGTTGGTTTTAGCAAACATACCAAAAGCAATGCCTGAAAACAATTATCTGCCCAAAAGACTTCAGTATAGCGCCACCTATTGAGAAATTCACACGAGACAGGAAGCATATGCAAAAGAACAAATAGATTAAATCCTGGCATTCAATTCAATGTACTTATCTGTAGCCTCCCATAATGCAGTGGTGACACCATCACACATATGTCACATGGGCGGTTATGTTACAAACAGAGTGGTGTTAATGGTGTTAATACCATCATACTATCATTGCACTATCATACAAAAGTAGAACTGCTTTTTTGTTGCATAAATGCACAGGTGACCCTCAAGGTGATGGTCTAAGATTGATTCTGAGGACTTACATTGATACTGGATTATTCATTTTACAGACAGAAATTAATATTATTTGTACAAAACTAGCTTGCCTAGCTAGGGGATATGCACTTTCTTTGGGTAGTTTTGCAATTAGGAAAATTTAAAGAATCTGTCAACAGTGAAACAGTACGAACATCCAAGGCTGATGCAGAATGATGGCGGATGAGAGAGCTCCAAACGTGGGTCAGACCTGATGGTATGTGGATGATAAGCACCTGCCATATGATGGCTGTGGTCTGCAGTTGGCTGTTTGAAGTGTCTGCCATGCAGCAGGGGACGGATCGCAGCTTCTGTGGGACCATTGTTGCAGGTCTGCTCCTCACTCATGAATCTTCTCCCAAGGGCGGTTGTTGTAGGTCACTGATGCTGTGTTAGCGATGTGTAAGTAAAAATGCATTCAAATCGAAAAACCTGCAGATCTCACACTTGACCTTGTCTACCTCCATGTCTCACTTACTGCTGTTTCTTCTAAAGCTTGCCTGGTCACTCACATGGCGACTTCGAGGTCTGGGAAAACTCTGAAGAAGCACATTTTGCTTCCTCCCACCCCCATTTCCCCACCTTCCAAACTGCTGCTCCATACTTACTCTGATGCTGCTCCTATCTTATCCCCTCCCTCGTTTATTGGCTTTGTTGCTTATTTATAGCGTGTTGGAAAGCCAATAGACAGCCAATACACAAAGCACCCTGGGATTGCCTGGTCAAGCAGCCTCGCATCTGTCAGCTGCATGCGCGAGGTTTTCTTTGATAGACATAGACTTAGCTGAATGCCCATCACCCTGTCAAAATGTATTTCAGACTATGTGACATGTTTGGCAGACGTGGAGTATTCACAGTCTCTGTTACTGTTTTATAAGTGTTTATAAAGTGTACAAGTATATAGCATATGGCTATATGCATCTATATACAAGCATCGGAATAGCTTACGGTGCTATCTCCTCGATTCCCCTGCGGCAGTCAATGTCTACAAAGAAAATCCTGGGACACTGAAGATACTGAAGGCTTCTTCTCGTTGTATCTTGAGCCTTGTAGAGCTGTTTGCCTTCTTCATTATTTCTTTACCATGATTAATGATAATTTAATTTGAGAGAAAATTATCAGGCATTCTCACATCACGGCCTTGAACATGTTGAATGGTTAAACAATTAAAAATGACCTTCTGCAGACGCACCTCAGCAGTCCCTCCAGAACCGGAGGTCCTTCTCCTTTGACCACCTGAAGCCACTAAGGCCACTGCAGCTCTCGCCTCCAGACCTGAGGAGCAGTGATCCTCTGACCTTTGACCTCTTCACCTCTGACCTAAGCCTCTTGCATGCCCAAATCCTCTTTTATAGGGAAAAAGAGGGAAATGTATGAGCATCCTGTCTTCTGCTTGGCGTCTCAAGTGATGGATTTAACCATTCGTGAGTACCTACGTCATAATGCCACCCATCCCTCACCGCCTCTGTTTTTCACCTTCAGACAGCACGCTTCAAACAGCCCCTGACTGCTAGCTCTTTCTCGCTTGAAGTCTTCTTTACCTTTTCTCTGTTTGCTTCTGTCTGTGAAAGCAAGTGTGAGAAATCCAACCGGGTCTTGTCAACACCAATCAGGAATTACAAGTGGTCCATTTGTTTTTCGTGACGACCGTGGGATAGCCGCTAGCTTTTTTGCGTGATCGTTTATGTCTGTGACTTGAATGCATTTTTACTTTGCTTCTGTGAAGTTCTTCAGTTGTCTGGACGTGTCACTGGTCACATTGTGTCACTGGTCACACTGCACGTGTCAGGTATGACAGGCCTGTTTCACGGTGAGTCAGGGCTTTAGAAAACAGGAGCTGTAAAGTACGACAGTAAATTCAAGCCATTGTCCGTCAATGTCAAGCGCCGCACACGTTTCAGCTCAAATCATGGACTTGTCTGTCCTGTCTGTTACTACAGCGGCTTTTTTATGTCTCACTGATTGCATTTGGAGCTCTCGCCCTTCGTTTCACCGTTTTGTTGGTGTTTGGTTTTGTTTTCCCAACTCAACTGCTGCCTCAACATCCATCCCGCTGTGGAGAAAAGTGAACGTATGTAGAGACAGCTGACTTACCCGAGAGCCTGGCAGCGACTCCTTCATGCAGATGAGGGCTGAGTATCGGAGGCCGATGGCCGGTGTCTGGCCTCAGGATCGTACACCTTTCTAACTTTCTCACTAATGCTGCCTTTCTTCCTCTTCCTCTCTCTGTTTTCTCCTCCTCTCTCTCTCTCCTCTTTTTTCTCTCTCTGAAGTAGAGAAAGATCAGAAGGATCAACAGGATCCAGGTGAACCTCTTTGTCCTCCTCCTTGCCGAGATCATTAGAGCATAGTCCTGTACTGCTGGTTAGATACTCCCACCTAGCCGGTATCCTAACGACCTCACAGTGCCGCTGCTCTCATGCCACTGGTGGCAGGGGCGTCGCCATGGCGCAGAAGCATTGTGACAGCGTTACAGCTCTCTCCCCTCCAGCTTCTTCTCCATCGTGGCCCCGAAGTGGAGCTGCCACCCCCCCCCCCCCATAATTTGTGCCGGTGACCCTGCATGCGTGCTGTCAGGCGACACAACTGCAGAGACGACCCGTGTGACAGCCATCGTGTCACGGGTTTTAAGCAGTATTGCTTTCTTGCAACCTTGTTAACCGTGAGGTTTTTGTTCATACAATGAAAGACTATTTTAAAAATGCTTCAAGTTTGCTAATAAAACAATACTGTCTTAAAAAGCAAACAACCCTCAGCATCTCCAGTGTGTTTACATGAAGCTGCCTATAAGAGTACAACAAAAACCTGATACCTTTGGATGATTTCTCTAAATATCTCACCGTTCAGATATGGTATTAGTAGCATTAATACTAATTCTCACAACAATTTCAATGGTTTCATTTACCACATTGGAAATGAGTGAAGTGTTCCGCCTTCTCTGATGATAATAGTGAATTATTATCATCACTGTTACTGTTCCACGTACTTAATGGATAGTTGTTCACAAGCAAAAGTTATCCTTCAGAAAAAACAGTGCAGCTTAAGTGTAAAGGCTTCTAGCCGATACAGGACATACTTTAGCAGGCTGTTGAAGGACACATGTTCTATGGTCTTGCCAAGGTATCTGTGTAATGGTTGTAGTTAATCTGTATGTTATTCATCAGATTGTTTATTGGTGACAAACAGTGTCTGCTGTATTTATTTTATAAGTGATAAAATTCACGCCTAGCCTGCTCTACAGAGCAGGGCTGTTTTACAGATTTTGATCTCCATAGGTAGGGCAGAATGGCTGTATACATATGGGTAATACGATCAGGTAATACGTAAAGGTGATACATACAAGTGATACGTACAGGCGATACGTAAAGGTGACACCTACAGGTAATACGTATAGGTGAAAAACTGGCAACCAAAAATTAAAACACAGAAATGGATTAAAATAAGAGGCAACAAACATACAAAGTAAACACACAGATATAACTAGTAAAAAAACTGATAAGATTAACTATGACCCAGGCAATAATAATGCGTGAAGATGCGTTTTAAGCTTAGATTTGAGGAAGCAAACCTGACTAATGGGTAGACTGTTCCAAAGTTTGGGAAAGGCCCGACCCCCCTTAGTTTTTAAAGTATTCATGGAACAAATAAAAGCAGATTATCGGCTGACCTCAAGGATCTAGTAGGAGACTAAAGTGCTACCCAGTCAGACAGGAATATGATGGAATGAATGACAGACCCTTTATTTATGCTGACAGTTTGCTACTGGACCTGTAGAAAACAGGCATTACATTTTTAATGGCTGGTGAACCTTGACAACAGTAGCACAAGGCAGCTTCTTTATTGAGTCTTCTCCATTACTGGTTTAGAAGACACCTTTGATCTTCTCCCTGGCTTATGAAGAATATGTTAGAGATGAGCTTCTCTGCTCTGTAGTTGTAGTGCACATATCTACGATTGCGATCATGGTCTTCAAGCCTTTGACTTTTTGAAGGAAATAAAAATCCCTTCACCCCATTATTGTTTCTTAACAGTTTCCATGACATATTTAAAGTCACTGTACATGGTGCATGACATTAGCAGATATCAGAAGATACCTGGTTCTTAAAGCGAAAGCGTTGGTGCTTGAGACGGCACATTATTGGTTGAGAAACCATATTGACCCCATGTGACCATGTGAGGTAGACTAGTTCTTACCCCCATTAGGTGAACAATCTGCTTTTAACACTTGGAGTCTAAGTCACATGACACCCCATAGACAGCATATGTGGAGCTCAGTCCATTAAATGTCTCGACACTCATGGATCAGTGTAGCACTGGAAGGACTCAAACATAAGAACATAAGAACTATACAAACGAGAGGAGGCCATATGGC
>JABFEA020000130.1:14779083-14791351 GCA_019775915.2 Cyphomyrus plagiostoma | reverse complement strand
GGGTAAATTCCCCCCAAAAATTTCATAATTATTCTTTTGGACCCCCCCACATTTAAAATAAAATACTTTTTTTTTGCCCGTCGGCCCCCCCCCCCCCCCCCACATTCAAAATGCTTCTGACGCCCCTTTGGCCATGAGCAACGGCCTGCATGACGAAAACTCCGCTTCCACTAACCACGAGTGCTCAGGCTACGCGTCTTTTTTCTGTATTGTGACAAAGCCAATTGCCACCTCCTCAGAAATGATAATTATCTTTTTTAACAAAGCAAAAAGGTCCTGTTTACACAAACACACGGGTTCCCCAGAACGTAAAGGCAGCGACGATAAATACGCATGCAAATTCCCCCGAAGGAAGTTTTCACACGGTCAAACACGTGTTTCTTCCCCAAAAGGGTCATACATTAGTTTACACTGTCTACATTTGTATGCTAATTTTAACTATATGAAAATAAACAGTAATTCGAGTTCAGCTTGACTGTTACTTTTCAGTAAAATATGCATCGGTTGTCATTTGATTCAAAAGAAAATCAACATTATATTCCGTTAGAATCTTCAATAAACTTTTTTTTATTTCCAAATTGTGCAGTTCTAAGAAAAATTAGGCATACAACTGAAAATTTTAAAGTACTTTTTTAACCGGGCTGGTGAAAAGGCAAATTTGCTTCCCCCATTCGGCAATGACGTCGCATGTTACAAGGCTTACTTTCGCCGTTTTGAGCATCTGAGTAAAGGCCATAATCAAAAATACCCCTAGGTTTATCTGGGGAGAAACGCGAGCGACTTAACGAGCTGTATAGTTGATTCATACAGTGTAGGTGTGAGATAAGCTTACATGTAACGTGTTTCTTCATATTTCCCATATTGATAACCTCATTAAGACTTTTTGCACCACATGCTTTGAATTGCATTGTATTCACTTCGTCAATTTATCACCGTTCCCCGGTATGCATAAATAATCTCATATTGTGAGAATTCACGAAAAGCACTTTCATTTCGTTGCTTTAGAAAACATGCGTCTTATATGCATTCGATGTTAAGCATTTTCAAAATACTTAGTACGAACTATTTAAATATCCAACTGCAAAAAGGCTTATGCCAGCTGTTTATCGATATCGATCAAAAACAAATATTTAGACGTCACGCGGGACACTGAAGCACGGACTGGGAATCCTCTTAATTAATTTGCTGATTCTAGTTCAAATGTACTTTTGGTGAATTTCTGCTCCGCGCCTTTTAACGTACATGAATTCTAGGCCACCTTCAAGTTCAAGATCGTACTTATCACTCTTTGCACGGGCTCTGCGGATAAGCGGCCATCGTCAGCAGGCTGCTGCGATCGTCTCCGACACCGGAGTCATCGTTAGCCGGCCACAAACATACAAGTTCTATCCTTGACTCCTGCAGAGTCTGCACTAGAAGCGATGTCATCCACGACTCACTAAATAAGATTAAATAGACACATTCGTACTATTTTACCTCAGCAACAAACAGTTAATAAAAACAAATAAAATAATGATATAATACTTCAACAACCGATGGAGATTTTAGGCACATTACACATTACATTAAGACAAACAATGACAAACTAGAGTCTGATGTGTAACGCGCATCTACTAATCAACCACAATAACTGTATTATAAAGCGTTCGTTTCCACAAAAAATGTTTTATTAAATTACAAAACAGTATTTGAGTATATGATTAATCAATTACCAAACAAACGTCGTGGAATGTTTAACACCAGTAACTAAAATTAGGCCTATTCTTTTACAGTTAATTCAATTACATGCGTAACGTTGTATGGCTGGGGAAGATCATTCCAAATCTATTTCAATTTACAGATTTGTTGCGCCTACAATTAATGTCGAAAACCTCCCGCAGAGCGCTTTAGCCGCTACAAGTTTTCGTAAATTATGATTTCATGGTTGTGTAATCATGGTTGTGTTTTTATTATTTTTTTGCGCAAAATAAATTAGGTCCGTCCAAAACTAGAATATATTAAATATGTCAAATATCGGGAAAATGTAAAATTTGCACATACGATGTAAAAAAATGTTTAAAGAACTTTAAAAAAATACGGGATTCTACACATAGCCTAAGCGGCGGGATTTCTCTCGTGCCACCTTCATTTATGAGGAAGTATGAATGGCTGATTAATGCATCTCAAAAACAAACAAATGTGCTTGCAAATGTAACACCATCATCGACATGTTTTACATGTTTGCATTCCTTCTTTGCAAATGCCACACAAAGGCATATAGTCTCAGTCGATGTCGGAGTTAATTGCAGGACGCGTTAATGCCGAGTAGGCTACTGCGCCCTGTCATAGCAATAGGATCAATGTTTATTGTGTGGCCGAGCCGACAATTGTGGTTGAATAAACTCAGATCATTTACATCTGACTGGAATTAGTCTGACATTTTAAAACCTTGCAGAGCACGTAGATTTGCAACTGGATTAAAAAACACTTGCAACTCCAGAATTCTCTCTTCAGACTAGTTTAACGAAATCGGTATCATGGAAAGGATTTCACCTTTGTAGATATATCATTGCCGTTTTTGATATTACATTTTTACATTTCTTGTAAATCCACTAAAGCAAATTACATACATAAAAAAATATCCGAACTATAATCAGTAACCATTTATATCGCGCATTCGGTAAAAATACTCAAAGAAGACTCTAAACAACCGTTTACGTCAGGGCGCATTCTAATGATTTTTTAATCATACAAGAATTCAGAGTGTGTTTCAGGGTCATTATCTGGCGAACATTCATATTAACTTTCGCGTAATACTCAACTGCATACATTCCACAGAGGGTATAGGGGGCAGCGGTACCGAGGGTCGGGGTGGACTGAAAAAGTTGGGGGAGCAAGGGGAATATGTATGAAGTATTCTAAACTAACAGTGGAATAAATAAAATATTTTTGAAGAAGCGCACAGGAAGGAATTGAAAAGTTCACTAAGAATGTTTTTGTAATAATTTGTTGTGAGTCAGGTGAAATCGTCTGCAAACAAATGAACTCAAGCTTCCCCAAATAAAGGAAGACGAGAGGGCGACTGGTCATTGTAACAAGCACACAAAACTCTGGATTCCAACAAACTTTTATGCCGCTTTAAAAGGGACTCTTTTCATTGCTTGGTATACCTCTGGGCAGGCGAAGTCTTTTCTTTTCCTTTTAATCCGGCCCTTTATTTCAGAAAAACACAAAACCAGGTTCCACGCAGTGCTTTAGTGACTAAAAGTGAAAGAGCTGCTTTTCTCGCAGCTCAGCTCCCTGAATCACTCTGCGAAATTGGTTCTTCTGAATAGGCGAAGGAGGAAAAACGTTTAATAGGATCCGAGGGAGGTTCTGCTCCTTAAACAGGTGGAAATTGGACTTTCTCAATTATACAAATACGACATATAAACGAGGATGGAAAACCTATTTTCATCTCCAGGGATTAAGAACTCGACATGAAAATTGGAATTAGTTAAACCAGATCACCAAAAAAAAAAAAAAACTTAATTCTTAACTAAGAATGTTTTTTTTTAAAAAAAATACCTGTGACTATACGAGCATCTTATTTTGGCAATTTATTGTCAAAAGCGGTTTACACTAAAACGAAGTCTAGAGAAATAAAACTGATTCGTTCAGTTCAAGAGCCATTTGCCAATCAGCTGACCATAAAATACATTTTGATATAACTTACAATAGACGTAACGAATCCCAGTCTGTGAGGTCACTATATTTGTGTTTTTGTTTTAATCTCCAGCGTGTAATAATAATAATAATAATAACAACAACAATAGCAACAATAATAATAATTATTATTATTAACAATAATAAAAACAATAATAAAGTCATAATACTACTAATAATGATTATTATTATTATAAGCATTTATATGCAAAAAGTCGTAAAATCAACCGAAGAAAGCTAATATTAGGCATTGTTTTGTTTATTGAATTTTCTCTGGATATTAAACAGCTGGTATTTGATGAAATCCAGCACATACTGAAAGGAAGCAGACTTGAGTAGCGATACATAAATGACGATCTGTAATATCTAACATGTATACCACCCCCTTGGCCATGTATAAATGGGCGGTGAGAGAAGGGGCAGGGTTGGTGATGGCGTTCTCTTGTCACCCTGATACAACTGAGTACATGTGATGTTAGCCAAATGCAGGAGGCAGCGATCTCGCGCTGATGAGGATGTCCACGCGAAAATGTGAAGTGTGACAGCAAAGACACACAGCCATCCTCCCTCAATACATCTGTCTTCTCTTCAGAAAAGGTAAACTGAAACGCTGGTTCTGCTGCTAGTTTGCAATCAGATTTTCAGTTCAGGAGTACTGAATAGGAATGGACGTAGAGAGGGCTCTTTCTCTTTTTCTAACAAGCTCTGTAATGTCCTGTTAATTTTGTGTGTACTAGTTAATGAGCATTAATCTGGTACCCCTGGATGCTATTGTTCGGGGAATGTCCATTTGAATGTAAATAGGACACATTGTAAAACCAAGGTGCTTATTAAACTGATGTGTGTCTTGGCTTTTCAGGAATTCAGAAGGAGAGGACAGGGCGCCCAGTCGACTGCTGCTCACACCAAGTTCGGCAAAAATGGCGAGTTCCCTTCCTTTGGAAACAGTGATGTCCTGCACCAGGCACGAGAGCAGGAGCGGAGCACCGGCGGCCCCGAAGGCGCTGGCCTTCTCCATTGACAGAATCATGTCGAAGAGTTCAGAACCAAAAACCCGCCACGGAGTGGATATTGCGGAAGGCAAGAAGATAGTCGGCTTATGCTCACCTGTACCGTGCATGATCCCCATACAGCCTTACAGCTACGACCTACAAACCAAGGCTTTGATGAATTACTCCGAACTCTGGAAAGCTAATTTCAAAGGGACCTTATGTGCATCTGCTACAATGTGCAAAACCAACTGCGGTCTATGCAGTAAATCTGAGCCGGGTTTTAAGCATTCGTTATTGTCAGGGACCAGAGTAATAAAGCCCCAAGTAATTCATCAGACGGTGGCAATGCCGACCAACGGCTCTGTTTATTACTTCAACTACTTGGACTCTGGGTATCACGCTGCTGATTTATTCAGTGGACATTTATTTTCTTCCAGCATAACAAATACGAATGCGCAAGCGGCCCTTAGTGCGCACCAGAAATTACTTCTGCTGGAGAATGCGAAACTTGCAGGTGCGACCGCCGACAAGTTCCCCACACCCCAGTACCCGCACAAGGAGCATTTGCCTGGACAACTGGACCAGATTGTGAAGGAAAATCACAACCTGACAACGGAGAAAAACGGCGTGAAAACGCATAATAAACAGAGTAATGCTGCAGCAGACGGAAAACCCAAACATTTCACCTGTGAAGTGTGTGGGAAGGTAAAGCAACTATCCGCTGCAGCGAATAAAACGAGTGAAAGAACAAAATAATTGTAGCAGTAGCACAATGTAAAATATAGAAACGGAATTAATATAGAACTTCTAAGGTATCCAACTTGTTGCAATTCTATCAAATATATATTTCTTGATGTCGCATACATCAAAATTTCAAAAGTAAACAATCAACTCGTATCTGTAAACCGAATATCTGCATAACTCTAATTCTTTTTTCAGGTGTTCAATGCGCATTATAATTTAACCCGTCACATGCCGGTGCACACAGGCGCGAGACCATTTGTCTGCAAGGTGTGTGGGAAGGGCTTCCGTCAAGCCAGCACATTGTGCAGACACAAAATTATTCATACGCAGGTAAGAAATGTTTATTATGGTTAAGAAATATATTTAAGGACAGCTATGAAGAGATTTACGAATTAACTGGCATCACGGTCATTCTTCGTTTCTCATCTCTTAGGAAAAGCCTCACAAATGCAACCAGTGTGGAAAAGCCTTCAACCGGAGCTCGACCTTAAACACACACATACGTATTCATGCCGGCTACAAACCATTCGTCTGCGAATTTTGTGGAAAAGGCTTTCACCAAAAGGGTAACTGTCTATTTCTTATATAATGCAGTGTTAACCTAAATATAGGTCTATCGAAGTATTGCAAATATAATAATCGTTCAGCTATATTGTTGTTGTATGACATTCATCAAGACAATGAATAACGGTAAAATACTATAGACCTATCACACGTACGTACACATACACACATTATACACGCAGGCACACACACACTTACACACACATTTTAATATATATAGAGAGTTACAAGTTAAGCACACATTCTGACTTTGAAGGGCATTTGCCTATATGTCACTTACACTAACGTCTGCACGAGATTACTCGGTTTACCATGGGTCAGGAAGCAGCCCCTTCCTGTCATTAATTTATAATCCGACAGTTTTAGGTTGTTGTTGTTGTACTTGATTCTGATAAAGTTTGACAACTTCTTGACTTCACCATGCAAAGTACTGATTAGAGAATGATCTCGGACTAAACGTTTTTTTTGACTTAAGTAACTTAATTGTGAACTATTGGCCTCAAAAAGGATTTTTAAAACATTGTATTTAATATTTATTCGTCCTTTATTCTAATATGCTCTCTGTGATTCCAGGTAATTATAAGAACCACAAACTCACACACAGTGGAGAAAAACAATACAAATGTTCTATCTGCAACAAAGCCTTCCACCAGATCTATAATCTGACGTTCCACATGCACACGCACAACGACAAGAAGCCTTTCACTTGCGGAACTTGCGGAAAGGGTTTCTGTAGAAACTTTGACTTGAAGAAGCACATACGGAAACTGCACGACAGCAATTCGTGTTTGTCCACGTCGACCGACACTTCCAGGAAACTCCAAAGCTGAAACGTCTGTTGTTTTCTGTTGGAACTGGACATTTAAATATTATATTGCATCACAATTTATATATTGTCTGTTGTAAATAAGCATCAACGAACAATAACTGACATTAAATCGGCAAGATTCTTATGGAAGAAATTCAGGTCATCTATTTTTAATTTCATTGGATTTGGTGTTGAGGCCAGTTTGTCAATTGTGTTGTAAATAATATGAGAAATAAAATGTTATTTAAAGTGTTTTACCATTAACGTATTTTCATGTTTTGTAATGTAGAGCTTGTTCACAAGCAAGTATTGTAATAAGTGAATCGTAGGCGTTTTATAATTCAATAAAAATAAGTTATATGTTTAATGAATGTGTTTGAGAATATTGGGATACTGAAATTCACAAATCCAATTTAAAAGGACATAACTCTTAATAAAATTTAAAATTGAAATTGTGATGCAATTTATTTAACTATAAGCGTGCATTTTTCGAGTAAGTCGTTACAATCGTACCATTGTAAATGCTGAGATATATATTATCTGAAAGACCCTTAATGTTTCGTTAGTTTGATAAATTTGCAAAAACTCATTGCCGTGGTAAAAAAAAAAAAAAAAAAAAAACAGGTCAGATGCTGCTGATATATTATTTACAGTATTCTATTTCAGAAAATCTATTCCAGGAGACATTTAATAAAGCAATTACCAAACAAACGTCGGTACATTTTTGCACCAACCGTACGCTACAAATAAAAAATTCCATTATACTGACAGGATACATTCAATTTAAAATTGTTTCAATTAAAAGCTTTTAAAAATAACAACTCTAAATTTAACACTAGGCCTAATCCATTAAACCATTGTAAGAGTAAATATATTTCATATTAGTGCTCTTCAAAACTTTCATTTTATAAGGAGTAAAAAGCGACCCGTTCGGTCTTGAAAAACAGGAGCATAATGAAAATTGCTCTTAATGTACGATGATTTTTTTCAGTATAATATAACTTACATTAGCGTCATAAAACATCATGAGTAGGTTTGTAGCTATAACTCAAATTATATAATGGATAAATGCAAATCGCAGATCTCTTTTACATTTAGTAAATGGTTGAAAGAGAGTAGCGAATACATTCACTGATCATCAGATTCATATGCAGAACGTTTAAAGCTGCGTCCGCCATAAGAGAATTACATTTTCTGAATGCAATATTACTATTTAAGGTATTACTCAAACTGTCTTAAAGAAAATATTCTAGTCATAGAAAAGGTACTACTACAGCGCAAAAAATTGTCAATCGGTTTTTCCTCGACTAAATAGCTGAGTATTATTGCATTTAGTTCTATTTGAACTATTTTTGAACAATACGCGATTATGGCGATGCAATCTTACACTTGACTTCCGCGTAATGACAAAAATTATCAGATAAAACATGGACTCTTCAAAGCCTATTAAATTAATCAGCTAAACACCCCCAAGGGAAGATTCACGGTATCAAACTGGCTTCACTGGAATATTAATAATAAAACACTTGGACTACATCAGCTACAGCTTTCCTCATCTCCCCAACTTTAATATAGGATAATGTATTCCGCACACGGCTGCTGGAACAATATTATCCTTGGGCGCTAACAGAAATTCTGATGAGAGACATGCGCGTGCTACCAAATCCCAGTCTCCCAATTACAATGCAATTAGCAATTACGTGCCTAGCCCAGGGAGCGAGGAGACGGCTATTAATGCTATCTGAATGGCCCGTCCACCTTCCTTTCCAGTTAGTGCACATAAATGCTCCTCGAATGAAAGCTATCCAAACAGGTGGTTTCTTAACATTTTAAAGCAATTTATTCATCTGCGCCCCCACTCTATGAGCATTGTTTTAATGTTATGTTAATGTCAAGTGTTTATGTATTTACCAAGTTGCACAACATCGCAAAGCATTACAAAAACTGTTAGACAAAACAAGCAAGCCACTTAGCGTTATAGCGCTGGATACTTCCCACGAACTGCGTTTTAATACTTAAAATTACAGACACGTTGTTCAATGTTAATAATTTTGAACAAAACTCTTGTAAAACGGCATGGCGAAACATTCTGAATGTAGTGCAAAATGCAATCTAGCGTGACATGTCGACATACATACATACCTTAAGCGTAGCCACTTGTAATATTACCCTGCACCTTATAAACTGTGCAGTCTACGCGTATCTGTATCCAGTTCTTATCTACATTGTCGTAGCCTACAGGTAAGAAAATACTGGAAAAAGTAAGGAATGACTGATACTTCTTCTCGCCAGCATATACTTTCTTACATATCCATTGTTAGTTCTGCAAAACCCAATAGAACGCGAAGCTTAACTGAGATGAATTCCTTCACAGTTTCAGAACACGTAGAAAAATATATATTGTCTATGGATACTTCGCAAGATCTTCTTTAAATAATGTGGCGATCATTCCAGATTACACGATTTAATATGGACGACTGGTGTAAATAGCAAATAAAATGGATTTATCAATAAAGTAGGATAAGATTGTAATTCTTAATAGAGGGTAAAAAGACGTGACACGACTGCTTTTTAAATGCCCAATTAAACAGTGTATACAGTATTACTAGCTTTTTGTAATCCTCGAATTCATGGTCAAATCTCTCAGTGTTAGTTCAGCAAACCTTGAAAAAGCCTCGACACTATGAATTGAACTCTTACACTTCGCTATACAGGGAATAGCTTGACAACCAAATAAATATCCTTATTCTAAACTAAGGCAATGTACTTTTTTTCTTTCGTCAGTTGGATTGCGAATTGCGTATTAACGTTTCATGGGCGAAAATTGAAGTTTTTTAAAGCGAGGGGCCGGGGCGCGTGTTTGTGCCGGAGAAAGCGCCATGTGCGGAGCGGCTCGTCGTGTCCTGGGTGAAGAAAAAGTGCTGGGAAGTAAACAACCTAAAGGCAGGCGCGTTGCCCTTTTCTCTGCACCTACCTCTTCAACATCTGAGCAACCAGCTTTGCTCCTAGAAACATGTTAATTGACAACGGAGCTCATTACGGCATGCACATGTAACGCAGCGAGAAAGATTACAAGGACAAAAGCGCATTAATGAACTGTCAACAATCGGGTATATCTCCATGAGCAGATCACTCAAAAATGAGGCATTTACCCGCGACAAAAGATCGCCTGAGACAGGAAGAAAAGAAGACCTAGACTTTTGTTTAGTCAACTCAATTGATTATAAATGAAAGATTAACGGGGGTAGCTTCAGCATTTTTAAGGGCGAAGAAAAAAAGCCCAATTAAGTCCACCAAATGTTAACTACATCGCTTTCCCCCCGTTTAGCCCGAATGAAATTCTAATTAAACCGTCCCTCACGATCGTTTTGGAAAGCAATTTCTTTCCCTCCTGGAGGAGACGGAGCGAGTTGTATTACTTGTTAGGAGCGTTAGTTCTTGGCACAAAGAGCTCGCAAGGCACATTGTAAAATGCCAAGGGGAAGTTAATGAGCATCAGGCGAACTCCTTGGATCTATTCCTGGAGAATGGTGATGAAAAGATGGAAGCAGCCAGTATAGCTGTATGGTGTTCTGTACACTGTTCTTTATGTACAAAATTTTGAAAAGGGCAATCTACTGCGACACCACGTTGTTAAAAAAAATAAGGCGTCTTCGTGACTGCACGTGTAGTCCCGTTTTCATATACTGACAATATCAAATTTAAACTGTATAGTGCATTAATCTTAGGCCTACCGTTTTCTGGTATGTCGTTTCAAAACCATACGCACATTTTAAGTGTGTAATGTAAATATTAACTCTCTGCAAACGAAAATATAATTTGCGTATTCTGGCCTTTTTGTTACCTTTTGGGACAAACATCAACTGCGAGGAAAGAACATATTATTTGCTTCCACTTCTGAGAATCGTATTCATGGGTTAGGCGCTGGGAGACACGGAAAGCCAGCAATATAGACCTCTTCCTTACGCTCCTCTTCAAGGACACAGCTAGAGAAGGTGCTTTGTGGCTTAAAGGTCTCTATGCGCCCTCTTGGGAGTCGTGTATGGCCGCTCTGCTGGAATTACATCAATGTCAGGCTCCAACATGACCTCCATTCAGAGTAAGTCTTTAGAGCTTGGGGCCAAGAAGCTGAAGGGCCCCTCCTGTCCTTGTGCCCATTCCCCATCAACATTTTTAAAAGCGCTGAATCTCTGACCTCAAAATAATCCCCTCCACACTCCCATCCACATATTTACTGTTTTTAACCAGAAGCACAGGATCCGTTGACCGCTGGAAATTCTAATGGTTTCCAAAGACTTTTGATTCGGATTTTTGGATCTAACCTATGCTTTTTATTTTTTCCCAGTTTCTCAGTCTTGGGATGCCCAGAACCAATCGCCTTGACCGGAATTACCCGTTCAGGAAATATCCACGTTGGCAATAATAAGTGTGTGCCCATGTGTTAATTGTATGTCACTAACAAACTAAAACTGCTATATCAGGTCTTCTACAGGGATGGATTGCAAAATAAGCTTGCAAAAAAACGTCTAAAAACATCCCTATCTGTATGTGAGAATTACGGCGTATAACACTTCGAAGTGAAGAGGAAACTAGTACCTTAAATAACCCTAATTAGATGCAGCACAGATTGGTGGCTGATATTTATCCGAAAGCCAAGCTCTCCTTGGAAGAGTGCAGGGTCAGCTGATGTTTAATCAATCAAAGGCGCACAAGCAGTCACCAACATAATGGTATTCTGAGCTAATCAATTAATAGCAAATATCTACACCTTATGTGACAGGAAAACGGCCGACCAATTAAGATATAATAGTTTGTAGAAAGTAGAAAGATATAATATATTATAATATATTATCTTATCTTAATAATCTACTGCAACCAATAAAGATAATAGAGACTGGTTTATGATTCTCAAGTTAGCTCCCAGGTCAGAAGCATTTAGGCGCAGTACAACCTGAAAGGTGTGCGACAAAAGCAGTATTTATAAACGCTGGCAGATCTGCCAAACCCGGCGGGCTCCCTGATCCCCTGACACGGCGAAACCTCAGCACTGCCGAAAGGAAATATTCTGCTGCAGGTTCTCGGGTTGAGCAAAAATGTAACACTTTCTACAGAATACTAGTTACAGCTAATTAACATGCAAAATATTCAGCAAATATTTGTTGTTTTCCATTCAATTTGAGAGGTTTTTGCATTTACCATGATTTGCATGCATCAGATCTACTAACACGGCGAGCAGCTGCAGTCACGTCGGGTTCAGACCGCTCCAGCCCAGAGAGCTGCGGTGCCCGGTCAGGTGTCAGCAGTGTTTCACACTCTGGGCGAGGGCAGCGCCTGCGGAGCCGGGAATGCAATAAGGGATGGAGGGGGAGGGGGGGGGGGGTGTTCAGGCAGCGGCGGGTGGAGACAGCCGCGGCCATGGCGTAGGCACCTCGGGCTGATCGCCATTAGAATACATAATGCAGAGCTAGTCATTTGG
>JABFEA020000130.1:14758240-14770246 GCA_019775915.2 Cyphomyrus plagiostoma | reverse complement strand
GAATAGACAAACGGGACAGGATGGTATAACCAAGCTAAAACAGGGGTTGAAAACTTCAGTCTCTAAGCAGGGGCAGAATAATCTATCACATTTATACATGAAAATTTGTTTATTCGAGGTGATATTATACCTGTCTTTAGAAGGTCTAACCAAATGTGCAGTGTAATGTAACCTCAAGCTTGCCAGTGGAGACCTGGTGTAGTTAAGCCATTTGTGTTCGAACCTGTGCATTTCACAAGGGGACATGGTGAGCCCTGGTAAAGTAAACATGCTGTTTTGGCCCTTAAAAATTTGAATCATTAGTAAGTAAGAGCAAGGAAAACATGGTGCTTTGAAAACAGAGTTCTGGAATATAATAATTTTTTGTGGGGCAGTATGTTTAACAGATTGACTGTGTAACTGTGCTCATTAACAGTAGTTAAAACAAGACTAAAAAACAGTAGTTAAAAAGGTAGATTAAACAGGTGGCAGTGTGGATGTTCAGCTCCCTCTATGCTCATATCCACGTCTGCTTGCACCAGCGTAAAGAATGACATTTGGGAGTAAAGGGTGCCCAGGGGGACATCAGCCTTGATGAAGCTGGCCCGCATTGAGAGTCATTAGGGAAGCGCTTCAGAAAAGAGTAAATCATTCTTTCTAATGACAGGAAAGAGTAGCGCTTTTGCATCTGTGGAGGTTTTCAGTTGTTGCATAAATATGGCAGAAAACAAATTCTTCCTTTAGAGAACATTTGTCTTCCCTAGTCAACCGAGCAAAACTGAAAACGTAATTAGATTTTTCACTGGGATTTATGGACCACACAAAAATTTCCATAAAGTACATCAAAACCCATATTTTATTTTATGTATAGCAATACAATTTACATATTAAATAACACTATAATAGAATGATTTTATATAGCTTTCAACAAAACATTTTTTTTCTGGTTACAAAAGAAGAGAAACACCCACCTTTTCCAAATGGGCCAATGAGACAAACTTATTCAGTGACTCACTA
The DNA here is from genome assembly GCA_019775915.2 of Cyphomyrus plagiostoma. Taxonomy (NCBI): domain Eukaryota; kingdom Metazoa; phylum Chordata; class Actinopteri; order Osteoglossiformes; family Mormyridae; genus Cyphomyrus; species Cyphomyrus plagiostoma. The sequence goes on along the minus strand of JABFEA020000130.1, from coordinate 14,769,250 downwards.
GATCTATTCTATTGCACACACTGACAACATAATAATAATAATAATAATAATAATAATAATAATAATAATAACTGAAAAAGAAAATGAAATAAAAAGTACCACAATCACTGCCAGAAAGGGAGATGTATAGGTGTGGATGTTTATGGATTGTTTTGGTATGTGATGACAATCACTACCTCAATGCACAGAGAGAGACTTTTCCCCACATATTCACCACAGAACAATGACCGAGCAGAAACTAGGGAAAAAATAGCTTCATACGAAAATATAAAATTCTATGATTATATACCATAGATACAAGGTTTCCAGAAGATGGTTACTGGAACAACAAAATATGTACATTTAAAATTTTATGAGACACTACAGTTTGTTTCATAGCGTAGGTAACAAAAAGGAATGTTTGGGATGGTAAGCAAAATATGATAATAATAATAATAATAATAATAAAAAAAATCCAAATTGGTGGCTTGTAACTCAGTAGTGCTTAGAGTGACGAATGATCGAAAGTCGCGTCTTTCCCCAAATGTTGGAGCTGCGACTTCATTAAACAGCCTCCTTGTAAGGAGATAAAAAGGAGACGAAAATAAGGAAATGACATTTCACTGGGTAATACTGAATAACTCAATTTACAGCCACATCTGTATGCAGAAAAACAAATAATAAAGAGAACAGTACGTGATTAAATATCAGCCACAGCGTGACACTGATGAAGGGCGGACTTGACATTCCACCTCAAAACATCACATTTTTTATCTATTTCCAGTTAAATTAAGAAAAGCACCCGCGGCTCTGAAAAAACACCTTTAAAAGAGTAAACTATTCCCACATATTTCTGTGGCAAATTAAATGAGTTAAATAAAGAATTTGTAACGAAATGCAATTTAATTAGTAGATATTCTGTATAAGTATGCCGATAATGTCACACCTCTGCCAGCAATGAATGTCAAGCACACATTTAATCGTTTAATTTTAATCACAACCTCGACTAAACAGAAATATTAAAAAATGACCAAACAAAGCTTTGTTTTCCTTTCTGAAATGCATTTATATCTTTGGTAGAGTTGATGCATTATATTTTCCCCAGGTTATATGTCGCTATGCTTAAAAAAAATAAAAAAATATATATAACGCCAAGGCAGTTGTGCTGTGTGACAAAAGGATAACAGCCTTTTCTTCCCCATTTAGGTTGAAGCCGCAGAGTCCCACTGTGCCTGGAATGAGTTCAGTCTGCCGCTTGATGCGTGGCGGCCTTCGGACACAGGGAAGGGAGCCACGCGTTTTGCGACTCTACCTTGAATGTGCTGGGAGTACTTCGCCTCTGAAACAGCAGGAGAGAAATGATGGGTAGGTCACCTTGGGCCTCGGGCCGGTGTATATACCACTCGAGAGATGAGGTCGTTGTCTGCTCTTCTTTTTTCTCCACCTTGTTTTCCATTTAAACCATAGTAGGGGGCACATTTTACACGACATACGGTACAATCATAGGTAGGCGGGGACACAGAGGTCAAAACGTTGGGAAATGATGCGCAATTTAAATGTTCTCGGCAACAGTGAATGCACTTGGGTTGAGATAACTAAGGAAGCAAACAATTCAATGAAATTATGTATATTAATTACACAAAACTGTGGTCTCTGATTATATCCATACGAGCTATTTCACTCATCCAGTTTTCAGTAAGCACCGATTTATAAGTAAACCGAAATGTTTATTTCTTTTTAATATGTTAACACTGAATGCTACCTTCATGGTAGAAAGACGTGTAAAAGGAGCGACAGAGTGACAGGTGAGCCTAGAGGCAGCTTTAGGGTAAGGGAGGAGCAGCAAACTGTCTTCACTGTGTCAAATCCTTTAAGTGAGAACCAAGGAGAATCTGTTCCAAGGTTCGTCGACAAAAGAAGTCTACAAAACCACACGTTAAGAGGATTAAGGATATATTTTTAAAAGGAGCCTGCAAAAAGAAGTACATTTTCACAGTAGTGGTTTAAATGCCACATGTAAAATTAAGATATGGGTTTGACTTATTAATAAAAAATATGAAAAATCAAATTCGTATGCCAAATAATGACCCTATTGCTTACTGTTATAAGATTTTCCATTGTGATTTCTGAAGCACATTAAGCCAGTGATGGGAGACATTGAGCTCTGAAATCCACGGTGGGCGAGATCAGTGCGACCAGTAGCTGGCACAGCTTAACCCACTTCCCTTCGCATGCTGTATAGGGTTATGCCAGGCCAAACGTTAGTCCAAGACAGGTCGTTACTGAACAGGGCATGGCAGTCCCTCCCGCTGTGGTTTTCAAAGCTATGTTTCTCCTGGAAACCATCACACCACTTTTCTGCACAATTGATCTCGTACGGCCGCGAACAGCTACTCAGTAACACGGCGCATAGGGAGTGGCCGTCATCCTCATTGGAGCTTCTCGCCTCCAATTGGCTGAAAGAAAAACAAGCGGGGCGTGGCCACCAACCGGGAAAGTGTGGATTTGTGACCGATAATGTCAACTGGGTTGTAGGCAGTAACACTGACAATTTAGTGCAAACTAGAGAAAACTGTGTTTCGTCGTGTGAACTTAAAGACAGGTGCAAACGCTCAGTAGGATAACATTAAGACATAAAATGGCAAAAATAAATATCAAAAACTTTTTATCAGTGTAAAAAAGTAATCAGGTTCTTTTTCCATTTAACCAAGATTCTGGCAAAAAAGGCCTCAAAAAAGTCTGTCTAGTCCTTGAAGTTTTACAAATTAAGTGCCTCTTCGTGCCAATGTCCTCTTCAAACAAGTGACTCCATGCTTTCTGCAGGGTCCGATTCGTCTGTAATCACAATAGTGCCATTTCGGTCCACGGACATGGGGCTCATTCCGTTCTCCTTGGCGCTGATCAGGCTGAGCATAGCTTTATAAAGGTACTGGTACTGTTCCTGGAAACACAAGAGAGGCAGAGGAAAACAAACGTTGACGATACCAGATATTCACCAAAAATCACTTTTCAAAACTCGCCGGAAGCTATGAACTGTGTAGGGTTTAGTCAGGTATAGCATGTAAAGTCGTTTTATACAGATACAAGCACATACTACTCAGTCTTATGTCTCGTCAAAAATACCCATGTATCCTATGTTAGCTGAGACGGTAACAAAATGGAGTGAATAACTCTTGGTGCCACAGAAACTGCGAAAGAATCCAGAGCCTCAAATTCTTTGTGTGCTCATTAAAAATTCACATACTTTATGAAAAAGAAAGATTTATTACAGCTCTGTAATAAAGCTGACAATAAACCGGTCAGATTTCTTTTCAGAAAGATGTGAGCAGAGTGACTTCATGTCAGTTGTGGTATAATTTTTTCCTGGTGATGTTTCAACAGCAGGTGGCAGCAGTAAAACACTTCTAACTGAACGTTTACTGGTCCAGATCCTGGGGCCCAGGTCTTGTTTCTACTAAATGTGAAATTTCTCCAGTAACACATCAAAAGGTGTAAGTCATCAAAGAGCCGAAACCAGCCGTGGTAAACACACTTTAACATGTAACCGGGCGGTAGATGTTTCCACTGAATACCAAACTACTTCCGCTTTTAAACCATTCCAGGTGAGACAGTGAAACAGTAAGTACACTATACTCACAATGTCAGTGAATACCCCAGGCCTCATGAGGTTGATCATCTTGGCCACCTGGTACACCCCCACTGCACTCTCGCTCTCCAGCTGCTGTGACAAGGTGACGAGGGCACAGAGCATGCCGGCTGAGACAGCTCCAAACCTGGACAAGCGATGGAGGCAAATTGGGCCAGAAGGACACAGCGGAACGTCCCAGATGGACGTGGGTCAACAGAAAAGCACCTGTGTCTGCTTTATGAAAATGCAGGGTAACATGTTTTTACATTTTCATTTTAAAACATTTGAAAAATTGTGAGACTTTCTGACTGATAAACGTACAGTAACTGATGTCTTTCATTCAAGTAATCTTAATGGCAGTAATGAGTAACTATGACTAAACTATTACTGTGTAAGAAGATTGTTCCAGTTTATATCTGTAGATTCTGCGTTCATTAACTGAGCAGCTTTACAGAACCTTCTTGAATCCCTGCCTTAAATTCAGGCTGCTCTGTAGATAAAAGGTACAAGCCAGGTGTACCTAATAAAGTGGCCACTAAGCGCACGGGAAAATATGACACAGCATCCAGCTGAAATCCATTTCTGAGCCTGCAGTGACTCATCTTTGCAAGATTATTCAGGCGTCAATGTTTATTATAGGTGGAACAGGAAAACTTTAGAGCTTAGAGTATAATAAGATGCTGTTTTATGATTTCATGACCTCAGTGACACCTTTAACAGAATAGCCAGTGAAGGATGACTGCATGAGTGAGGGGGAAATACTCCATAATGAGAATGGAGTTTATTGGTGCAATCAATTGGGAAATGGCAAGACCAATTTTTCTCAACTACCAGAGTAAGGTGCTTAGTTGGACTGTTGACAAGAAATTCATTTATAAACACGACTAAATGCATCCTGGGGCATATCCTGTATACATCTGCTTGCTGGACATTTATGTAACAAAGAGACCCTCTTAGCCACATCTGCAGCCATAGGTTTGAGGCAGCTGCTGACACAACTGCTTACATTTCACGGAAATGTTGTGCTGTGGTTATTAGTTAGATGCGGGTGCTTAAGAAATCACTGCCGTCACCCGCTTAATATGGCACCTGCTAAATTTGCAGGGCTACGGTGCGGCAAATGGGTATCGATTTTTCACAGCGCCCGGTGTGCATACGACCAGCCACTTACTCGTCATGCACTATGGTTGGTCCATCTCGGGTCATGGCCTCCTCCTTGATTACGTTGATGAGCTCAAAGGTACTGCTGATTGGAGCGTCAGGGTTGGGCCATTTTGGGCACTGAAAGTGGCGAACCTCCAAGACATAGTCATCCTGGGGGGTTGGAACCGAAAGCGGAGACATGCTGACCCACCGATGCCGTGGGAACGCAGACATTCGTCTGACAGGAGTAACAATAAATCCATCATCTATCCCTGATGTACTGCTGTGAAAAGAGGCTGGAAAGTGGCAGATTTACTGATTTCATCTATGAAATATCTAAATAAATCCAAAGAGATCACTTCCCATCTTGCCCTGCAGGTGGATGAGTAGCTTGCCATACCTGAGTGGCCTCCAAGATGAAGTCATGGAGGATGATCTGCTCCTCATTGGAGAGGCACAGCCTGTCCTTGTTGATGAGCGTGACAGTGAAGGCCTCGCAATTCATGGCCTCCTCCCGACTAGGCCAGTACACAAACTCGTCCTCGGCCTGTGTGGACAGGGCACCAGCCCCGTAAACAAAATGTGAGCCTCGGTTCCGGGGTTTTCCAGTTTACAATCTGAGAAATTCATTACACCCCCAACAAGACTATTAACCATGAAAACGGAACAACAGAATGACGCTAATGTACTTCAGTTTGCTACATCTCCAGGGATGGTGTGAAATGTGTCCCATTGCGGGAAAAAAGAAAATCCCAGAGCACTGGAAAAAAAGCAGTGAAGGCATGCAGCTGGGAACAAGCCCCGATATCGCTGCTGACACTTAAACAGCACTTCGCAATTTATTTCACACAACGTGTGATTTCTTTTTTGAGACTCGGGATAAAAACTGCCTCTGTGTCGCATATAACCGCTTAATTGAAAAGAAAACATCAACTGAGGAGGTGATGAAAGTAATACCTACCAAGCTCTGGTTGTCTGGCAACATGACGATAATTTGTGCATTGTGGTCCCAAATCATCCTCCAGAAGTCCTTAGTGGTGTGAGGAAGGGGGTGCTGGGTAATGATGAACTCATTGCTCCTGTAGTAACCCTGTTCCGTAATAATAAACAAAGTCAGACATTACTGTTTGATGTTTGCAGGGGAGGGGAGTTTATCTCATCATAAATCCATCTGGACTCCCACATTCGTAAAACCAGACGCATGAAACAGTCTTTATTTTCCAATCAACAGAAAAGGATCATCACTGACAACTTCATATATTGGCTGTTGACCTTTCCCAATATGAACTGCTACTACATGGAGGATGGTTAATGTATGATACAATACAAATCAGACCCACCATTATATAAGAGGCATTGATGTAGTCAGTGCCTTTCATTCCAGGAAGTGGTGCCAGGCCAACCCTGGCTCGCTCCGCTGGAAAGAAAACACAGACACACTCAATCGCATGCAACAGAAGTATTTACATTGGTTAATAAGCAACTCTGGTTGATGTACAGTATTCATTGTTTCATTGTCATTTACTTGGCAGCCCGTATTATCCAGAGGAACTTCAAAAGCTATGAATTACATGAGCTGAAAAATAGATGGATAAAATATTGGAAAGAGTGACTGAGTATCAAAATCAAAATGCACCATTATGACAGTTTAAGATGTTTAAGCTGCTATATGCCAGACAGAAAATTCTCAGCTGATGTCAGTGCCAGATATGACAGGAACCAGTGACGTCACATGGCCACAATTCAGCCAATATAAGCGAAACAAGCACAATACAAAATGACACTAAATCATAATCCATCATGACACGTAGACTCACATGGTACCACTGAAGAGTTGCGATTCTTCTCTTTGTTGCATTCCTTCTGGGCACTGAAGCATTCAACAAATCTGGTGTTGCACTGGGTCACCAACTGAGAAGGCAAAGGGGAAGAGAGGGTGTAATAGACTCACAGACTGTCTGTGGGATCACCAGTTAAACTATGAAAGTGGCTGTACCCTCAGCCAGAGTCGTGCGGATATTTGAATTCCAACACGGCTGCATATCCATTAGGGCAGTGTTCCCAATCCAGTCCTTAGGGATCGGCAGACAGCCCATGATTTTGGACTGCCTGGCAGGGAGTTGGGAGGGAGCAAAAACATGAACTGTCTGTGGATCCCTGAGGATCGATTTGGGAAACGCTGCATCAGGGAACGACACGTTTGAAGACAGATGGGAATATCTGATGTTTCTGTCCCAATAACACGCATGGCCTAACATCAGCTAATAACATCACATGAAGTGATAAACAAAACAAAAGAAAGCGATGCGAGGGACTCAACAGATGACAGCGACATGCTACAGAAGAGGAACTGGCACAGTGCTGACCATCACCACTTCCAGAATTCAGTGCAGACGGTTTGAAAGGGGAGGGTGAACAAAGCAGGCCGGGGGACACCACACTTCCGTCTGCTGGCTCCACGCTGGAGCACTTCTATGTGGCCTCAATAACAAAACGAAAGCTTTCTAAGTGAGGATGTGCGGACAGGAGCAGAGAGGCCCACAGATGTTTGGCTGGTTGGCCTCTCACTCAAACCATACATGCTGTTTGTATTTCCCAATTCTTGGAGGATACATTTCAGGGACCACTGTGTTTAATGTGTAATGGTGCCCAAATGATTCTTATAACATGTTTTCTTAGTAATCTGCTGGAGGTGAAGCGCCATTGCAGATTATCTCCCACATGTCGTACAGTTTGGCTGTAAGGATGATGGAAATTTATATATCATATTATGTGCTAAGGGAGGACTTTTCAACCTCTCAGTTAGTCAGAGAGTTTTCATACTTCTAATTATAAAGATTAGACAGGTGAAATTTTTGCACGGGAGAATTCTGTTTGGCACACCCTGCCTCAATGAGCCAGGATGTAAGCTAATAATTATGCAAATCCTCAACATGTGTTTAATAAATCGACACCTCTGTCCAAACCCAAAATTAGATCCAAGTGAGCCGTTTTTCCTGTCAGTTCATTAGATGCAGGGTGAATAACAATATAACTATCAAACACGAGACAGAGGCTACTGACAGATATTTTATTCAGTGCTGGCAGAACTTTATTTAATGCAGGAATCCAAAGAATGTGATTTTTTCAAACAGCTTATACTAGAGCTAACCCAAACTCCCACCATCATTTGTGGGAACTTTCTATATTTTTGCAAACATGTTTTCCATTGGCCTTGTGTTTTTGAATCAGTCTGGATTTCCTGTTTACCTTATTGTCTGTTGAATCTAATTTGATATGACTCAACGTAACAAGTCTCTTTAAACTGCTCAAGCCCCAGTGTTTTAAGACCATATGGGATTTAAATACAAATGGTAAATAAAAAAGAATAAAAAACAATGAAGGAGAGTGAACAAAAAATCCAGAGGAACTCTTAATAGGCCAGGCTGGCTCTTCTGGGAAAGCTAACGATGCAGAATCGAGAGGCAGGCCGCCACAGGCAGGCCGCCACAGGCAGGCCGCCACAGGCAGGCCGCCACAGGGAGGCTGCCACAGGCAGGCCGCTGGGACGGAGCCGGGGTGCAATGGCGTTCTTCAGCTGGACCTCAGCAGAGGATCATTCCAGGTGCAGAGTCACCCAGGCATGGGGGGGGGGAGAGACACACAGGGGTCAGTGTGACACTGATAAATGACAGATATACAGAGACTTAGGACAGCACTTACTGAGACATCAGCCGCATCATTTACAGTAAGCCAAGCTAAAAATAATCCGAGTGTAGGCAGAGCAAAATAACAGCTCTGCAATCTGCCAAGATGCCTGTTCATTAAAACAGGAGCCTTCACCGCTGAAGGTTTTACAATCTTTTACAATTTTACATTTTTTTTTATTGGACTAATTGCAAATTCTTTGATTTGACAGCTGTTTGGGTGCATCAGACAAGCAAATGGGCGATCATTCAATGCATTAAAAGTGCAAAGAAAGTAACTAACAAGTCCATCGTGAACTTTGCAGAAAGTCCATGAAAAGACCTGACTGGATAGGTCGTCAAATTACCCAGGAAAACTTAGTTACTTATGACAGACCATTGATGAGCGCATCATATTAAGAGCTACTCCAGCGAAGGCAGAGAAGCTATTTGTTGTTGTGATGGGTGAGTGGCGATCTGCGGTCTGAGCTTTTAGCCATGTGTCCGCTGTCCAGCTGATAACACAGCTGGCTGCTGCTGGTTCTGGGGCCAAACTGGCCACAGTGTGGCCCACAAGACCTACTGCTCGCTTAGAAATAGATGCACAATCACAAAGGATCACATCAGTCAGTCCCGCAGTCAGTATGCATGTTTACCAGATTGGTAATGCATTCCTACAGTACACATTCCCTCTCCTACAATCACAGAATAATTAATCATTTCAGCTGGTAGGATTCACCCAATAGAACCATGCATTGTACAGAGGACACAATAAAAAATTACCTGCTTTGGATCGCTGACACTTGTATGTCCAGGGTTGCTGATCAGTCCGTCTGATTTAGAGTTTGCTTCCGGTGGTGACGAGACTTTAATATTTGGGTTTGAGCCATTTGTCCATTTTAACAGCTCTGCTGATGATCTTAGTGCCCTAATCCACAGCCCCAAAGGTTCTGTTTAGATAATGTCCCCATTTATTCACATCTGTTAGCCTGTCTGTGCATGGCAGCCCTACAGCACCAATGTCCAAAATGTGCGATACTAAAACAACAAACACGGCACGACTTCCTTAATTCAAGACTTTCCCTTGATAACATACAATTTCCCCATACCTGTAATGTAAATACATAATACAAGAGCATTACCTTGGTTTCGGCCACGTAGAATTTAATTTGCTAAATGTCCAGATTTTAAATGCATTCTTGTCTGTTCCATTACAAGTTTCCTGCTGAATGATGATTACACTTTTAATATTCTTCTTTGGTTTAATGTCCTGTAAAAAGTTATGGATCCCAAAAAGGCCCCTGAGGCACCCCTTAGTTACCATGGTTAATTTGAGGCTGTGTTACTTACATATTTCCTTTGTTTCTATTCCACTTTCCACTTGCTTTGTTTTATATTCATATGCATGTATTTCATCTTAGGATCAGTCATTTATATGGACACTTATAAAATTGCATTTGAAATATAAAAGGATCATACGCTTGGCACGTTCAAACTATATTTTCATTAGAAAACAAAATAAATGTTCACATATAAACTATACCATTGTGTATTGAAAGCATTAGCAATATATATTCTGAATAGTGTTTCAAATGTGTTGATATCAGTTTAGTTAAACAACCACACCGTTTCCATGAACATACACAGATAACAGCACTGTCAAGATACGGATCACGTTAGCATTAGAATAATGAGGATAATCTTAAATCTGTTCTTGCTGTTACCTTCGGCAACGACTTGGACCGTATGCTACAAAAGGAGGATACTGTTGCTATGACAACCAGCCCACAGGACTCTCCCTAATGGGCCAAAAAAGCATGGCAATCTTTTGGCTTTCTTTTAATTTTCATTCAATTCATGCTGCTATTTAAGGTGCCGTCTTAAGACCGTAAGGATTCATGGAACCATCTTTCAAAGTGTCACCAATTAGGTCTTTGAAACAGATTTAAAACTGTCACCCATGAAGGTGGGTGTGGTGGGCCTGACCTTAAACTGCTTCTCCAGACGTGTCCTTCCCCCCGGGCCTGGCGTGAGGATGCTGTTGACATAGCTGTGGAGCTGACTGGCAAGCACTTCGCTTTCTTTGCCAAGAATAGCTTCCATCAAGGCATCGTGGATGAAGATGTACTGCTCCTATACATTGGGATGAGGTAGAGCAGCCATTCAGCCCAGTCCGCTTCCCAGTATGGGTCATACTGCACATATGTGTCGCCTTTATTTCTGGCTACTGTCAGATCACTACTAAAAATTCCATTCAGTCGCCTGATAAATCACCTAGCGCCTGAAATGGAAAGGCTTCACGGCAGATTATACCCCATTGCAACTACCTTTTGGGACCCTCCAGACCATGGAAACTGGTAACGGCAACACAGAATGTGTCCAAATAAACGCAGAAGAATCCCTTCATACACCTTAGAAGGCCAATACATGAAACCACTGTTCTCAAGCTATAAAATCCTTGTAGAGAGCCATGATACAGCATGGAGAGAGAACATAAGAACATAAGAACTATACAAATGAGGGGAGGCCATTCGGCCCATCAAGCTCGCTTGGGGAGAACTTAACTAATAGCTCAGAGTTGTTAAAATCTTATCT
>JABFEA020000130.1:14698329-14712241 GCA_019775915.2 Cyphomyrus plagiostoma | reverse complement strand
GGGGGCCGTGGTCCCCGTTTTCGGGGGCGCGGGCGGCCGTTTTGGGGCGGTTCAGGAGGCCGATTCAGGGGGAGCGGGAGGCCGATTCAGGGGGAGCGGGAGGCCGATTCGGGGCGGAACAGGAGGCCAATTCAGGGGTGCGTTACCCCCCCTTCTTTCCATTAAATGACCCGAAAGAAAAATCTTCCGGGAGAGACACTCAAAAGTCCCTCGCAAACAAGTTCAACTCATTTTAAATGTATAATAAAAAAGAAAGAAATATATGTATAACATTTGTGTGTTTATATAAAGCATTACATTCCACCTAAAACAAATCAAAAATACTTTCATTTCTAAGATATTTTGAAGGATTAATGAAGAATGAGCACTGACCTGGAAAAACACAGCCATGGCTGCTATGGTTCGCCGCTCCTTAATTGCCATGTTGATGCTTTCAAAATCATCCGAGTTGTACATATAAATTTGCATCTGGAAAGGAGAGAGGAAAAAAAATCGAAGGTCATAGCTGGATACTCTGTGTAATTAATAACTTTGAGCAGTATATATTTGTCAGGAGGTGTAGGGGACAGACATATGCGCGTGTCCCTTTGCGTGCTCAGAAACGCACATGCGGGCCGCAGGAGAAACATCCACTACACAGCGGAAGCCTGTATGGTACAATGTACAGAAGTTCTGTGACAGTCTATTTATATTCAGGGCAGTTAGTTGTCTCCATCAGGGGTGGGAACGCCGCACCGCCCCGAACATGCAGATTAGCCAAGGACACACCGCGCTGGGACAGATCTTGCCAGGGGGCAGGATTGACAGCCGGGATGAGGCCGGGACATGGCCAGGTTGAGATCGAGGTCGGGTCGAGGCCAGGTCGAGGTCGGGTCGAGGCCGGAACGAGGTCAGGTCGAGGCCAGGTCGAGGTTGAGATTGAGGCTCGGTCGAGGTCGGGTCGAGGCCGGAAAGAGGTCGGGTCGAGGCCAGGTCGAGGTTGAGATTGAGGCTGGGTGGAGGTCGGGTCGAGGCCGGAACGAGGTTGGGTCGAGGTCGGGTCGAGGTTGAGATTGAGGCTGGGTGGAGGTCGGGTCGAGGCCGGAACGAGGTCGGGTCGAGGTTGAGATTGAGGCTGGGTGGAACCCTGGCTTGCGGTCCATGCACTACTGACTAAGCTGCCGGAACTCCTCACCATTCACCTGGTTTCGCCACGCAGAGGAGTGCGGCCGAGCACCCGGGTGTTTTCACCACTGCAAGATCTCCAGGATGGTCAACATGTTGCTGGGGGCACACGGGACCGGTGTGCCGCTTATGAGTTCTGTGATCCACCACACGGCTCGCCGCTGAGCCGTTGTCATAGTGACACTTCCACGGAATTACGGATAAACGGCAGACAGACTGCACAGCCCCTCGCTTCCTTTAATCAAGCCCAGCAAGGCGGCTTGCGGCAGCCGATGTGTATAAAGGTATAATCTTTGCAGACAACACCAGACACCCAGCAAGGAGGGTAAGCATGAAAGCAGTGTCCCTTAGACCACATTCAGCCATTTTACAGAGGCAGGGAATCTTAAATGGCCAGGAAGAAAATGACCTGGCAGGATTCTACCCCAAAGTCGCACGTTTACCCCCTGCAGAGCTTAGCTGCTGATAGTACCATCAGAATCACAGAACTATCAGACACATTTCTGTAGTAATAGAGAAAGCAGACATTGCATTTTGTTCTTGAAATGAACATACCTACACGTAGTGTGTGCGAGTGCGTATAACATGAATAGAGGTCATTTTTCATATGGAATTACCCTGATAGCTTACTCAGTCTCTTGCCTGGGATCTATCCATCTTCCATGACTGCATTCCCAGGACAGGCTCACCAGAAGCAGGACAGTCTGCATGGGATGTCAGTCCATGACAGGACACACTCACACACTATCAACAATTTACAGACCCAGGGACACCTGCGTGTATTTGTACTGCGGGAGGAACCCCTGGGGACAAGGAAAAAACATACAAACTCCGATTGCAGAGATCCTGAAGTATGCCACCTGGGTGATATGCAGCTAGCATGCGATCCACTGAGCTAACCATGCAGCTCTGAAATGCATTTGCATTCTCCTAATAGAGGCAGAGTGTTTTATACCACAAAAATAGTGCTACACAGTTTTTGCCTTTCAATAATTAGCCTAGGAAAGGCTACAGCCCCCCCCCCCCACCACCCTGACCAAAATAAGCAGCTAGATGATGGAAGGATGGATAAATAATAATAATAATAATAACAGTATTTTTACAGCAGAAAGTGACAATGTGTGAGCACAGTGAACACAGGAGACTCCAGACGCGCTTAAACAAACCGACAGGCAGCTTGCATCGCGGTGCCCGGCAGGCTTTTAGCTTTGTGTGCTAAAAGCGGCACATTTGCAGGCAGACTGCGTCCGGCTGCATCGAGGAATGACACGCAGGGACAAGGCACCCATCTGCATGCAGCTGAGAGGACCACAGCACAGGGAGAGTCACCTCAGAGGGCCACCGGGGGCTGGCTGCGATATCTCTGTCCGACCCAGACAGACACCAGAAGACACCCCCAAGACCCAAGGACTGCAGTTAGGCCTGCCACTGTGGTTTTCTGGTTGGCAGTTTTGTTTGTTCATAATTGTGTGAGCGAATGCTCTACGATACATCAGAGCTCATGCACTAATGGGGAGAATCAGAATCCCACAACACCGGGGTCTGAGAGATTAAGCCAAGTGGCAAATTAATCATGCAGATATGGCAATAATGTATTCTGCTGCATGAAGGAAAGAGACGACTTTACGGAAAGCCGACGTCCTCGCTAATGGGGGCACGAGGCGGGGCGTAATGGAGGTGCCCGCTCTCGCTGAAACTCCCCCAGCCCCCAGCTGAGGAGGAGGTGCCTGTGCCTGTCAGCTGAGGAGGAGGTGCCTGTGACAGTCAGCTGACGAGGAGGTGCCTGTGCTAGTCAGCTGAGGAGGAGGTGCCTGTGCCAGTCAGCTGCGGAGGAGATGCCTGTGACAGTCAGCCGCGGAGGAGGTGCCTGTGCCAGTCAGCCGCGGAGGAGGTGCCTGTGTCAGTCAGCTGAGGAGGAGGTGCCTGTGCCCGTCAGCTGAGGAGGACGTGCCTGGGCCAGTCAGCTGAGGAGGTGCCTGTGCCAGTCAGCTGTGGAGGAGGTGCCTGTGACAGTCAGCTGAGGAGGAGATGCCTGTGACAGTCAGCTGACGATGAGGTGCCTGTGCCAGTCAGCTGCGGAGGAGGTGCCTGTGCCAGTCAGCTGACGATGAGGTGCCTGTGCCAGTCAGCTGCGGAGGAGGCGCCTGTGACAGTCAGCCGAGGAGGAGGTGCCTGTGACAGTCAGCTGCGGAGGAGGTGCCTGTGCCAGTCAGCTGATGAGGAGGCGCCTGTGTCAGTCAGCTGTGGAGGAGGCGCCTGTGTCAGTCAGCTGACGAGGAGGTGCCTGTGTCAGTCAGCTGACGAGGAGGTGCCTGTGTCAGTCAGCTGTGGAGGAGGTGCCTGTGTCAGTCAGCTGACGAGGAGGTGCCTGTGTCAGTCAGCTGTGGAGGAGGTGCCTGTGTCAGTCAGCTGACGAGGAGGTGCCTGTGCTCCTCTACCTGGCTGTTCCCAAGTCACGCAGCAGTTGCTCTGGAATTTTCATATGGGGAATGTGGTAACTTCAGGGGGAATGCTGGGCAGAGAGAAATTGGGGGGGGGGGGCATTCTTCAGTTCTTTATATGCCGTGCAATGTGACATGAGCAACGAGAGCCCCCGAAACAGCCCAGCACCAAAAACATATCTTTGGAAACGCAGATGAGACAGGGCCTGGCTCAGGAGCTGACAGCTTTCTGCCAGAGCCTTCCCCTCGTCATGTAGGAGAGCTTCAGCATAATCCTGAGAAGCTCACAGGCTCTGGGGAACCATTAAAAACCAGGCAGTTGTTGTGATCACAGAGCACCGTATAGATCACATCACCTTGCCGGCTTATTCGGTAAACTCCCGAGGGGGCGATGACGAGACACTTGGCCTCCAATCCCGCTCAAGTATATCAAACAAATAAGAAAACAAAGCTTGGATTCATACAGGTACCATAGGTCCAGTAGCTTGCCAAGTAACAGTGGCATTGAAAAGGTGATGGGTAGGAGGGGGCGATGACCCCCTAAAGGACTCGAGACAACGTCTACAGGGGAACATGGGCATGGACAATGACATGGGGGGGGGGGGGGTTGTGAAGGTACTGTAAATTTTATGTGGTTCCTTTTACACTTTTGAAATGACTATTCATCAATTCACTCAGTATCACTAATTAGTCATTACTGCTAATTTTGCAGTATTTCAGTTTCTTGCACATTCAACCCATTCAGTCCCTCCTTGCCTCACTTACCCTCTGTATAGACTGCCGTCAATTTCAAATTGCGTACTTCAGTACTACACTTCATAGTTTGAGTGCGTGAGTGAATGCACTTTTGCACTCAAAATAGCAAGTTTAAGTACTTAAGTATGTGATTGGAAATCCTAAGCTTAAGTACTGAAGTACGCGAATGTAAATCCCGAGTTTTATCCTATAAAGTTTGCTGGTGTTTTGTTTTTCTAAGTACAGGTGTGATCGAGAACAAATTTTTAAATTTTGATTTATAGTAACTAGTGATTTTATCAAAATAATCTGAAAAAATAATGAATTATTTTAAATCACTGTAGTCTGGCCAGTTAGTAAATTACGGGCTCTCAAATGAAGTGTGGAAAAGATTATAACACCCAGGGTGTGACAGTAAATCAGGAAGAGCTTCCTCTAGTCATTACAATATTATTCATTCATTAATTATGTTTTTCCACAAACACGAAATATTCTCAGTTAAATGTGCAGGGCAAGAAACAGCAAAAAAGAGTTTAGAACAATGTAACGATTAGAAATAATTTGTTCAATTCGGGTATAGCAGAGAACTTGAGTTTGCCCTTTAGGTAAGTTTTAATGATACAAATAAAAACTCTTCCCCCATTTGCTGAGGCAGGTATTGGCATCATCCACCAGCCTGACTGTGGGTTCAAATCCCAGGAAGAGCACATACATTGTAACCCTTCCTCGTAAGACAGGAAGACCTGGGCTGACCTGCTGGTCAGGGCAAGCAACGTCCATTCTTTAATCGATCTAAAAAAAATGCCCCCTTCTTTAGAGACACCCCTACATCAGCGTGAGGAAAGGAACCCAAGAGCGATGCTGGCGGGAATGATAAGCGGCGTGGCTGATTCAAACTGCCAAGCGTGGCCCCCGGCGGCTGCTGGAGCGAGACTGGGGCCCTCCAAAGGACACTGGCAAGAAAATAAAATAAAACTGGTTGCAGCTTCAGGACGGCAAACGCTCCTGATTTTATTTTTACTCCCATTCTGGTCCCATAAACACAAAGCCTCCCCATTGGCGTGGAGCTGACACCGGCATCCTGGCCTCCCTTTGTTTTGGGGCTTCGCGCATGGCGGTTTTCAGGCAATGAAAGCCCAGGCCCCTTGGCCTTGGGGTCACCCCCCCACCCCCGGCCCTCTCCTGGGTCTCTGCGTTTGAAATCCGGCTCCTGGCAACTCGACATTGTCGTCTAAAAATACTCGACTTCCTGCAAATCGACAGGAAAGCAGGGCTGGGTGGCGGCCGGCCCACCCGCCAACTGAACCGTACGGCAAAAAAACAATAAACATCCGTTAGCAATAACAAAGAGACAAAGGGCTGCCTAGTTGACTAATTAAAATTAATCAGCTGCTTCCCGTCTTCCACTGGCTGGAGGCAAACTGCGATCATTTGTTGTCTGTCTAAGTGTTCAAGGAGAAACACACTGACCATCTATCTCAATTCAGCCGTCCCTAACTACATTAGCCAATTAGCTTCTCCCCTAGGCTAATTTTAGTCATTATTGGCAGAGCCAATCTGCTCCTCAGACTGCGCTCACATAAAGCTTCCTGTTGCTCAAACAGCAATTATCAGGTCGTCCTGACGTTTAAAAATGGCCGCTTTCCACTATAAATTGAATAAATAATAAAAGCTGGTGCTGCTATTTAGGGCAGAGCTGCGGCTCTTATGGCTCAACGCAGCACCTCCTGTCTGCTCCTTTGGTCTGCCTCGCGTTTGTCAGTGCCAGACTCTGACTGGTGCCACATCACAGGAGACTGGGAATGACCAGGGGGCATTTTCACTGACTGTACCGGCCGCCCGCGGGTACGACCCGGAACGAGCAGCATGGCCGAACATGACAGCGATTTTATCCTGCGGGTTCATAAAGGCTGGATAACGCCGATACTCTTCTGTGTTGGGGGGGCTGGGGCCAGTCCGTCGCATTACAAAGTGGATTACCAGGCTACCCCAGACGCTACTCCCGACAGGCACTGGGGCAGAGAAGGAGCGAGGGAGGCAGGGAGAGAGACTCCTCTTTCTGCACCCCCGTACAACATTGTCAGAGGGACTGGAATCGCTTAATGCCAACACTCAAACACCCGCACCAGTGCGGTTGGCACGGACCTCGAGGCTCTTGCAGGAGAACCTGAAGCCGTGTCAAACAAAGCCCCTGCAAGCCAAGCCAAACGACACGTTCTTGGTGGTGCTTTGCTTTGAATATGCGTAGGCTGATGTAATTTCCCTCATGTTACAGCGATTCATATCTCTCAGTCAAACGAAAGCATCATTTAAACTCCCCCGCTGTAGCCCTAGAAGAGTGAACGGGCAGCTGGAAAAGCGCGTGAGACCCTGAGTCCAGGCATACAGGACTGTCAATATTAATCCTCTGACATCTGCCCCCTGCTGGTCATGGTGTCACTGCAATGCAGCACTAAAGGCCGGCATGAGTTCGCATGCACCTCGCATGCTGACCATTTTACTCCTACCGATACTGCGAATGTGCAGACCTGCACCCCCCACACCCACCTCGGAAACTGCTTCATTTTTCATTGTGTTAGATCTAAGCAACTAAGCCCATATATTGATCTCTGCAGTTATTTCTTTAAAACAACAGCCATCAATGTCTGGAGGGAGACAAACGATGGTTGGGCACCACGGCACGCTGCTTTCCAAAGATTTCCTATGCCTCCGCTGTACTCCTCCTTGTCCTACCCCCATTTGACCTGGCTCCTCTGCACCTAAACCCCCCACCTCCCCCACCGCGCCGATAAAATCTATACCCGGGCTCTGAGCAAAGCAATTTCAATCGGTGTCTCTTACCCAGCCTAAGGACGCAAAGGCAGGAATCTAATATGTGTTATATACTTTAAAACATCCGCGGGAGACGGGGTGTGGACAGAAAACACTGTTGCTGACTTCGAGGAGAGCATCTCAGGTACATAGTCTCTGACACCCTTAATATAAATGATAATAATGGTACATCGGCACAGAATTTCAAGTGGCAGAGGATGTTCCTGTTTCTCTACCGGAGAGTTTCCTGGATGAAAAAATGTAATACAAACCCAGCTGTGGTCCGACCCCCACTGGATGTTAACATGAAGGTCACTGGATGGGTGTTACATGGTCGTGCTCATGAACCCTATGGGGCTTCAGGGATTCGATAACCCTTAGACGTGTGAGCTCCGCAGCTTTGGAATGAGCCGTTCAGCCCGCAAATCCTGCTCGGTGCTTTAAGAGCGCAGCTCAAAAAGCCATTTGCATCTCAGGAACATGACGGCCAAAAAAAAAATCCAACAGCAACAAATGAGGGCTGAGGAGGGAAGATCGGGGGCCCGGGCGAATGCGTGCGGAGCCTGTTTTACACGCAGAGGAACACGGCGATTCCTCAGCGCACTCTCCCAATCCGATTCATGTCCCTGCTTCTGTCAGAACGCCTGTCTGCCCAGGGCTCAGAGAGAGACAGAGGGAGGAGAGAGAGAGAGAGAGAGTTACGGAGAGAGAGACTGAAAAATAAGACTGAACGCAGGAAACAGTCACCGCTCTGACACGGAGAGCTTTTCAGCATGCCGTTCCTGTCAGTGCGCTGGGACCTTGCTGGCCGGCATAATTATGGCTTCTCTCTGCTATATGCTAACATGTAAACACTGTATCAAACTAGCATCGTGGCAGATGTGTGTGTGTGTGTGTGTGTGTGTGTGGGGGGGTGTTGTCCAAGCAGATATGGCTGAAATATTTCAACAAACAATATTTTGTTAAGAAAGGAAGTGTAACCTTCTGTTATTTAACAATGAACGCCATCGGTCTTGGTGATGCGATGAGCGTATATTAAAATGACAAATGGCTCAGGGGAGAGATTGAAGTAAATGTGGCCGCAGGGTCACAGCATGTCAAGCGGGGAGAGCGCTTCTTTTCGGCCTTGGCGTCACCATGTGCGGGGTCACGCCCTTTGGATGTCATGCCGGGCAGAGTGTAAACTCCACCGCAGCGCCTCTGGCCCACATGGTCGCCAGAACCACCCACCTTCAGGAACTGGCTTTTACGAAAACGGCCACTGCTTGTTGGCCCAGGTGACAGACCAGGAGGAAAGAAATGGCCGTCGTTTCAAACAAAGAGCACGGCAGAATCATGACCAAGTTACCCCACAACAAGCAGTCAGTGCCATTTCCAGCTGGACTTTCAAGATGTTTGCAGGTCCTGGGCAGAGCAGAATGGATCAGTGTCCTGCACATTTCACCAAATAGTGTGATTTGTTCACTATTATTTATTTTGAAGTTTAAAAGCTGGACCCTACCTGAAGGAGGCAGTCATGGGCTCCTTCAGCTGCATTCAAAACAGGCTTAAACCCCTTACAGAATTTCTCCTTCATGGATAAGTATTCTTTCCCTAGGTATCGCTTTGCAAAAAAAAAAAAAAAAAACTTCATTGCTTTCGAGAGAACAGAAAAAATTCCTCTCATATCTGCAAAGAGATTATTAAAAATTGGCGGAGAGCTGGCTGGGCGCTGGCTGGGCCTGTGGCTGGACAGATTTGCTCTCTCGCTCGTCCAGGCCTCAGGACGGAGGGTCAGGCCCTGTCATTATGGCGTGACCGTGCCTCGCTTTTCAAAGGGATCGGCAAACATTTCAATGAAACAGAATCAGATATAAATAAATTAAGGAATATGGAAAAAAAAAAAAAGCTGAAGGAGTGAGAGGCTGGGCGGTCTTCAGTTATTCTGGAAGGTTTAATGGAACAGGGCTGGGAACAGGGACGGGGTGCCAGCAACGTGAGCGTGCTTAAAAGAGGAGCGAATCCACTCAGCGGCAGCCACCAACAAAACGAAATGGCCCATGAACAATACAGCAAACGTACCAGCTATGTTAATCGACTGAAGGGTCCCCATTTTCTGCAGTTTTTGGTTTTTTGCTTTTGAGGGAAGTTTGGTTATACCTGAAATAATCGGACGCAGCCTGGTTTTTAAAAGCTCGTCAGCCTGAGGTACCTCATTACGAGCCAGAGTGTGATGGGGCACATCTCTAAACCCCTTTCCTCTGTGTCCTCGCTGCCCCTCTGTCTGCATGAGTGTTTGCATGTGTCTTATGAAAGCCAGTCTACACAACTGCAAGAGAGGCTCATGAAACGGGGGGGGGGCAAAAAAAATGATTCGGTGTAATTAACAGGAAAATGCTGCACTCCCATAGTACATTGCACCACAGGCACGACGGGCCATCAAGGGCTACGGCGAGTATCCAGGCCGTAGTTTACTGTTAGCGCAGCAGGGCTGACTTACAATATCTCAGAGCGTAATGCCGCACAGAGTAATGCCGCACAGAGTAATGCAGCACAGAGTAATGCAGCACAGAGTAATGCCGCACAGAGTAATGCAGCACAGAGTAATGCCGCACAGAGTAATGCAGCACAGAGTAATGCAGCACAGAGTAATGCAGCACAGAGTAATGCCGCACAGAGTAATGCCGCACAGAGTAATGCAGCACAGAGTAATGCCGCATATGGGCGCGGGCCAGCAGCAATTCCGTTCTCATGATTAACTTATTCGGCTTGTACAAAAAGCTGACCCATTATGCAAAGGTACAATTCTATTTAACTATATTGGTGACATACTGTGGCACAACTGTGAAAATTGTTTAGCTCAGCTAGGGTGTGCTACTGTCAGACTTGTGTGGAGTTTTTTGAACATTAAATAACATGAGGATGGATGCCTGTCTTAGATTTGGGTCAATAACAGATAGAGTTGCAGACCGCCGAGCTCTTTTCCGCTACATTATGTACAAATAGCAGGTAGCATGAGGCTTCAGTGCAGCTGTGCACCCCCCCATCAAGGACGGTATCTTCTGGAAGAGCTCCAACAAAGCGTCTAGCTCCATCCATACGGTACGTGGTATTCACATGTAACTGGGTTCACGTGTGACCGAACACACAGCCGGGAGCAGTGTTCAGTCTTCGCCGAGGATGACGGGTTTGGCTGAGAGAGCGCTCTGCTGAGCTTCTTACGATTCTCAGGTCCACCGTGATACATCTTCGCTCCTTACTGATCTCAGAGGGCTCACATCTCCCATCTACTTTAATGCATTTCCAGCTAAAAGAAATAAAAACTATTAGCAGAGGCCATTGCAGGCGGTAGTGCAAAGCAGAGCCAGCTGACTGCTCCCCTGCACACTTTCGCCTTAACTGCCTTCTAAACAATATCTACATGCTGTGCCACTTTCCAGGCTGGGCGCTGCTAGGCTAAGAATTCTTTTTGCAACCTCTTACTGGTCACAAGGTTGTAATGCTCTCACCATCTCTGGTCTGCTAGACAGCCTTGCTAAAGTGTCCAGACCATTCCAGGGTTTCTGTGTGTACCTTTTACAAGGAAGTACTGCCGTCTATAAGAACGGCTGCATCCAATCAAAGACTAGTGGGGAAAAGCAAAAGCAACTTTCGACACATATTGATAGCTTAAGTGCTCTAGTGAGAGAGCTTTTTACACAGATGGGAAATAAGGGCATTAACAAGGGTAAAATGGCCGCTGAAGATATTCTCTCATTTTCTGGATAAAAGCCCAAGCCTATTCAGGGATTGCTAGCCAGGTAGGAGGGGTGGAGATGGGTATGAAACTAAAGAGCGTTCTGAGGAAGTTAGTGGAGAAGTGACTAAAATGCAGAGTAGGAAGAGGGTAAAACAAACATGGAAGGTTTTAGGCATCCTAGTGAGCACCACAGGCTGTAAAAGGTTCTCTGCCACCATTTTTCACCCATTGCAGATGCAACATAGAAGACACTAATCCTTAAAACTGACAATCCAGGCAAAGAGGAGATCTATGGGTAGCCACTGAGTTCTCCAGAATTCAGCTGAAGGTGCCTCTATCCAGAACATCAGACTTGTTGCGTAACACTGCCCGCTATCATCAACCAAGAAGGAAGCCGCTACTCAAGGGTCATGGCAACGTTCTCTGGAGTCTGTCAGACAGCAGGAACCTGTTGAATCTATCATGTGGGAACAGATTTTTGGACAGAACATCCCAGATGCTGGCCTTCTGGCCGTAATGCAAAGCTGAGGTCAGACATCAACCTGCCTGTGAAGTTTGGTGGTGGGGTCACATCTCTTGCCTCTCATCAGCAAAGACTGGGGACCATGTGGAGACTGAAGGAAAGACATCAGTCCATCCAGCCATTGTCTAAGTGAAAGGAAAACCAGATACATCAAAATGCATGAAAAGATACAGCAAGGCACTTATTTTAGTCTTATAGGAAAAAAGATGAAAACCTGAATCCACTGCAGAGCATCTGCCTTTCAATAGTCCTTGACAATGTTGGGGACAGTGGCAAAATCCCAACATGGGCCCCACTGAGGATCAATGACACAATCTTAAAACTACAGTGGACATTCAAAGCCAACACGCCTCATTCAAAACACATCAAACTCTTACTGTACGAAATATGGCTCAGGAATACATTACAGGAATACAGTTTTGAGTGATAACTTTCTGAGCTTTGCATACTAATAGGTATATTCTTAAGATGCTTGTGAATGTGAGCTTGCAGTAAAAATGCTGATTGGGGAGAGACAAACAGGACATACAGGACATACAGGAAAAACAGGACATACAGAACATACAAGACAAACAGGACATACAGGACATACAGGACAAACGGGACATACAGGAGAAACAGGACAAACAGGACATACAGGACAAACGGGACATACAGGAGAAACAGGACAAACAGAACATACAGGACAAACAGGACATACAGGACAAACAGGACAAACAGGACATACAGGACAAACAGGACATACAGGACAAACAGGACAAACAGAACATACAGGACATACAGGACAAACGGGACATACAGGAGAAACAGGACAAACAGGACATACAGGACAAACGGGACATACAGGAGAAACAGGACAAACAGAACATACAGGACAAACAGGACATACAGGACAAACAGGACAAACAGGACATACAGGACAAACAGGACATACAGGACAAACAGGACAAACAGGACATACAGGACAAACAGGACAAACAGGACATACAGGACAAACAGGACATACAGGAATGCTCTGTAGTGTTTCTAGGGGTTTCCAAGGCACTGTGCGATCTCTGCTCCAACCAAAGTGATAACCGGACTGAGCAAAGTGCCACAGAAACAACAACGATCCTAAGATCCTCAGCAATAAATGAGTGGGGCTCCAGGTTCCATGTCGCACGAGTGTTTCACATCCACACTGGGACAAAGCAGCGTCACACACAGGTCCTACTCCATCTTCATCAACAGGAGGAACAGGGCCACTAGATACAGGGCCACTAGTTACAGGGCCACTAGTTACAGGGCCACTAGTTACAGGGCCACTAGATACAGGGCCACTAGTTACAGGGCGACTAGTTACAGGGCCTCCGGGCATGCGGGTGCGATCCAGGGAAAGAGCAGCACAAGGCAGAAGCAGAGAGATGGAGACGTGCTCCTTTAAGAGTGACTTACTATGGGCAAATGCCGGTTGTTAATTGAGCAAAGAAGCAGGCAGAACCTTATGGTTGCATGGTTGCTTCCCCGCAGCATAAACGCTGGGTTCTCTCAGGGCCAGTGGCTCCGAAAAGTGAAGCCCAGCCTTGCTCTGCCGGGAAACCTCTCACCCAGATACACAGCAATTATTTGATGTTCAAAGTAATTTATCCCACAACATCCCCCAACACAAATAAATCTAACTTGCAGGTTCCCTCCATCACACTGATGCAAGCATGAATAAGAAATAAATGTTTACAGTGAATTACAGCAAAGGTTTTTTACTCCTCCTAGGGTATAAGGCCTCTGGCTGGTGTGGATATCGGCCCTAATTGGGCCAGATGCCTTGGAGAGCAGCCTAGGTGTATAAACAAGCAAGTAACCTGATTGTGCTCATTCAGTTTAATCATTATAATGGGTTTTGAAGGTAGACTGATAAAAAAAAAATCAGAAAAAGAATATATGCGGTGAAAATAATAATAATTAGTAATAAAAAAAATAATTAACTGGATTCCCTGTCCACAAGTGCTTTGGTTCACAAAGCAGTCAGTGATTCATTAAGCATTACATTAGTACTGATACGCCTTTGGATCCAGAGGGAGACGCCCATTCAGAGGTTTATTTCTCTGCTGTGAAACAGCTCTGGATCCTGGAAAGTAATATTCTGGTTACAGCAGCATCTAGAGCAGGAGAGGCCAGTCTCATCCACAAAGGGCCGGTGTGTGTGCAGGTTTCCGGGGTAACCTTTAGGTCAGCTGTTCAAACCCAGGTGTGAGGACTCTTCAGCCAATCAGCCAATTAGTAATCTAATTATGCAGCTCCAATGAAAACCTGCATACCCAATGACCATTTCTGGATAAGACTGCCCACCCCTGACTTAGAGGGTTTGGATCAGGGTCATGATCATAGCGCCCCCTGGCTGTGAATGATTATATCTGCAAGAAGTACAAATGTGCCAGTATGCGAACACGACATGGCAAGTGCCTGACTGAGACCCCTCAGAGGCACGTCCAGAGTGTCTGTGTGCATATTTTTGTGTGTGTGTGTGTGTGTGTGTGTGTGTGT
>JABFEA020000130.1:14679002-14691335 GCA_019775915.2 Cyphomyrus plagiostoma | reverse complement strand
CCCCCCCCCCCCCCCCCCCCCCCCCCCCGCCCCGCCCCCCGCCCCCCCCCCCCCCACCCCCCCCCCCCCCCCCCCCACCCCTCCCCCCCCCCCCACCCCCCCCCCCCCCCCCCCCCGCCCCCCCCCCCGGCGGGCGGCCGCCCCCCCCCCCCACGCTCTATATTTGTAACATCTGCCATCATCTCTCTGCTTGGCAACCTGTCCGCCAGGGCTGGAAGAACAAACATGAACAGCATGAACAAGAGGATGAGCAGAGCCGACACTGCCAAACACCCTGGGGGCTGGTGGGGGTGCGGGCTGGGGGGGGGTATCCGCTGGATGTCTGCACACACTCCACCCGCAGCAGCTAAGCGCTAAGAGCATTCCGTCAACCTGAGGGGGGAAGGGGGGTTTAATCGCTCGTTTTATCTCTTGTTCATTTTCAGACACAATCCGGTGTACGTCCGCGTCAGACCCCAGAGTTTCATTAGCCATTCCAGCCGCCGCTTGCGAGCATTAACAGGCGAGCAGGAATTAGACACTAAGCCAAAAAGACCTTGGACAGCACTGCCTGAAAAACAGCAGCCCGTATAGATATAAATGCCTGATGAATGCAAATACTCCTCAAGGCTCCCGTCCTCATGAATTTGCTAAAGGGTTTATTTGATATCAGCCTGGGAGAGAAAAGACGAAAAGTGTGGCCCTCGACCCCCCCCCCACCCCAACTTGTAGCAATGAGAAATATCTGTAATGACTGTCCCGCTTGCAGTTGATGGAGTTGAGGCCGGCCCACACTTAGGATCTGTGAGAATAGAATTTCCAACCTGATTTACGGCATAATAATGGATTGAAATGTGAGCACCTGCCTGGCCATGTCCCTCCCCTAGCGTGAGCAGCGGGTGCTGCGGCACAGACACAAAGCTCCACTGTCACTCAGAGACAGCACAGGGTGGAGGCATAAATAATGCATCAATGCAAGCAAGAGGTCATTCTTGTTTTGCATGTATAATTTAAGGGGTAAAAAAGTGGGAGGTCATATTATATACTATAGAGTTCACATAGTCTTTGTAGTGATTTTTAATGTTTTCAGGGGGAATTAATGTAAAGGGAACAAGGCAGCACATTTCTGCTGATCCGCGGACAGCAGGCAGAGGCGGCGAGAGCAAAGCTGCATCCATCTGCAGCAGCCCGAACGCCGTAGCTCGCCGTTTGAGTGATGCAAGGGGCAGAAATACGCAGGGCCGGGATCAGAGGTCCCCACCGCTGGGGAGGAGATAGATGGTCCTCTGTGACACGGAGGCTGCCTGCCACTGGCCATGTGCGCAACCCCCCAGGGAGAAAGAGGAGTACTGGTTACACTGGGGAGCTGCCCCGCCAGCTAACGCTAATCCTCTTGCTGGACTTGTGATTAACAAGCACCTGCATGCTTTGTTGTTTCCCGCTAAAAAGTAGCCCGTCGTGAACAGCTGTCTATGACCCGTCAGATGAGTCGACACCCGCCCAGGGAGAGAGATGACGACTTATGCAAGGAAACACCTGGCTGTTTCCACTGGCTTCAACGAGGGCACTGGGCACCTGAGGCTCGCTTCACTGCCGAAACTGAAACCCCATTTAAAAGCATTCTACACAGACAATCCATCTTGGTGACAGAGTGAAATTGCGAGAAATGCCAACCCTCCCGCCGAAAATCGACCCGAAAGCCGAATGCAAATATCCATGATCTCCATTCAGTTTGGGTGACAGTTCATCTGAGTTTCTGACAGCCATCTGAATCAGCCAGTGCAATGGCCGTAAACGCAGATGTTGCCCTGCCAACTTATTCATCTCTAGACGGAACACCTTGGGAGGATCTGGCCGACAGAATTGAGCCCCACCTGTCTTGCCAGTGTTTTTCATTGAGGTCTTGTTTGAAGACTCTGCCTCAAACCCATCTAAGGTAAGCTCTTGGTACTCCGTGGACACCTTTGCATCTTGGTCGATGATGTCGATGGGCGACTGGTTCTTCTCCCGGCACTCTGGGTTGGCTGTGGCCCAACTGTCTGGCCCATATGACCCTGCAAAGCAAGAACAGAACAAACATAACATTAGCACACTAATGCACATGTAGTATTGTTCATTGGCCAGTTGTTTTCATGTGCGCCTTTGGGGTCTTAAAAGGCAGCTCAAGGTATCCGACGTAAAGCCGCTATGTTCACCAAAGCCCTCATTAAACATGAATTCCTGCTTTTCTTCTCCTTTGCCAGAGAAAAGGAACATGCTCGCCCCATTAAGAAAATATAACTCCCAGCTGTAATACAATCGCTGCTTTGTTTTGCTTAAATACCTCTTTCATAAATTACCAGAGGCTGAACCACCAATGAAATTATTACTCCTTCACAGGAACTCTACCAATTGGGCCTAGAACATAATCCGCTGCATGGCGTTTCTGCATGGATGCCCATGTCAGAGAAGAGCGTTAAACTAAGGCAGCCCAGGACCATCCATGGAGGCATGGTAGCACCAGCTTACGCCTGGGGAGACGGACACCCCCCCCCCCCCGGCGAGGAAGCGGGCAGAAAGGTCACAGCTGCTCCCATGGCCGCTTTTTCCAGACGGCTTCTAGAAAGATCCGGGCTCCATATGGCAAACACTCCAGGACTCGACAACCTTCAGAAGGATCACTTCCAACTTGCAGTGCCGACTAGAGCCCGGTGTCCTCAGCAGACCCCAGGGGGCCGATTCGGGGCCTAAAACGATTGGCAGCCAGTCAAAAGGATGATTGGCAACCATCAAACGGTACCAAGGAATATTATTGGCAACCGGTCAGATGGTTCAGAAGCATCCTGTTAAAAGGCCTGCTGTCACTACCCCCTTGCTGCGGCACGTCTTTAACGGGACACTTCTATACCATTCTGGAAGGTTCTACCAACTGCCCAATGCTTTTCCTGACCTGGAAAACTCAAGCTCAGGCGATGCGACGGAGCTCATTTAGCATCGTTGGGGTACAGCTGACGTCTTGGCAGCGACAGAACAATGGGAACACCAGTTTCACAGTTTTTCATGCCACGCGCACCGGCGACATTTTGATTCAAAGCACCTGACAACGACTTAACAAGAACAAACTAGCCCAGAAATAGCACACGCACGACAGTGAACTTCGCGGAACTGTTTGCTTACAAACAGTCGCAATCGGGTCAACGTGAGTCCAAAGATGCTCTGCGGTCCTGCCAGGCAGCCAGGGGGCCAGACCGGGTCGGCCCATGCCAGCTGCACTGTGCCGCCATTGAAATGAAAATTTAATTTCTTTTGTTTGATAACGTCAACCTTCTGAATGAAGGAGCCACCGCTGGCCACATGGACTTGTTTCTTCATTTTGCCAGCAGACATCAGAAAAGCTGGTGAATGAACGTTTTAGAGCAAATTCTTTGGCAAAAGACACCTCAACAGGTGTAGTACTCCAGCTCAAACTCTCACTCTATCCCCAGGAAAAGCTGAAGGTTCCGGGTGGTGGGAGGGGGACCACTGGACTTCAATACATACAGCTCTGGCTAAAGTGCCCCCTTAATTGAATGCAATATTCAATTACTGTTTTAAAATGAATTTTTCTCCAATTCCACATGCCCTGGGTGCATCTGGGCCACTCAGTGATGTCTATTTCATTAAATTAGGAAGCATCTCCTTTTCCAGCTCCTGCAGAGGCTTTGTGGAGGAGGGGGGCGCTGGGCGTATCGATCGGAAGAGTCTGGATTTCATGCTGAAGCACACACGACGGGTCGGGCCCACCACGTGGCAGCGTACCGGTGTGAAGCCATCAGTCACTGCTTTAATGCGGCTAATATGTCCAGCTCACTGGCCAATCGGGTGCCGGGCCTAAAGCAGGCCGCGTGCATCATGCCGTCGATAAAGTCTGCAGCGACATGGAGTGCTCATTAAGCACAGAGAGGGGGGAAGAGGCCCCACACCAAAGGGCTTCAGAGTAATTGAGACTGGGGCCTGTCTTTGGCGGCCATTCCGCATGTCTCAGAGGTGACCGGGAGTGAGACCAAACAGCCACACTTAGCTTGGTGGGTGGGCAGATGGGTGGGCAGATGGGGGGGCAGGAGCACGCTGCCTTCTGATCCCCACCGTCACCTCGATTAATAATTCGCAATTTTTCTTGCCGACAACCGAAGAACAACCAGTGAAATCCACACTTGGTACCGGCTCCCTCCCAATAAAAGGCGCTCCTAACAATGGCTGCCGTTTCGGCTTTTCCAGAACTGTTTACAATACCCCCGGTTCTCCTTCTGCTGGGTATGGGTTATTGGAATGGCCCCCAGTAAGAGCCCATGTCCATTGACGTCACTGTTATTAGTTTTCTGATGGATTGCTTCACATGCCCATATTTCCAAGAGCGCGCGTGTGCCCTAAACAGAGGCACACAGAGAGGGCGGCCAGAGGGATAGATGCCGCAATGCACTGACTCGTAACTGGCCCTGGTTTGGCCCTGATATTGGGTACAGGAAAGCTGGCCCATCATACATGAGAAATGCATTCTGGGGTCAGAGCTTTAAGTTACCAAATGGTACGAAGGACATATCTCATCATACCCCAAGCTACTAGTCCGGGCTGACAGGCTATAAGGAGAAGACAGGGACTGCAGCGGTGGGACGAAGCAGTGAACAGCTGGGGCATATCGAGAAGCGTGCTGCTATTAGGCGACAATGAGCCACGCCGTGGTGACAGTTCGAACAGCTTTTATTGGCCTTGCGATCCGGATTGAAAGATGGTAGGAACGAGAGAAGTGGATTTTACTTGTTATTTGTTTAAAAACTGAAAAACTGGCGGCTTCTCACAGACATTTCAGGACAGAAACTGTGGGGGAGCCGTTCTGACCACGGTGGAAAAACTCGCTTTAGTGTTACCTGGAATTCAATTAACCTTAAAGCTGGTGCACCATTATTTTCCTGAAAGTGTCTGTATTTTTAGGCAGCAGACAGGCTACTAAAAATAAAAGCTCAGTATTTTTTCACTTTTCCAGTCAGTTAGGGATTGTTCCCTGTGTGGTGACCTTGCGCAATCGAACTCAATCCGAACACCACAGTAAAATCTGAAACATAAACACGCCATTATGCTCAGCATGTTTATAGTGCACAATTATATATCTGCCTGCAGTCGAGATCCCTAATAAAAATCTGTCAGAGTGTTTCCTAGATAATAAATGTCTTAATAGCATAGCAATGCAATGTAAAGTGGAAAAGACATACTTTTTACAAAAATGCCCTCAGCTCCTCATTCAACATACTTTTTGGCTCTTTTCTTAGATTCACTACAATTCCAAAAAAGATTTCTTTGGAACGGCAGAAATCAATGTTTTGAAAGATCTGTCAGTATATTGTATATCTTAGAGAAGTGTAGTGAAGCACTATTGAGTCAGTCATGGTATTACGTTTAATCTCACACTACAAGTAAGGCCAAAGGAGCCTGTGCTTGGGCCCCGTAGGGGGCTCCACAGGGACCTGTGCTTGGAGTATCCAAATTTTCTTTTTAAAATCACTATCAATTGCGGCTTGTGAGTCACCATCCGGTCTCTGAAAAAAGCCTTTAAAAGAACGAGCACAAGAAACATAAAAGGCTGGAAGAGCCTCTTGCATTTTTATTTTAGTAGCCATTACTAAAAAAAAAACAAAAAAACAACAGCTTTGCAGCCAAATATCCCCACACTGGCCGCTTAACTTTGGCAATTATAAATGAAGCAGCAGGTGCAATTAAAATACATTTGCAAATACAGTGTTCAGGACAATCACTATGAATTATGGGTACATGGTTTTAATGAGAACTACAGCTACTGACATTGAAACTGAAATACTGGCATGCTTATATTCATCCATCTTCCAACCACTTATCCAGTACTGGGCTGCAGAGATGTCGACTCAGACGGTTCAACAGCACCGCCCACCGTCACCGAAACGGCCGTCAACCAGACAGTTTAAGGCGTCCACATACACACACACACACATACAGGATTGAAATTATATCTTTGTGGGGACTCTCCATTCATTTATATGGGGAAAGCTCTAATCCCAACATAACGACCTTAACCCCTACCCAGCCCTAACCTCACTGATAAGTAACCAAACAAAATACGAGACTTCTGGCATTGTTACTTTATTGATTGCATTCACAGATCTTTATGGGGAGTTGAAAAATGGTCCCCATGTCGAAATACACACACACACACAAACACATGTACATGAGCATGGTCACACACAAGTACAGAAACACATGCACGCACACACACACATGCACGAACACACAGTCTAAATGACAGAAATCCATTCAAACGAGAGTGTACCAGTATATATAAAGGTATCTACAAAACCCGCTGTTACAAGAAACTATACAAATTCATTACAATGCCCCCCTACATTACAAATGATTCCTTACAACTGAACAGAAGTTATTAAAATATATTAATATAAATGTGACTCAGGCCCAGTTTGGTGTCCTCCATGCATGGCCAGTGAGGGGATCAGCTTTCCAAAACGATATAGCACCAGGAAGGGACAATGTTATTATCAGGCTGGACCCAGGAGCTGAGAGGCATCTGTCCAAATGCTCCCCGCAGGAGTCACTTCTAGGAGGGAACAAACTGAATAAAAGGAGAAAGGTAATGAAAGAGCATCGAAAGGAGAAACAAAAGCCGGCACCCCGCCCTCCACCGAAATCAGAGCTGACAAAAACAGCACTTTGTGTAGGTTAGCATCCACCCCAGGGACGCGTGCGGAAGCAGCCAAGCAGATAACCGCAGATGAATATTAGCATTCAGGGCTCGGCCGCCCGTCACCCGCCTGCCCGCAGATAAAACCGCAAACAAAATACTTACTGGGAAATGCAGGGGGTGAGAAAAGTGTACTTTCACGGCTGTTTGAAGAGAAGCAAAAGGGGAACGGCAGACACCTTGGGATAGTGCATCCGCCTTGGAACAATGGATGGGCAATAACAGTGCTGAGGGGGAGAGAGATTCTCCTGGGTTCTCAGTGCTGGGGCAGAGCTAGGGGGCTCCGGAAAAAGGAGAGAGGAGAAAACGCCTGGATGTGCAGTGTGGGCAGGATTTCACGAACATCCATTAGGCCTGGCGAGAGGCGAGAGAATTTCCTGGCACAGACATGTGGGTGGTTAACTGGAGTGTACGGGTCCCGCTAAAGCCCGGCGCTCAATGCGGGCTTTCGCCCGTCAGCTGTGGGATTCGCGCCCAAATTCGATTGGAGAGCTCCCTGTGCCCACGCTGGATCCGGGCTCACAAGCGCTGCTTTCATATGTGCTCTCCTGTTAGGAGTCGATCTAATGGCTCCGAAATACAGCAGCGCGATCCAGGTCTCCTCCACATGGCCACACTCCCCCTGCTGAGTGGAAACATACCTCATACCACCCTACAATAACCTCATTACATCAATTAGGCGCTGCAGTTACTCAAACCAGCCACGCATTTGGGGAATTCAGTAATCAATGACAGTATGTCACAGGATTGTCTGGACTGTGACCTTCGGTGAGCTGATGTAAATGTTAAGGACAAATTCACAAAAGCCTGCTGATTATCTGAGGCCTTGAATATTATGCAGGGGTAAAATAAATAAAAGCTGCTGTGGAAAAGCCTGAGAGCAAAAACATTTCAATTATCTACAGCTGTAAATTAGTATATGGCTGCCCTTAGGTCTGACACACAGCTACACAAATAATCTTGTTTTTAAAACCACCGAGAATCATTCAAGCTTCCAGGATCTTCACCAATCAATGGCAACGGCACTTTGATTGGCTGTTCACTGTTCTATTGCCACAAGAAGCACAGACATCCACAACCACCACATCCGAGACACCAGGATTATTGAAATACACACTTGAATTGATGAGCTGACTTCTGACTTAAAGGAAACAGGCAAATATACCTCATGTACGTTCTTACGCACTACTTCTCTGGCCACTTCGCTTAGAACACAGGTAATTTTTTTTTTTACCTTTGATTTAATCACCATGTCATTTTTTTGCTCTGATATTACCATGATATTACCAGGGGACTAAGGACAACTAGGGGGAGGGGTGGTAAAAATAGACTGTCTGTTGGCAGGTCTGTATGCATTAATTAGAAAACAAATTTTTGTCTGTGGTCCGCCAAGGCATGTCCACTGAGCCAATGAGCATCACAGCCTCAGCTGCACACATACGCAGCAAAGGTGATGCCCTCGCAAGCTGTCAGCAAGCCCAGGACACGTGTCCGAAGGAGACCGCAGTCAACCCCCCCCCAAGGCATCACACACGCAGCCCACTGGGAAAACAGCCCTTTAGGCAAAGAGTGGGAAACACATTAACACAGAATTGACAAAGTCAGCAGGCAGGTATCTGACACACAAATAAAAAATAGGAGCTACAGTAAGGGAGAGCGATTTCTGTTTATGAAAATCGTGAAGCTGTTTCTTCGTCCTTCCCCCTGTTTTTTCCGTGGGTAGATATGACTCATTAAGCTGATGGAACATCTCCCCCCTCTCTGACACTTCAGCTTTCACCGAGAAGAAAGGCAGCGTTTATCCTGCTTAAGCTTTTGTCGATGCATTTTGAAGTTGTGTTTGTTTCTCTGTTTCCCTTTTTCCTCCCTCCATGGAAGAAATGAAAATGAACGGCAAGCCTACTAGGGGTACAGAATTGGAGCGACAGTCAGATATTAAAAAAATATCGTGTGACATTTTTTTATTTCCTGCAGTTTAGCTAGCTGGCAGCTCACTTGATGGTTTCTTAATTATTATCATTGAATATTTTCTTTTCGGTATTTTAGTCAAATGGCTTCACCTTCAATTCTACATCACAGCAGGAGAAAAGGTAATGTCTAAGGCCTTGGGAGAAAATGGCCAAGGATTCGTGGCCTTTGGTACGTTTTCATGGAGCTCTGATTCAGTCGAGGCCAGCAGCCGAGCACCTAGTGTGCATCATCATGTCTGTGTTGTGAAGATCAGCATCTAGGAGACTGGGGGTGGGGGGTTTGGGAGGGAAGGCAGTAAAATATCAGGGTGCTTGCAAGGTCAGTCACACGGCGGTTCACTGAGTGCCAGCCACTACCTGAGCACACAGGCTTCTCACGGCGCTCATCTCAGCCCACCGTGAAGAACCTGGAGAAGCCGTCTGGATGCATAGGCTGTACAGCAGATGTCTCAGCTTACGTCCTGAGACAATAACGCCTGGGAGAGCTGCTCAACATAACCGCGGGTATCAAGCGAAGGAGAAGATGCTGTATCTAAATGCTTGATATGTCCGTAAGCCACGTAGCAAGATTCACGTTTATTATGTTGCTAAAAGTAAAAACAAACAAACAAACAAACAAATAAATAAATAAAGCTTAAACTGATTTTTTAGGACTTTGTTTTATGCCTTAGGGGCAAAGCCTGCGTGAAGCTAAAAACAACACAGCAAGGACCCCAGAGGCCCACTATGCTCCTCATTTCCTGTACTTGTTGTTTTTCTGTTGACCGAGTCGATAGCTGCCCCTTCAGTCCAGCGCGGCACCCCGGAGGGACAGTCGGACCGTGTAACAAAGCAGATCGACGCTTCCCTGGGACCCTGCTGCCCTTGTCCTGTCCGCAGCTCAGGAAAGATCGTTATGAGGCCTAAGCGTGTCCTTACGACATCACAGCAAAGCAGGGGTCTCTGAGGCTTCCTGTTCCGAGCTGCCGTTCTGTAACCTTGCACCCCCAGGCTGCCCTGACGGAGTACTGTGCCCAGGCATTCCAGACTGTTCCAGGGAGCAGCTCGAAGACTGTCCCTGCAGCGAGATCTCCCAAGCCACACGCGGCAAAGCCATTGGGAAGCGGTGAGGGGCTAAGCGGAGGTCCAGAGCAGCTGGGAAAGGGAACAGGAAGCGTCACTCTGTTCGGATACCGCTCTGTCCGCAGTCGACGTACATGCCAAACATCACACCAATATCAGTGCGATGGCCTTTTCAGAAGTTAATCCCGGGAGAGTTCATCAGCAAAGCCAGCCCTAGACAGCACCTAAACTGGGTTTTCAGGCCCGAGACGGGGTAGCTCATAACATTATCTTCTTAACCAAAACATTATGTAAATATGAAATAATAAAAAATGTTCTATATAGATGCTTCTTCTGAACAAACAAATACACACCTTATGTCCTATTCAGGCAGAGGGGGATAATTTTCACCATTAGTGGGGCTGTGTAAGGGGGGGTGGGAGGCGGTCAGATAATAAGGGGGGTCGACGGAGACTCCTCACTGCTGCTATGACCTCCCTACCCCAACATTTACACCTGGCAGACAAATATCCCTCATCACACAGCACAACCCCATAATTGAGCCTGCTAAAGACACCCTTCCCATTTCGGTAGTTCTAACACCCCACCCCCAACACACACACGGTTCCCAGGTGAAGGCAGGAATATACAACAAGGCATTGGCCATTTTGATGCTCGAGCTATAAAAGTAATTTATGTACCGATGTAGGCTGCCATTCCATGGCAAAATCCAATATGACCGCGGAGTTACTGTACTTTGAGCAGAACTGTATGGAGAATATGGGGCCAGGCTTCAGGTGGGAGCTGTCGATGGTGTTTACCGATCCATCCTTAGAGCACCCTCACACCAAAGAGCACTGCGGGCGTAAACAGAGCCGCAATCCGAGATCAGAGAATGGACGCCGCACTGGAAGACATTAGCCTTCGGTCAGCTAATTGCTTTTGTCCGCCGGTAGAATCATCGGCAATTAATAGACTGCAGGAGCTGTTGTGCGAGATTAGACATTAACGGCCGCCCCCCCCGTGCACGGCGAAGGCTGCATCCGATGCAGATACCTAATGCGTGCTGCGGGACGCTATATTACCGTTAATCATTTCCCATAGCCTTCTGCATCCCCAACAGCTGGGCTCCTAGCAACTGCGTCCCACGTGGCAGCCTGTGCTGCCTTGGGCAGACCTCTGCGATTCGACAGTCATTCACAAAACCCTTTTCTGCGTCTACAAGGTGCGACTACAGCCCTGTCACACACGGCGACCTCCAATTTTGGGGAAGCTTGTCATAAATGTCACAATTCACTGAGAGGAGGACTGTGAATGATCTGGGCAACAATTGCCTGCAGTGGATTTATTAGGGAGAAACCCCAGCTCTCCCACAATAGACAACTTTGAGTAAAACACAATCTAAAGAGAACGAGCCTCAGATTTATATTACACAGGCTGCCTCTTGTCTCGAGAGGTTTCTGGTGATTTTAGGCGTGACCAGGAGAGTTCCTTTCTTACAAACAAGCAGAAAGGCCCATCCGGGGCACAGGAAGCTGTGACAGCTCACCTGTGTGCAATGCTGGCCTCCTGTCAGCCAGGTGTAAATACGGTTGGCGCCAATCGGAACCAGCATGAAAATACATAGGCTTGATATTCTTATACAAAGGCAAAGGCACAG
The DNA here is from genome assembly GCA_019775915.2 of Cyphomyrus plagiostoma. NCBI lineage: Eukaryota > Metazoa > Chordata > Actinopteri > Osteoglossiformes > Mormyridae > Cyphomyrus > Cyphomyrus plagiostoma. Next base: position 14,679,946 of record JABFEA020000130.1, on the reverse strand, counting down.
ACACACAGGACAGTGAGGCTGTGCTCTTGGGTAGGGTACAGACACACAGACGCACAGGACAGTGAGGCTGTGCTCTTGGGTAGAGTACAGACACACAGACGCACAGGACAGTGAGGCTGTGCTCTTGGGTAGAGTACAGACACACAGACGCACAGGACAGTGAGGCTGTGCTCTTGAGTAGAGTACAACCCAGAAAAACTTCATTTTACATGACACTGCTTGGGGCCTTTTGCTCATGCCCCCCCCCGCCTGTGCGACCGGCTGGTCACTCTCCACGATAACATCCTCCCCCCACCCTGACCGCTGAAGGTCAGTGTCCTGCTAATGCCCCTGGCGACTATCAGCATTCTTCTAGAATCCTTTAATTATCAGGGCCCATCCAAAAGGCGGCCCCTGCGTGACACGCCCACCGCTGACCCAAGAGTGTGCCATTTGAGTCAGGCTTTTAATTATAGCACCGGGCTGAGATTAAATTGACTAACCGGCTTTAAAGTCCTCGAGAAAAATGGATAAAAAAAAAAAGTATGTGAGAGATACTCGCCTGTCCAGACTCAAAGCTGCTTCATCTCTGAGCAGGGAAGGCACACGTCTCTCTGGCATATGGCCACCTTCATCCATTGCTGTACACAAAATCCGTTTGTAAAGCCTGACCTAATACTACCGTTCACATTTATATGCGCATATCCAAAAAAATGACCACCCATATTTGATGCCCGCTCACTCGCATGCAGACTTCACCCCCCCCGTCCTCACCACCTGGCAGGACCTGGGACACAGAATATGATCCAAACGGAGATTAACCTGCAGACTTAGGCACCTGGGGGGGGGGGGGGGGGGGGGACGCGAAAAACCAAAAAAACCCCCCGGCGGCGCCCGGAAAACACGGGTTTAAGAAACAACCAGCCAGGAGGGGTCAATTTTGATGCCACAACAGGGATGCCCGC
>JABFEA020000130.1:14636626-14651018 GCA_019775915.2 Cyphomyrus plagiostoma | reverse complement strand
TAGACAATCACTCTACCATACAGGGCAAACAGTCATACAGAGTCATAGATAATCACTCTACCATACAGGGCAAACAGAGTCAGACAGAGTCATAGATAATCAGTCATACAGAGTCATAGATAATCACTGTACCATACAGGGCAAAAAGAGTCAGACATAGTCATAGATAATCAGTCATACAGAGTCATAGATAATCACTCTACCATACAGGGCAAACAGGGTCATACTGAGTCATAGATAATCACTGTACCATACAGGGCAAACAGAGTCATAGATAATCACTCTACCATACAGGGCAAACAGAGTCATACAGAGTCATAGATAATCACTCTACCATACAGGGCAAACAGAGTCATACAAAGTCATAGATAATCACTCTACCATACAGGGCAAACAAGGTCATACAGAGTCATAGATAATCACTCTACCATACAGGGCAAACAGTCATACAGAGTCATAGATAATCACTCTACCATACAGGGCAAACAGTCATTCAGAGTCATAGACAATCACTCTACCATACAGGGCAAACAGTCATACAGAGTCATAGATAATCACTCTACCATACAGGGCAAACAGGGTCATACAGAGTCATAGATAATCACTCTACCATACAGGGCAAAAAGAGTCAGACAGAGTCATAGATAATCACTCTACCATACAGGGCAAACAGAGTCATACAGAGTCAGAGATAATCACTGTACCATACAGGGCAAACAGAGTCATACAAAGTCATAGATAATCACTCTACCATACAGGGCAAACAAGGTCATACAGAGTCATAGATAATCACTCTACCATACAGGGCAAACAGTCATACAGAGTCATAGATAATCACTCTACCATACAGGGCAAACAGTCATTCAGAGTCATAGACAATCACTCTATCATACAGGGCAAACAGTCATTCAGAGTCATAGATAGTCACTCTGCTTTGGCCTGTCTGGGTTTAAGGAGAAACGTCAGCTTCTGCATTCCCACTCGGATCATGACCCCACAGATGGGAACTGCTAGAGACTCCTTGGATCCCCTTTCCTGGTCAAATATGCTTTACTGGCTCTGTTTTTATTTTGGGGGGGAGGGGCATATCAGGAGAAAACAAGACAGTAATCCTCCAAAAAAGAGCCAGTCAGCAGTATATGCAGCCCCAGTGCACACACTCCCTTCACCAAGCCCTCACAGCGAGACGTAAAAAAATTGGTTCTGACAGGCAGAATAAAAATCTAAGTCGAAGAAAGGTGCAGATTTAAATGAACTGTTTAATGAGCCCAAATTATTTCCTGATCTCCTGCACTGATTTGCCTGATTCCTGACTCTCTCTGACCAACAAGTATATTACTTCAGGGAAAAAAACTAAGCTGCCATATGCTTCACTGAGTTCTAAGGTCATGTTGTTAATTGTTCCATCCTGCCATAGTTTGGATCTCTCCTGCCATCTCTGGAAACCTCCCACAGAGAGTGGATCTCCCCTCGCAGTCCACAGACATGCTGTTCAGTTGAGCTGGCGTTTCTAAATTGGCAGAGGTGTGTGAAAGTGTGAGTAAATAAGAGCCATCTTTGGGGAGGCAGCCTCACTGTCTGCCGCGATTAGCTGTCCCATGCAGGCGACGGGATCAGAAAATCAGGCTTAACTGAATTCTGAGGGTTAATTGTTTCCTTGCCCCCCTATAATATAGTTCTACCATGATGTAATTTGATAGATGTTAATTGTTTAATTAGTCAAAATCTGAGGAAATAAAAACTGTTTCCACTTCCCAAAGTGTACTAAGTATAAATCCCTGAGACCAGATCAGTGTCTAACCTGTCACTAAAGCATGCACTCATACACACAAATGTGCTCACACTCATACACACACACTCATACACACAAATGTGCTCACACTCATACACACAAATGTGCTCACACTCATACACACACACTCATACACACAAATGTGCTCACACACACTCATACACAATCACGCTCATACACACCGACAGACACAGAGCTATCGCCTGCCTCCCCCCATTTCTGACATTAGCTAAGCTGTCATTTGTCAACAGCTGAAAGATCCTTCTGAAAAACCAACCACAGCATGAACTTTATTTGCAATCCAAGATAAGCATGTGAGAAAAAAAAAACACTCCTGTCAAGAAGCACTTCAGAAAAGTGAAGAGTGGCACTGGAAACGTCCAAAAGAGAGACATTACCTACAGCATCCCACTGTAAAAGGGGGGGGGGGGACAAACTGCATGAGGCAACAGGAACAGAAACTGTTATTTGCACTCAAAATGCCACAGAAGTCTCTGAGGGGCAGGAGGCGGATTGTTAGCAGGAAAGTGCGTCAGATCCACTGGGGGCTTCCGTTTTAAATATTCCACATTCTTTTACCCTTCCCTGTTGGTGAAAGCCACAGGGGCAGATGGAGTTTAAACAGAACAGTTAGGTGTTAAAGGTTTGGTGTGACCCTGGGGGCCGTGGGGGGGGGGGGAATTTATCCGGGCCTCCGATGCCTGCGAGAACCTCACAGCGATCGGGCAGTTTCTCACATGCGTGTTTATTAACATATGTGTTCCTGTGACTGCATGTCAGGGAAGCAGCTAGCATTTAACGGAAGTAAATTTAGATTTGCGTGCTGCTTTTCCCATCATCACTGCCAGACTAGTCTTAACAAGAATCTATCAACAGCAGCAAAAAACAGCCATATATAAAATGCATGTTATACCATATTAAATATTTAGAATGGAAAAAGACCACAAAAGGTGTTATCAAACAACAACCCATATCTGCAGAAAGACATTTAAGAAAGGCATTTATTTACATTTAAATTTATTTATACAGCAGACGATCACAGTGAAAGGAAGATAAATCGACAGGGAGCCACCATGCATACGTGTGGCTGGACTGACCTTCCAGGGAATAACCAGTAACAAGTGCATGTTAGCACTGAGCTAGCTAATGTGCTACAGAAGTTGCAGCTAATGAGGGGCCGTTTAATCAAAGTCGAGTGCAGAAAGAGCATCCAGGATACGCAAGAGAGCATCTAAGGCATGGGGGTCAGTGGGTGCATGGCTAGTAGAGCTTCTCCCCAAACAGATGGGCCTTGGCGCTTCTCTTGCAGGGTGAGAGTAGTTATGTAATCTCTACCATGTCCAAATTTCTCTAGGTATAGCAGAAAAACAGTGATTGCTGACGGATGGCACAACCCTCCACCTATGGAATCATATAGGGTCCACCTGGCAGCACAGGGCCACTGTACGGGGTCACCTTGGGGTCCCAATGAGCTTGGAGTTCAGGAAACATCTCAGTGGGCCCTGTCCACCTGGCGCCGTGGGGGCGCTCTAACGGGGTCATCTTGGGGTCCCATTGAGCTTGGAGTTCAGGAAACATCTCGGTGGGCCCTGTCCACCTGGCAGCACAGGGCCACTCTAGGGGTCACCATGGGGGGCCAAGCGTGAAGCAAGCCTTTCTTTAAGTGAGCAATGTGCAGATGATGTGATCACATGCTTACTGGATCACAGAGGGGTGGGCGGAGTCAATGCCACTAACCAATGAATGAATATTAGCATTCATACGGGAAAAGGACATGAAGCCAGGTCTCCGTAGACAAGACAGTGCGTTCGACGACAACGGAAGCACATAGGAGGTTACAAACAGGCTTACATGAGAGGATGGAGTAAAATGATTACAAAAGACAATTTGCAACCCATGCAAACCTGATTTCATCACTAATTTCATCAACCACACAAACGAATGAGTACAGTGTAAAGGAAGCCACTGCCCCCACAATACCAGCCTAGTCCATTAAAAAGATGTGAAACAGTGGGCATTGCAGGGATGTGAGGAGTGATGTGAAAGGCTGGCCATTGTGGGGATGTGAGAGGAATGATGTGAAAGGCTGGGCATTGTGGGGATGTGAGAGGATTGATGATGTGAAAGGCTGGGCATTGTGGGGATGTGAGAGGATTGATGTGCAGGCCTGGGCATTGTGGGGATGTGAGAGGATTGATGTGAAAGGCTGGGCGTTGTGGGGATGTGAGAGGATTGATGTGAAAGGCTGGGCATTGTTGGGATGTGAGAGGATTGATGTGAAAGGGTGGGCATTGTGGGGATGTGAGAGGATTGATGTGAAAGCCTGGGCATTGTGGGGATGTGAGAGGATTGATGTGAAAGGCTGGGCATTGTGGGGATGTGAGAGGATTGATGTGAAAGGCTGGGCATTGTGGGGATGTGAGAGGATTGACGTGAAAGGCTGGGCATTGTGGGGATGTGAGAGGAGTCTCACTCTGCCAGCTCACCTACGGCATTATCATTATTGCTATGATTGTTTGTTCATTTTGGTGACAAAGCAAATAAAGGTCATATAATCTGCCAGTGCAGACACATAACACGGGAGTTAATGGGGGGAAATGGCCCCCCAGGTTAGAAAAAGGGCCTGAAGAGGCCTCAGATGAGTGTCACTCTGGAAACAGAAGCGGGACTGAAGAGCCATGATGAATCCCCACAGAGCGACCCCAGCCACCCATTACTACCTTCTCCCCGCGCCATTTAAATCCATTACCAGTTATTACACACATTCACTATATGCAGATTCACCCCCTCCACACCCGATTACTTTACTCCCCCAGCATCAGTATCATCCATATTACGGCTAAATTTGTGCTGTAGCCTTGTTTGAATCATGGTAATTGCTGAATTCTAGGGGAGGCACTACCCAAGGCCTTGAGGACCTCATACAGACCCCCACCCGACCCCCCGCCACCCGCTTCCTAAAGCAGCCATTTGTAAGACAAACTCAGCTCCAAATGATATATTTTCTGGTATAAGACGCTCTTAAGCAACAGCACTTAGGCAGTGGAGATTAAGCAGCGCCTGGTAAAAGGCTAAAGGTTTACATTCCAAACATCCCGCTCTGCTTTAGAATAAAGTCAGAAATCAATAGGCGCTCATGTAATTCACTTCTCAATAGATAACCAGGGAGACAAAACAACAGCCTCAACAAACCAACAATTCCTGCAAAAACAGTCGGTAACCACAAAATCTCTTGCGTGGAGCTTTATAACTCGGGCCACCTGCACCATAGACAAATCAGAATCAAGTTTGATTCAAAGCTGCATTCACATCCCAGCTGCCATAAAGCAGGTCACTACAGCAGCCAGAACCGCAAGGCAGGGCCGACGATTTTAAGCAAGTTAGTAAACAGCAATGTAGCAGTGTGACAGGATTTTGGAAAACCGGGCTTTAGATGCACTGTGCAAGTTTAGTACAGAGGGTCCTTTGAGAACTAGAGCAGTGATCCCTCGCATACATCTATTTAGCTGATGTTTTTATTTAAAGCAGCATACCTTTTTGAGAAAGCAGGGTCGTGCTTAGGCTTTGCTCAAGGGCCCAATGGCAAAAAGCACTCTTGCGACTCTAGGATGTGAACCAGCAACCTTCCAATCAATCACAGCAACCTAACCCACTGAACTACACATGCTAACATGGTGCAGATTGGGAAACATTCCGGAACTTCCCCTGATGAAGACCACCCCCCCCCCCCCCCAACACACAAAAACACACATACTCACAGCTATTATTAATCTATAATTATTACGTTTATCAGGTATGGAGATGAGGCGGTTAGATGTCCTGTGCTTCAGGCTGATTTTTCTTGGAGGTCTGCATTTGCTGGAATGAACATTTCACTCCATTGAAATTCACACTGTGAATTCGGTTGTCCTGCAGGCTGATTTGAGTAGATAAGCTCCCGGTATGAATTACCGAAGAAGCTATGCAGTATATTTACAGACATACATGCACAAAGACAGGACAGCATTCACCCAAGCTCCATTAGGAACAGATAGAAACTGAGGTAAATGGACTCTCTGCTCTCAGTGAAATCTTCGACTCGAAATGGATCCGGAATAATCAATGCTCGGCTGGTGATTAGATCATTTTTACTTCCAACTGCCCATGAGACCAATCGATGATGGTGGGATCCGGAGAGAGATTGGCCAATAATTCCCCTCAGATTTTCAATTATAAACTACTAAACATCTGCAATGAGGGGCGAGGCTGGTTGGGCACGCGATCCATCAAGCCAGCCGAGCCGCTGGAGATACGAGTGATAACACTGTAATAGCAGTCAGAGAAGAGGAATGTCCCACCATCTGCCCAGAGTGCACTTGTCTGTGGCCAGTAAAATATTCATTTTCTCCAGATTGCCCTCGCGGGCACCTTGGTCGGCCTCCCGGCCACTCTGCGGATTTGTCCCGAAACAAATTAATTACTCCTTCTCTTCTGGAGTGGAACTGGGTAGGCAGGAGCAGGAGCGGCCTGGTAGCAGTGGGAGCAGACGGGCAGAAATGGCCACAGATGGGCAGAAGCAGGAACAGACAGGCAGGAATGGCTGCAGAAGGGCAGGAACAGGAGTTAATGGGCTAGTGTGGGAGCAGGTGGGCAAGAATGTCCAAGGATGGACAGGAGCAGGATATGGCAGGCAGGTCCGGAAGCGGGTGGGTGGGAATGGCCACAGATGGGAAGAAGCAGGAGTGGATGGGCAGAAACAGCCATGGATGGGCAGAAGCAAGAACAGACAGGCAGGAACAGCCACAGACAGACAGAATGGCTGCGGACAGGCAGGAGTGGGAACAGATGGACAGGAATGGGAGCGGGTGGGCAGGAGCTGAAGTGGATGGGCAGGAAAGACCGCAGATGGGCAGAAACAGCTGTGGATTAGCAGGAGTTGGAGTGGGCAGGTAGGAACGGGAGCAGGCAGGCAGGAGTGAGTGAGCGGACAGGAGAGGGAACAGGTGGGCAGGAACAGGAGCGGGTGGGCAGAAGCGCACTGTGCTCGATCCCTCAGAATCAAACATGTCACACTGCTGAAATAGATCCTACTTGCCTAGATGAGCCTGGCGTGCAGGTCACTGCTCTAGTTTTAATCATCAGTCGACATCAGCCACCCCCCAGCAGCCCCAGTAAGCGACTCCTGAGAATCTGCCCGCAATCAGATCGGCTGCAAGGCTTTCGGAAGATGCTTATGAGTGCTGGTGCTCACTGGAGACCCAACTGCAGAGATTCTGTATATGGAGAGATGAGAGACACTCTCTGTCCTGCTGAATACACACACACACGCACACACGCACACACGCGCACACACATACATGCTGTACTGATGTTCCATTAACACCAATGCATGTAATACCTTCTAATTCCACTCAAACAAAACCAAAAAAATATTAAAAATCGATAAACAGAAGGTTGGCGTTCTTTTTGTCGCAAAAAAGCAAATGCTCTTTTCTCTGACCTCGTGAGGACAATAGAAAACCCACTCTGAAGCATGCATGTACAAACAGGCAATGATAAGTGTTCACACACGTGAACATTCACAGGCCAGTACATAAAAATGCACAGGGCTGCCCTTAAGGGGACACACTCTCACGCACAGTCCCACAACAGCACAGGCAACATATTTATTTTTTATTGATAACAGTGGGGCTGGTGAAGGCTAGGATACACTGCAGCTCATAACTAGGGGAGCTTTAAATGTTAATTTGTGCTAACAATGCTAATGTGTGCTGACAGTGCTAACTCGCGCTAACATTGCCCATTTAGATTAATGCAAACTGCCATAACCAGCAGAGCTTTAAGCACTAACTTCTGCTAACAGTGCTCCCATGTGCTAACAGTGCTAACAGGCATCGATGCCCATTTCGAAAGATGCAAATTGCCTTAACCAGCAAAACTTTAAATGCTAACATGTGTTAACAGTGGTAACAGTACACATTTACAAGGATGCAAATAGCCGGGAATGAAAACGACTGCTAACAGATCGCAAGAGGCCTTTGATTTGTAGAGTCACATGTCACCAGTCCCTGGAGTTCATACCGAGGTAAAGGCACGAGGCATGGAACCCAATCCCACTTCCAATTACCCCACTGGGATTATTTGATCCCCATGCAGAGGTCCAACACAAATACAGAAGATAATCCTGATCTTTGTAAACAAGAGGGTGATTATTACAGCTGGAGCATCTGCTCATCAAAGTGTTGTGGGATCAGGCCTGAGCAAGCTGCCCCCACCTCCAGCTTTGCAGAATGGGGGGGTGGGTACAAGATGGAGCCCCAATCAGCCACACACACATAGAAACAGACAGACAGACAGACACACATACACACATTTATTTTGTGTAAACCACAGACATGACAGCTCCATTGATTAATTAAAAGAAAGTGATTCCTCATCCTACGAGCTTAATTACACAGGAGAGAAAGGCCCGCCATGCAGTCAAGGACAATGTGGGGGGGTGGGGGCAGGTGTCGAGGCAGTTAATCAGATGGCATGAGTACTGGCTTCTCCTTCATTTCCTGTCAACAAGGTCGGGGTCCCGCACCCTATTCCCCTGACACCGAAGGTCCTCCGCATTGGCTGCCTAAGCTGACAGGGTCGGGTCCCGCACCCTATTCCAGATTGCTCTGATCCAACAAAAGAGTTCCCAAGCATTTCATTCAACTGAAAATGTCCATGCACCCCAACACCAAAGGTCTCATCGCCATCATGGCTGTTGAATTACGGCAGACTCCTTTCCAAGTCGCCAGAAGACAGTGCCAATTGCCTAGAGTAGCAGCAACCCGTCCAATGAAAACAAGTTAAACAGGTAATTAGCTTGAGCTTCGCCAGCCGCCTTAATTTAGACATCTCCCACACGGCAGCCCGGCGCGCAGCTGGCCTGCACCCAACCTTCATGCAATCGAGGGCCACCCCGCTTTCCCTGGCTGACAGTGACATCTCGGGCTGCCAGGGGGACAGGGCACATCTGACGCCAAAATCTGTAACAGTCTGTTTGTTCAGCACGCAAATCTGCTAAAGCCGTGCCGCTGTCCACAGGCCCCCACCACGCACTGCAATGGGGACCCCACACGACACAGAGGGTCCCCCATGCGTTCCCCATCAGATACTCATTCTGATACACTCGGGCCTCTTTAGCCCAAGTGTGATGGCACAGACATTCTGAGGAAGCGGGAGACAGGGCAACCTGGGGAGAAGCATGCAATTTCATGTGAGATGTTGCCCATTTTCATCCTTATTTGTATTGTCTTATTTGAACAGGGGAACTCTGATGTAGTCATTTCCACGTGGCCAGTCCAGAATTATCAAATGAGCATAGTGGAGTTCAGCAGGATGCAGTGCTGCAACTTCCAAGACAGAAGGTCCTTCAAAGGTGCATGAAAGGCACAGAGGCCTCTGTGAGGATATCATCCATCAGTCTGAAAAACCATACATCAATACAGTATTAGTTTAGCAATCATAAGTTACTAATTTATTTACATTCTTAATATATTTACTTTTTTGGAAGTGCCATAAATCGTGGAAGCAGGAATTGATAAGATGATTTAGAGCTCAATTCTGCACCAAAATTGGTTCTCGCGGGGCTAATACATCACGCGGAATTAAAAGGCGATTCCACTCCGCAGCCAACCTGAGCGGCTGGCTGTGGCTGGCGGCCATATTGCCGCATCATTCTCAAATCTCACCTTCGACAGTGACAGATGAGCTGCTCAGGGGGTGTAAACTGCTGATCCCATCATTAAATGATAACCAAGATGAATCCCACGTCAAAGCGCACCAAGCGTAAAGTTCATTTGTAATAATTAGCGGTCTGGTGTTTGTGGGGTCTGCCGGGGTCCAGTGAGCAGACAATAGTGTCATGGCCCGAGGAGGAATCGAAGGTTAGCTTCGAACGGAGGGACGCCGGCACTCCAGGAGGCATTAGCATTACCTGCTAACCTGCGGGAATCAGACTTGTCCTAGAAGCTGAGAGCGGCGGCAAATTGAAGATTGAAACCGGGCAGGTGAGACAAGAAGAACTCTAAGTTTCAAGGAACAAACTCAGTTAAAGCCGTCTGCCTAAGAGGGACTTTGGGTACTGAGTATGGGGTCGATTTTCAGAGTCAATCTTCCCCCGTCAGGTATTATTGGTATTAGCGTGTGTGGAGGACATGGCCCGGAAACGGCTAGGTGTCCGGGCTCATGCTAATACCAGGAAGTGGCCCAACCCTAACCCCCACCGAAAGCTTCCAGAAGGCCATAATTATGCCACAAGGGAAAGAGGCTTAGGATCTCAACTTAAAGCTGAAGCAGCTCATAGCCAACACAGCCCATAAACATTAACCAGTATCACTATAATTCCATGTAACCTTTTGATTCATGATTTATTGGAGCGTCTCCACATCACAGAACAGAGAAGCCTGTCTATGCGCTGCTCTCTGGCATCGTCCGTAAAACCCGAGTAAAATGGTGTCAGACACGGCACTTCCGCAAACCCTCCTTTTAAACTTTCCCCTTCATGCTCATTTTTATTCCTGCTTCCCTGCCATCCGATCTCTGCCAGAAATGATCAGCCTTTCAGAGACCTGCTACTTCCCTGTCATTTTCACTCCTCTCCGAAGACTTCTGAAACGGGCTCTGCCTTTTAAGGTAGCCATTATGAGTCCGTAATGAGTCCTCGCCGGCTCACCCTCCTTGACGCACAGCGATTAGCCTCAGCTGCAGCTGGGCGCGCAACGCCGCTGGCGGGCAGCGGCTCCGGAGACGGTGGAGGCCGCAAACAGCCACCCGCAGCCACATTTAAGGAATGAGCGGCCTGATCGCTGGACGGCGTCGCCGATGACTAATCTTGATGCCGCTGCTTGAGGAGTCCCCATCCGACCTGCTATTCAGCAGAAAAATAAATGGTCCTAATTAACTCCACACAGGATGGGAGAGGCTGCGTCGGCCGTGCGAGAGCCTGAGAGAGAGCAGCGGCGTTTACCGTCAGGCCCTCACGGCACTCTGAGCGTGAGCAGGGCCTCCCAGGTAAGAACGCAGGGGCGCAGCGTCAAAATGAGCCTTTGGCCGGCTCTCATTAAATGCCAGCGCCCCCTCCTGGAGCATGTGGACGGCCTCTGAGCGTGACCAGCGCTTTCTTGGCCACAGTGGGTAGGAATGCAAGGGTGCGGTATTGACATGAGCCTTTGGCCGCCTCTCACTAAACGCCAGCGCCCCGTCCCTGCCATTTCTGCATATCTGTGCTCCCATTGGAAGCTACCCGACTTGGTGGAACAGGCCCCCTGTTTAACTCTTATGATTACTTTCATAGGTAAACTGATGCGTTAACCTAAAGTAACTTTTTACACCTTTATGCAGCCTGATATTTTCACTAGAGCAATTTGGGTCAAGTGTGTTACTCAAGGGTGGCGCAGAAGGGCTCCCTCAGGCAACTTCCTGTTCATTTAATGTGACCCCCCCCCCTGGCCACTCACTGGCAGCTCAGGGGACTCTCTGAGAGGGTGGACTCCAGCCTCGTGAAAGAAGAGCTCCTTTCTGTGCAAACGTGCTCACTAACAAAGGCACGAGGGCTATTCTCTTTGAAATGAAGACCATCGCTCATATAAACACCCAGGCGTTCTACAGAAAACCCAACCAGCAGAATATGCAGCGGAGTAGACCTAGAAAAACAAAAGGACGAACAAGTATGCAGTTTAGGGAACTCATTTGTTTTTCCACTGACTTGGCAGCATCACATCGGTGGGATCTGGTGTAACCGCCGACGGGGGCCACCGTCGTCTCCAATGCACGAGGACCAGCATGTGAAGCTGCAAATGCCCGCCGGGCGCCTGAACTCTGCACTGTCGACAGCGAGATGCCTCACAGCGGCTGCATCATCCAGATGTTCCCTAACTGCTCCCGACAAACTAACAGATGTATACAGCCACGTAAAGCTGTTTCTTGGCAGGAACAGCACAATGCTTCAGCCACGTTTCAGTGGGCTTTGGAAAAGCTTCCGCAAAGTACAGATCTGGCCGCTCGCAGTGACCCCCACCTCCAGTCCGGCGCCAATTTCATTCTCACATGAGGAGCTGTACCCCATTGTCAGCTCATCCAGCCTCCCCTTCAGCCCAGACTGACTTGGGCATTAAATAGGTGAATCTCGCTGGGAGAATCTTCGGGAGAATTTCAGTCAATCGGAGGTAATAGGGTCCAAACCGAACAAGCAGCTGGATTTCGCTCGCACTCAGTTCTTGGCTGGGATGAGACACAGAACTGGGAATTCTGGTGTCACACTCCTGCCAAGCAAAGGGGAAGAGCCAGATTTTAGGGGGGTGGGGGTGTAATTCCAATTCTAAATTAAAAACTGAATCTTTCAGTGTCTCTTGTATATTTCAGTCATTTGTACCCATGCGCACATATATTCAGTTTGGAGAGACTCCACTCCTGTGGGACAGGGTCCTTCCGATTAACCGGACAGGCGGCTCTGGATTCTTCCCAGTTATTGTCTGTGTGGACGGCAGGAAAAGCGACTTTAACGCGATACCGCTGAACCTCATCTGCAATGCTGCATAATAGATGCTGTTTATTTCACCAGACGAATTTCAGTTCACCTACTAATGCATGCAAACTTAAACGGACGTCAGCGCCATTTAAACAGGCAAGTGAAATAAACTACACACAAAAATCTGGGGTTTGGAAGCAATATATACAAAATGCACAGGAGGACGCTATGTAACACATCATACTGGATAAAAACTGAGTGGTTAGCGAGGAGCATACATGTTCACTCATGCTCCGTCAAGGCAAATGGCTGACATCACATAAATATTACTGTCAATGACTTCATATAAAGTAAACCCTTTGTCATTTGACTTTAAGTGAAATCCAAAATGGCCGAAATGGACCATTAAGATTCTACCCAATCATCAAGCCTCAATGATTTAACAAACTTTTCAATTTCTGGGACAAAGCAATAATTTGGTAATGGCTAGCGAAACAGCCTATATGAAGAACAAACCAAAAAAAAAAAATTCAGTAAATTTTTAAAAAACGCTTTCCAGACTGTCTCCAGTAGTAAAGCCACATTGATTCTACACTTTCTGATGAAATCTGTTGGTTTATATTTTTCCCACTCTGACCTAACACATTGCAGCAGCAACAGCCAACAAAATTGTGTAATCTAAAAACACTTCTAGAAAATTCACCAAAGATGGAGGCTCATACGATATTATTACTGTCTCCAGGAGTTGTTTACAGGACTGTAATTTTTTTTCACGCCACCCCACGGATGATGTACGACAACACTTGGAAACATTTAGCTGAAATGATCTCAGTGAAATGAATTAATATTTCATGCATGATGGAGCCTTTTTAGTATTTGAAGTGTAATTAATAAGACCACTACTGTTCCCTTCCCGAGGAAATCACACTGAATGTCAACACCTGATGAACGATGCAGATGTCCTGCCCTTGTCCCTCATTATGTTGAATGCCATCAGCCCTTCAATATGGAATCATATCCCTCTAGCCTCCTGTCAGGGTCGTCTCCACCCTGCCACCCAGATACAGGCTCCTGCCTCTCCTGACCTGGAGTCATCATCCCTATGCACTCTCCTACCTAAAGCCATCCCCACAACGGTATCTCCAAGCAACCTACTGATCTCCCATAATCTGAATCTCTCCCATCATTTATTACCCACATAAGTCCGCATGAGAGCATCTTTGCTGCCAGAAAAAGAAACATCTCCCCTCCTTCTGAGACCTGCTGCTGTCTTTCCATGCAAGACGCTTCCCAGAAAAGGCTGGTGCTGCTGAGCCCAGCATGCTCCTGCCGCCACCACTGGCTCACACACGCAGAAGTCATTACTGTCCTCATGGAGAATGAAGGAACAATGAAGACATGTTTCCAGTTTGGGCGGCTCTGCCGAACCCCTTCATCTCCAAGGCTGGGAATATCTCATTATTCCAGCAGAGTGGCCAGAGGGGACCGCAAACAGCAGACTGCTCTGCGATTCATTAACTCACCAAGCCGGACCTTGTTTTCCTGGGCTGTATGTCAACCACTTCAAGTGCGACTCGCCCCGCCTGTCAACCCCCAGCCCCCAAAAATGGAAGTGTCCTTCTCAGAAAAAGGCCCCTCAGCACAGCCCCGTTAGCATAAACAGCCGGGTCTCCGCCGGGACCCTTTGTTTTGAGGTCTGTAAAGCTAAACAGGAAAGAGCGGCGGTGCAGTCACGGCTAAGCTAGCTCCTCCTCCCTGGACGCCAGCTCCCGCAGGCCGGCCTCTTCCCTTGGAGCAGCTAGCTCCGCTTCCCTGGATCCCAGCTCCCGCAGGCCGGCCTCTTCCCTTGGAGCAGCTAGCTCCGCTTCCCTGGATCCCAGCTCCCGCGGGCCGGCCTCTTCCCTGGAGCAGCTAGCTCCGCCTCCCTGGACGCCAGCTCCCACAGGCCGGCCTCTTCCCCGGAGCAGCTAGCTCCTCCTCCCTAGACGCCAGCTCCCGCAGGCCGGCCTCTTCCCCGGAGCAGCTAGCTCCTCCTCCCTGGACGCCAGCTCCCGCAGGCCGGCCTCTTCCCCGGAGCAGCTAGCTCCTCCTCCCTGGACGCCAGCTCCCGCAGGCCG
>JABFEA020000130.1:14602833-14612941 GCA_019775915.2 Cyphomyrus plagiostoma | reverse complement strand
CAAAGTTCACGAACAACGGGCTGCTTTGGATTTTGTGTGTTTATGTTAAAAAGCAAATTTAGAAAGGACCCCCCCCCCCCCCCCCCCAGGGAAACCAGCTTAGCTGAAGCCATGCAGCCAGCAATGGTGTCAGTTTCATCAGCAAATCAAACTTAACAAACGTTCAACAGATTTTTTTTTTTTTTTATGTCAAGAGAAAACCAGACTGTCTGTTCCTTGATCCTCAGGTGACAGAGAGCTCATACTTTGAGATTAGTCATGCCATGTCGTTAACACACATTGCAGAGTACTTGAGGGAGGAAAAATAGAAAATAGGGAAGGTAAAGAAACAGAAATTTGCACACTGGATTGTGGAATGTTCCACATCTGTTCTACAGGTGGCAAGAGCAGTCACACAATGGCTCACAGATGGCCGAGCACGGAACCAGACCCAAAGGCCGGCAGGAACCGATTCAGAGCAGATCAGTCTCCATACTCTGCCTTTTGCTGTCATGAGACAGTAGGGAAGCTGGACCCACTGCACGAATATCTCAGAGTTACACAACTAAACATAGTTTACGCATTAACCGGATACGGAAAGGGCAGCATTACGCAGCTCGGGGAACATGCATGAGTGAGTTGTTCCTGAAAAATGTAACCATATTTTTTACTTCAGGCAACACCCTTAAATCTGTGGAGTCAGTGGCCCTAACCAGGTCCGAGAAAGAACAGACAGGCACTTAACTACAGACCACGAGAAAGAACAGACAGGCACTTAACTCTACAGATCACACACAGCACAGGGTCATACAGTGGAACCCTATTAGGGCTCAGCTGACGTATCACAAGATGGATTATTAAGGTCTCCCAAATTTATTGGATAAACCGTTGATCATGACACTTTAAAGCTTTATGATGAGACAAGGAGCTCTCTGGCTAAAGGAATAAAACCCTTCCTGCATTAGCACTGTTAGTCTGTGATTATTAATGAACGTTGCAAGTCTGTTCAGGGGGGAGCAGTGACCCAGTGCCCATGTTTAGTCATGAATCAACGTTACATTTATATAGTGCTTTTCAAGACACCCACCGTGCATCACAGAACCAATAGGGAGCCAGTTCAACCAACCCCAATGTGCAGCCCCCACCTGGATTATGCAACGGCAGCCATTCTTCACCAGTACGCTCACCACACAGTACCTAAGATGTTGAAGGGGCAGGAGAGAATTCACCAATTAGATATAAGGGGTGATTAGGAGGCCATATTTGTTAGGGCCACAGTGGGCAGTTATAGTCTGGGCATCGGAGTACCGCCCCTGCTCTTTGAAAGGATGCCCGGGGATCCTTTATGACCTTGGTTTATGTCTCATCTGAAGGATGGTGCCATTTTTACAGTACAGTCTACCTGTCACTGCACTGGGGCATTGGTATCCACAGGCAGACTTTTCTTATATTATTATCAACATAATTTAAGATTATTTTAGATCAGATCCTACTGTTTAAGTGTGACAAATGGGCAAATCCTATCAGCCAGTAAAGCACTGTTTAAGTAAAACTATTTGGTTTAACTTGATCATATAAAATTATATCCACCCATTTTTACAGCCATCAGAATTTTTTGCTCCTTAAAACCTGTATCGGTGACGGAAGTTTCATCGACCCTGTAGGACTGTTGATGGATCAGATAGCTAATGCTCTCCTGAAAGGTTTCCTAAAAACCAGGACAGAAATGATCAATGAAAGTCACTGCAAATGAATGACATTTGGTTTAATATACCAATTAAACATGACTGTATTTACTGAGCCAACTGTGAAAAGGCCGGACACAGAGTACGTCATCTAGATCAAGGACAGTTACGACGCAAACAGCAGTAAGCGATTTCTCACCCACAGCAACAGTCGTCAAGGGTTATAGTGGACATTTCAAAATGGGAGACTGGCAACAGATCAGGATGTGATCCACTCCCGCCCCACCCTTCAAACATTGCTAACATGCAGATGTTTGACACCCCCAAAGCTGCATTCATGTGGTGCAGGTCATTAGCAAGCTCTCTGCTTTGCTCTTCTACATCTATAACCTTGGGCACGGCC
This sequence comes from Cyphomyrus plagiostoma, assembly GCA_019775915.2. NCBI lineage: Eukaryota > Metazoa > Chordata > Actinopteri > Osteoglossiformes > Mormyridae > Cyphomyrus > Cyphomyrus plagiostoma. The sequence continues at coordinate 14,610,874 of JABFEA020000130.1, read as the reverse complement.
CTCTCCCAATAAGCCCCATTATCTCACAGAGTGAAAACAGCATTAAGGCTGCCTGGGCTGAGAGCTTTAAAAACAAAAATATAATGTTTAAAGCAATTTAGTTATAGCGGCGTAATACTGCCAACGGCAAAGCCGAGCTGGAGTAAAATATGAGAAAAGTCATTATCATCTCAAGGTTTCTGAAGAGCACGTTGCCTTGATGCTGTGTGCAAATTCCCAGTGATCTTCACACCAACTACACAACACACTGATTAATAAAACCGCAGCGATACCTGATTCGTGTGAGAAAACAACACTGCAGGCACTCCGGGGATATGCAGACACCCCCAGGTCCTCTGCGAGGGAATGCAGACCACGGACTGCAGACACCCGCAGGTCCTCCGCGAGGGAATGCAGACCATGGACTGCAGACACCCGCAGATCTTCCATGAGGGAATGCAGACCACGGACTGCAGACACCCGCAGATCTTCCATGAGGGAATGCAGACCACGGACTGCAGACGCCCGCAGATCTTCCATGAGGGAATGCAGACCGCGGACAGATAGAGACCCCCCTCCCAGGAAGCTACCCTGAGCTTTCACATTAGGTCAGAAATGAAAGATCCTGGGGAGGAAAATGAAACGGCATGAGGTGCGATCCACAGGTGCACGCTTAGGCAGGACACGCGGAGGGAGCACGCACAGTCTGGCTGACAGAGTATACCATCCACGGGTACACGCTTAGGCGGGACACGTGGAGGGAGCACGCACAGTCCGGCTGACAGAGTATACCATCCGCAAACACTAACCTATTTTCCGACTTTTTGTCATCTTATTAATGGAGGGTCTGCCCCCCCCCGACATGACCGCCATCTGCCATTCAGCTTCAGCTGTGGCCACACACCTGCCCCCGCCACCTGACAACGAGCGCTGTCACGGAGGATGCCACGGGGCTAACAGACACAGCAGCGTGATCGGAGTGCCGGATCCCCCAGCATGTGCGTGTGCTGCTGCCATCGCAGTGTTATCAAAGATCCTTGCATGTAGAAATCCAAAAAGCAAAGCCTGCTTTAAGTCCAGTTATATAAGCAGAGCTTCCCCATAATAAGCCAAACACCGTCCCATAATCCTTCACTCCACGAGTTTAACAGTTTTTAAGGCCGCAGCCAAAGTACCTATGATGTAAGAGCTGAATCCCGAGCTTCCCAAGCAGGCGCTCGCCATCATGAGGCCGGCAGCCGCCTATGGGGGCCTTACACCACCATCCAATCACGGCGCAAAACTGAGTCAAACTAATAAAGCCTGATTTACATAATGGTCGGTCCACTCACGGGTATCGACTGCGGTTACAAATCGCCTCTAAAAATCAATTAGATTAATTGAGCAAACTATTAAGGGTCGTGCAGGTTTGGACAATGAAGAAACAAACTAAAGAGGAAGGAAAACCAGCTGCAGGCTAAACTTAATGAATTAGAACAAATGTGTCCTGATTGGAAGCAGCCAAACCTCTTCAATCTACCCTTATTTGCCTGTGAATTTGCATCTGAAGATCACTCATCTTACCAGACGTGAGAATTTTCAGCTAAATTTTACTTTCAAGTGGAACAAAAATAATACAAGTCAAAGCCTGATGATGCCTTCGTGCACACGTCTATTTTCTCTGCCCACTTTATAATCACCACGATTAAATTGTTAATATTGTGAAACACGCTGCAACTGACATCCACAAAACGAGCTTACATCATTCACGGCACCACTGACACATATGAGCTGCATCCGGAAACATCTGCAATTGAGGACATGGTGGACGCTGTGGTCAGGTTTCCAAGGAAGGGCGGGAATCTGGAGGCATGACTCTTTGACTGTGAGTTAAGGGCATGACTCATGAACTAACTGTGAGTTAAGGGCGTGCCTCTTTGACGAATTGTGAGTTAAGGGCATGACTCTTTGACTAACTGTGAGTTAAGGGCATGACTCTTTGACGAATTGTGAGTTAAGGGCATGGCTCTTTGACTAACTGTGAGTTAAGGGCACAACTCTTTGACTAATTGTGAGTTAAGGGCATGACTCTTTGACTAACTGTAAGTTACGGGCATGACTCTTTGACTAATTGTGAGTTAAGGGCATGACTCTTTGACTAATTGTGAGTTAAGGACATGACTCTTTGACTAGCTGTGAGTTAAGGGTATGACTCTTTGACTAATTGTGAGTTAAGGGCATGACTCTTTGACTAATTGTGAGTTAAGGGCACCGTGAAGAGGATGGGGCGAGCTGGGTGGGTATGCAAGGAAGGTTGCCAGATGGTGACCTTAGGTGGGGAAGCCTTTCCACTCATCCATCTGGCAAGTGGAGTGAACCACTCAGGTGACGGCAGATGCCATGAGCACTAAGAGGAAAGGCAGGCAGCTGAGCATGGACAGAAGTGGAGGGGAACGGGACGCTGAGTGAGAGAACTGGGGAGGAGGGACCTTTACTGTGTGTAACAACGATTCTAAACAGAACTAGGCCTAATCCTAGCTAACTGAACCCAAGCCTAGCTAACTGCACCAAGAAACCAAACTAAATACACATTAGTAGAGGAGAAAGGTGCCCATTATACAGCTGTTATTTACTGGTAGGAGCCGCACTCAAACAAAGCACTTACCACTGTAAGAATTCAGTAGTATTAATGACTGAACTGTGGAGGTGAGCAGACCATCCATTTTACTGCATTGACAGGCAAAGTCATTAAAAATTCAGACACAGTAATCTGTGAGTCTAATCGAAGACGGTATCGCTTAAGGTTAGGGAATGCCGACAATTGGTATGAGCAGAAAAACAATCACATCACACAGCTGTGAGAAGCCCTTACCCAAACAGCCGATCATATCAGTGGCAAGCAAAGGCCGCCATTGTCACAGTGAAGGGTGTGGTGGCGTGAGAAGGGCACTGTGGTGACTAGTGTCTTCCTCTGGAGTGACACGCAAATGGCTTCCTGTCCAGGGGCACCGGCCTGCCAAGTGGGCCTGTCGTTTCAGCTCTGCTAGACACAAAGAGCCACGTTTTGCCGGTGGCTGAAGGAGCTGCACGTCTAAAGACCAGCAGATTACGCCAAAGGCACCACTGGCCGTTACATGGACAGAGGTGATAAATCACAGCTCCGAGCCTCCAAGATGAAGCTCTTAATACAAGGTTTGTCCTGGCAGTTTCGGACTAGGTTTAGTTGTCTTGGTAGATTAGAGGAAACCTTTGACTGATAGTATAAATAGCCATGGAACATAATTTAACTAGGCCCCCCACTTAATTTTTTAATTTCATTCTTCTACCAAAGTCACCCCCCCCCCCACAAAAAAAACATACACATATTTTATTGCATGGTACACAGAAACCAAATCCAAAAAAATGCATATTCTGCTGAATTTGTGTGTCAAGTGCTTGGGAAAAAAATAACCGTTATTTTTAATCCAATACTTATGGTACTTGCCAGCTGACACATTTTCCAGGGGGTGAGAACAATCCTTTCCCTGCATCTCAGTGCCGGCGGTTTGACGCACCTGTGTAACCTCTCCAAATGAACAAAACAAACGCCGTGGTCGGCTGCTGCCCGTCACCCGGCCAGGGCCCTTCGTGCGACTGGGACACATGCCCCGCCCTTGTTCACCGGCTTATGGGAAAATCTATAAACCAGGTCTCCCGCTAAGTGATGCAATCTCAGCTCGCTTCCCCTGAAATGAGTCGAGCTGCTCGGGATGGAATCTAATTTTCCCCTTCCCAATAAGTCTTGGTAGTTCCCTCTCTGTTCTGCCCCACCCGTGTTGAGCGGCCGGCCTGTAGGAGCCTTCACAGAGCGGGTAATCCCTCAGCGCCTGGCCCCCAGGGCGCCCGCTGCTAAGCACAGACAGGGTTTGCTCTACGTTAGCCTAAAGCGTCCCATTGGCTAAGTTAGGTATAGCGCAGCCGTGCCGGGATTGGGCTCACAGGAAGACGTTTATGTGCCTCTCCTTGGTGCAGGTAGCGGCCCAACCACAGCAAACGGACCCGGCCTACGAGGCTGCGGCTCGTCGACCATCTGTTTATTTCCCAGGTATGTCAAAGGTTAGAGGCTGGGTGACCAATGGATTACCAAGAGGTCAGCTAACGCAAGAGTGCATCCGTAGAAGCATTAAAAACGGCCGTCATGGCGACAGAGTTAATATGAAAATAAGATATTAGTATGATTTATTAGAATTCCTCGTTCGCCCCTTCCTTTGCGTTAACCTTTTTACAGGAAAGCTTCAGAAACTTCACTTGATATAGCTGTGAAGCAAATAATTACAAATAAAAAGCTAGGAATAGAAGTGCACATAAAACTATGCGCAACAAAACATGCCAAGTTAACAAAAAAAAATGAACTGGAAACCACTGGAACCCAATAGAACAAAAGATAATTAGCCAAAGGACATAATTATCGAATAAACTTGTGACTCAAAAGTTTAAAACCGTTCAGTTTTAGTTTTAGCTACACGATGCAAGTACTCATCCAGAAATTGAATTGACACACAATCATGTCAGTAGCAGATGTTATTTGCCCTGACCAAAACAGCCACTACGCCAAATTACTAACAGGCGCAGTTAGGGCGCATTTCCACCGCACAAAATACAGTACTTTCGGTACTTTCGCTTTTCCATTGACTTCCAGTCGAGTACCAGTACCGAAAGTGGCAAACCACCTGGGGTACTTTGGTACTTTGGGGTGGGACTTACAAATGTATTTGCTGTCGATCGGTTATGCAAATAGCCTGCCGCTGAAACGCAAAATACACACAGGGAACAGCGAGAAACAAAATAACAAGCAGGAGAAACAAAAATATAGAAAAGGTAAAATGGAAGGATGGACAAACGAGGAAACACAGGCTTTAATCGCCATATGGTCGGATGAACAGATCCAGCGGGATTTGGATCACACGACTCGGAATAAAAAAGTATTTGCCATAATAACAAGCCACTTGGAAGAAATGGGGCTCACGCTAAACACTGAACAATGCCGCTTGAAAATAAAAAAAACTTAAGCAGGACTACAGGAAAGTGAAGGATCATAATCACACGTTTTAATTCAGCAAGAGAAATACCACATCGCACTTTGTGATGATGTCAGTCAGGGACGATCACTGATGATGTCATTTGGCACCGGTACCAGTTTTTACGCCAGTGGAAAACCGACACAAAAGTACCATACTTTTGGTACGTTATGGAAGTACCAAAAGTACCGAATGTACGGTACCTGGAGCGGTGGAAAAGCACCCTCTGACAACAAAAACCAGAATAGACGTTCCCACAGTTACCCGGTTCAAGAGCGACACCAAAAGCTGGCAATATCCACCGTGCCAGACAGCTAGCTGCCTTTCTGGGGAGTGTCCTGGGGAGTGTCCTGGGAAATGTTCTGGGGAATTCACACAGCCTGTGGCTGGGTGTCCAAGGCCATGACCCCAAGGGTTCGACTTCCCAGGTCACCTTACATATGGATGTAACCAGCTTCTGCCTGCCGGGGTAGTAACTGGAATCTTGTTCCAATAAGTAACTCAGATGCATCTGAAGTCAGCCTTTCCAGTAGCTTCCAACCAATGTCTGCCCTTCCCACAAGTCCCTTGACATGCCAGGCGGGCGCTCAACAGTATGACACGGCAGTCTCTGTTGGTGTACAGCAGAAGGGCACTTGACCAGTGGGCTGCCTGCATCACAGCCCCGCATATGGACAATCGCACGGGTCTCACGCGAATGCTGCAGGTGGCGCTCATGAGTGCCCTCATACACCTCGGATACAGAGCTGCACTGCGTACAGCACAAGGGACTCAAGGGAACCACAAATACACATATATCCATCCATCTATTCATCCATCCATCCATCCATCCATCCATCCATCCATCCTTGGCAAAGGCTCATGAAGCTGAGGGTTGTGGGAAGATGTAAACATTTAAACCAACCGCTCCTCAAATATAAAGTCAGTGACACAGCTCCTTCTCTGTGCTGTTACAGGCCTGGTGATGTAGGGAAATGCTGACCAAGTTAGCCAACATCCAGTGTCACAATGCAATTATAAGTGTTAATATTAATATTCATAAAGGTGAACTGAAAATGTACCACTACAATGGCTGGCTCCATATTTAGCTCAAAAATAATACGTTGTACTCCCCGTCCTCTGTTTCTTTCCCTCCCTCTCTCTTTCGCTCTCTCTCTCTCTCTCTCACACACACACACACACACACACATATATATATATATATCTGCAGTAAGAAATAAGTAACCTTTCTTCAGTTTACTGCTGGTTAGTTTGTTCTTCTTGGCTAAATATTGATTCAGATCCTTGTACATGTGAATCATGTAGCACAGCAGCTAATCCAAGCATGAATGACAATGAGAGCTGAATGTATGCTGGGATTACACACTTCACTCGGAGTGCTTAGGGTCCGCACGCTTGACAAGGCCGCGCCATCCACTCCAAGCCCCAACCTTTGAATGCCACCGAGTCTGTGAAACTGATTTTCAAATCACTGGAATCAACACAGGGTCCTTAAAGTCACACTTTCCCCCCAAAAAATGATAAACATGCTTCCACATCAAGGCATCGCTTAATCCGCGACTTCGTTTTCCGTGTTGCGACTCATACACTCGTACCACATAATCCGTTCATTTCAGCCATTTCTTCTCCCCCCCCTTCACAGATTCATAGCAGCTTTCCTCAACGCCGGAGCCGTTAAAAGAGCATTTACCGCCCGCTGAACCGCTGACATGTTGGGCTTTGACTGCAACAGCTGGCTGGGGACTGCCAAGTACCGCATTAAAATTTGAGTGACCTGGGTCACTGATTACCCGTGGTTATTAAACAGATAATAATGATAATAAATATAATCGTCTCCCAGGCTGGTATATCAGGATCTGTGCATTAGCAAAGATGCATAAAGGATCTACAGCGATCCCTTACAGTTAAAGTTATGGAAGGGCACCTTTATGTCACCTTCCTCTTGCACGCGAGCTGCTTTTTTGCACTAAGATCGTCACTCAGTCGTGCGCAGCAGTTAGCGATTAATGCCTCGATTAAGGGCAGCTTGAGGGTAGGGTGAATCACACCTGAATCCAGCGCCAGCCTCCCAGAGGCAGCAAGGCACGTGTCAGTCCCTTCACACCTCCTGGTGCGATTCTGACAGCCAGTGCATGGTGAGTGATGAGCACCCTTGTCTTGACTTCAGTCTCAAGATCCCATGGTGAAGGGCATCACGGCTGCAAGGCCGAGCCGCTTGTTACAGACAGCCTGTTCCCATATGCCGACAACATCACAGTCCACCGGGGTGTCGGCTGTTCACACCCGGGGCCAGGGAGCGGCCAAAGGGGCCCCCGCCTGCCCAGGACTCCGGGGGGTGGTCAGCGGCTCTGGTAGACAATGCAGAGATAACTCCGGAATTAATTAAATTTCTTGTCCTTGTGAACCATCGCACATGCTGGTTTTCTGTCCAGCTGAGCGCTTAATTAATTACCTGTGATCAAGATATTAATTTAATGCATCACAAAATTCAAATCACTCTATGGAATACATTACCAGAGGAATTAATACGTTTTTATTTATGTTAAACCTCAAAAAAATCTGATTTCATTACTTGTGAAATTTAATGAACAAAAAAATCAAACATAAAATTAAAAAATAAATTCAATTAAAACAGTTTTGTATTCAAGTTTGACTTATTAGATTTTATTCTTATTAGTAGCCACTGACTCATTTGGATAATAAGCAAAGCATTATTCAATTTAAGGTGCAAAACTGAACATATTTAGAAGCAGTGAGTCAGGTTTCATCATTAAAATTACTTCTAGCAATCTAGTGTAACATGACCAAAGAGTTAGAGAGTCTTGATTTGAGGCATTCCATTTAACATTATTTTAATCAAGCATTTGATTTAAGTAAAAGGTCAATTTGCTGTAATTAACTAAGTAATGCAGCCGAGGCATAAGAGCTGCACAAGGGGTGGGCAGCAGTGACCAGAGGGTGGGCTGCAGTGACCAGAGGGTGGGCTGCTTGGACCAGAGGGTGGGCTGCAGTGACCAGAGGGTGGG
>JABFEA020000130.1:14591906-14602757 GCA_019775915.2 Cyphomyrus plagiostoma | reverse complement strand
GTTCCCCGTGGGTGGGCTGCTTGGCCCCGCGGGTGGGCTGCAGTGACCAGTGGGTGGGCTGCAGTGACCAGAGGGTGGGCTGCAGTGACCAGAGGGTGGGCTGCATGGTCCAGGAGGTGGGCTGCTTGGACCAGGGCCGAGAGACATAAGATACAATCTAATAACAAGCAGCCAGTATGCAGCAAATGATGAAGCTCTAACCGGAAGCTTCAGAAATTCAGGATGATTACATCAGTGAAGCAGCAGCCATGCGCACGGCTGACTGAAAGATAGGGCGAAGGTCCAGGACGATCCCTCTGTTCCTCCATCACAGCGGAAGCCGAGGCTACGACAACTGGGGAGGGACTCGGCCTGGGCTTTGTCTATAGCTACAAACAGGCACAGAGAACCACACGTGGGGGGGGGACACAGGGGGCCACACGCGCCCAGGAAATGGCTAAATGGCTGATAGCCCCCACATTAGCAGACCACAAGTCCTGCAGCCATTATTAATCCTGCCCATGAGTATCAAGAGCGAAACGCTTCTATTGCTCTCCGATTAGAGGACGATCAGGGTGTACATAAACTAATTAACATGATTAATCATGGTGGGGGGGGGCTGTTCAATTACAGGTCACATATCTTTTGCTCCTGGTTTGCCCAGCACTTCATCCACTGCATCTACTATTTATCAGGAAGCCAACTACCTCTCCACAGCCTTGCATCTCTCCGCGGGGGGGGGTGGGGTGGGGGGGCATTACCGAAATCCACTACACACATCTTACGCAGCTGCACCAGCAATTTATATGGACGCGGCGAGTCCGTGGGGGATTCGGCTACGTCCACGACGTCTGGGGTCAGTCCTCAGGCTATTATCGGGGAATATGGGGTCCCAGGTGCCTAGTAAGGACTGCGCTCTTTTTAGCCGCCCCAGCGATTTCAGATGATTTCACGGAGCACCTTTCACGGAGCACCTTTCACGGGGCACCTTTCACGGAGCACCTTTCATGGAGCACCTTTCACGGGGCACCTTTCACGGAGCACCTTTCACGGAGCACCTTTCACGGGGCACCTTTCACGGAGCACCTTTCACGTCGCGATGAAACTGAGGGATGAAAGCAAGTGGGTGAGGCGAAAGGCCACCCCCATAGCACAGAGGGACTCGGGCAGTGTGGCAGCGAGCCTGGCAGGCCTGAGCAGAGAGGCCCACCCGTCCGCGGCACTGCCAACCGCCCCCTTTTATTTCAGATCAATACGCCCTCTAAGTGTTGTCTGAGAAAAAGGCAGATTCCACATTAAAATGCATTTTTAACAAAGCTGAGCAAAACTTTACAGTTCCATTACGCAGGTATCCCAAGTCCCAGGCCAAACGTCCCCCCCCCAGCACGTAGAATGTCAATGAAAGACAATCTCAGGGTCGCCTTGTGCCCACATGGCGTGATATTCCTGCATCACCATGGGGAGAATTAGGATTTTATCAGAGTTGCAGCAAACACCACAGAATGTGTGTGTGTGCATGTGTGTGCGTGTGTGTGTGTGTGTGTGTGTGTGTGGGGGGGGGGGGGCATTAAATGGCTACATGATGAGATCGCCTTATAGCAAAAGCACTCATCAGATTCCACACTTGCAGATTTTGCTATTGTTCCCCTTTGGATTGTCCCAGTGCCAAGGGGCACATCGGCCAATCGGAGTGATATAATTAGCATTATAAAGATGGGAACATGGCATTATTATAATTAACGAATGATAGAGTTACATATAAGCATAATTATGCTCTGACCACAACAACTGCGACATTAACCCCAAACCCAGTCCTTATACCTAATCTAATCCAAACTTCCATACAGAGATATTGGGCATGATGACATCAAAATATGCATGTGCAGGTGCTGCGTCTGCACACGCGTGCCTGCGCCTGCGCACATGTGCCTGCGTCTGCGCACGTGTGCCTGCGTCTGCGCACGTGTGCCTGCGTCTGTGCACGCGTGTTTGGTGTGTCTGTCTGTAAATGCCAAAACAGCAAAATAATCGTGAATATCGACAAAACCACTTTATATCAACAGATTAAAGTGAAAATAAAAATTTCCAAGTGACAGTATAAAAGGGTTGTGAATTTGCACATCCATGTCTTTAGACACACAGAAGGAAATCTGCATTACCCTACCCCACAGAAGAAAAGGTACAAGTTGGCTGTTTATAGTTCTACACCTGTGTCGTACTGTTGTTAAGTTTATGAGATACCCTTATATTAATAATGCAATAACTGGGAAGCATTCAAAAGCCAATCAGGACAGTTTTCAGTAAGTAAGACAGCTGAATATGACTCGTGGCTGCAATCAATTAAGATGCAAACAGGTGATTGTGTAAAGTCCCAGGAAAGTATAGAGTAAGGCGAGATCAGATCGGAGCCGCTGAATCACTCAAGCCACATGTGGCCGATTAATGCTCATTTCCGGCCTTAAGCTCCCACAGTAAGCAGCCCATAGAGCTCATGTCTATATCGCCGAGAGCATCTCACACCGCTCTACTGGCCACACTGCAGCTGCTCAGCGTTACAGCACAGCCACCTCACGGGGGAGGAACTCGACAAGATGTGCACCGTGGCCCTCCTCTGAGAGACCCTTCCCTTTCCCGCGTCGAGGTCGAAATTCCCAAGCAGAAAGGCCCTCGCTTGGCCATCACGACCTCTACGGTTACCCAGCTCAGATGTTATTCTGGGATCAATACTTAATGGAAGACACTGAACTTCCACAGAAGGGACAGGGGGCCGCCAAGTAGATTTCAGCAGCATCTGTGTCAGGTGGAGCTAGGGGCCCAGGGCCCGGCAAACATCGGTACGGAAGGGCAGATCTGGCCCATGCTGCCAGAGGTATGGGACAGACCCCGACATGGTGGAAAAAGCCAATGACGGGGAGAGCGAACAGGCGAAGCAGTGAACAATATGTGTATATACATGTCTGTACAATTTTTACTTGGGGGGGAAAAAGGGGCATTTTTCTTATAAAAGGGCTTGCCAACACTGAAGAGGAATCGAGCAGGTTCATGCAAGCCACGGTGAAATATGGTGCAGAAAAGTTGGGCAAAAGATAGCTGGGTAGTTCCATGGGTTAGGACCACTGCATTAGAGCCTAAAGCCACCCGGGCAAGGGGGAGAATCCACTAAACAGGGCCTTGGTCCCTGGTATGCCACTAAGAGCACCAATAGGTCATGTGATTGTTGCCGAAAACAGGAGGTGGAATAAAATTTGAATTCAGTGGAGTAATTCCTGTTAGTTTTTATTGGTAACATCAGTTTGCAGAAAATGGCTTTGAGAATTCAGTACGCCTCGCTTGACAAGGGCAAACATTAAATCTGAATGTATGGAAAAAAAAGGAAAAAAAAATAAACTCCAGAGATAAAGGAAACAATATCGACTAATACAACAGAGCCACTTACAATGAACATGCTGAACCGCAATGTTGGCTCATGTATTATCTACAAATATACATGAACGTATGTCATTGATATATCTGTTTTATTATGAAGGGAGTGTGGGCACAGCGACGGGTACAAACACCCGGCCACAGCTCCGGCCTGCGTCCTGGTGCCACCCACTGGAGCAGCCCGCCGTGCCCCTCACAGATGACTTCATCATTAGCTCGGACGATAAGCGAATCACATCCTCCTTCTGGAAATTCGGCTCCCATCTATGCAGCCATACATCACTGGTTCTCAGTCTCCTTCATCTCACTTCGCTTCTCCACGCGGAGACAAAATAGAGCCCAAAGCTAAACTAAGACACAGACAGCGAGCTGTAGGCCTGTAACGAGCGTCCACTGGGGAGATGAAGCCAGGCTGCAGGGAACGCAGCATCATTTCTGCTAGCTACACCCCTCCGGAGGAACCGTGTGCCTGGCCAATCAGGCGCGACCTGGCCGTGGTCCGGCCCACGCACCCCCTCATCACATATTAGGTTCCTCTTGCTCCACAAATGATGCTAATCGTGATTCAGGGTGGCTCCACAAATGCCGTGACAAAAATATTCAACAAATAGCAGTGTCCTTTTCCGGCTGCCTAATAACAAACACAAATTCAGTATTTCTAAAATGTAGTCGTAATTGACTTATTTGAACCCTGCCTTGAAATATAACCACTAGTGGGATTTTGTTTTGGATCAACAATCTACAGAAACTGGACAGATAACTGGGTTGTATGGCTGCCCTCACCAGGGCCCCCGTGAGAACAAAAGCACCTGTGTTTACCGGCTAGGGCCCCACCCACAAAAAAGCACACAGAGGAGGGCTGCAGAGGCCCGATGATATTCTCAACGGCTCAATCACACATCCGCGGAGAGGCCTGCAGGGGCCCGGCCAGGCCTTCCATTCACCCCCATCCCTGCGGTCACGCTCTCCCAGAAATGCATTTCCCAGGGTGCGGCACTGGCTGTGTGTGTCAGGGGGATGGGGGTGGCCTTTGAGAGTAGAGATACTGAAATGTATTCTGCGAATGCTGCAGAGATGCACGTCTGCAAAAAATGTGATGATATGAAACAATACAAAAAAAAAACAGCAGAGCTCCTTCCTGTACACAGTTTTGTACAATATAGATAAGCCTGAAATGACAGCATTCTTATAGACAGGATGCACAATCTCTCACTGACAAGCAGCTTAAAGGAAGGCGTTAGTCTGCCTGAATTGATAACTTTACCAGTTAGGCTTAAAAAGAAGCTTGTGGGATCGCCATGAAAACGAAAAGCCTATCGTTCCTGGCAAGACGACAAAATGCAGCATGTCTGTCGGATGCAAGATCTTTGATTAAGGGGAAAAATCACCCAATGTTGGCAGAGCGTCAAAGACGAGGGGCCTCTTCTTGCTACTGTCGATGGCAGGCGATTCGAGGCCTTGCTCAGGTTCCTGTGGAACGGCGGGGCAGCCGAGGATCGTCACCTTGGCTGATAGAACAGCTCAGCGAGAGCCACTCCATAGCATAAAGCCATACCCTGGCTTTGCCACACTCCCGTACAACATACATATACATAATGCAAACAGGCCTGTTCAAAATGGCTTTCCTATAGTATAACAGCATGCGCATAACATACACAACTGTTGTGTGTATTTTACAGCCCACCCCTTGGTCCTTGCAACACAGTGGGGGATTTATTGAACCGATCCCATTACATAAGCACCCTGTGGGTCTTTTGGACACAAATTACACTAAATAGTTAGTCATCAGTGCAGTTTTAAGCTCACTAAGCTATATAAACCCACACTGCAAACTTCTACTGTAAGAGCAACAGCAACAGAGTACAATGGTTATTTACGTATACTTCACATACAATCCCAATGAAAACAATTCCAGTCCAGCAAAAGTATAGCTCCATTATAGCTACCTCACGGGTTATCGTCAACCTCAAGCAGGGTTTATACATTCTAAGTTTGCAGGCCCAACAGTCGCAACAAAAGAATCTCAACTTGAGACACACGAAGAACTTGAGTCAACTTAAAGAGAACTTAAAGAAAAGCTGACTGAAAAACTTTTCTAACTTCTGTAATTTCTCCTTTGTGTTTGAGAAGGTTTATACTCCACTATCTGAAGGCTTTTGATCCCATGTCTGAGTCCAGAAAAAGAGGAATTATCAGACAACATGGGACCCGCAGAACATCCAAGAAGCAGTTTCATGCCGGTTTACACCCAGAACGAGTCATTATTAAATAATGTGGTTCTCAGGCAAAGCTAATCTCTGTCTCTGGTGCTGGTGGGCGGACCAGCTTGTGGAAAAGTACATTTTCCCTCCCAGGACGCGAAATTAAAACATGTACTCAGAAGAGACCCTGCCGGTGTTAAGTGGCTGCGTTCAGGCATGGCGGGAGCTTTATCTGTTTGCCGCTCACAAAAAGTCATCTGTTAGGTTAAAAAATGAAAAATAAAAACAAAACAAAACAAGCACCACCGCAGCAACAAAAAAAACTGCCCACAGTTTTGAAGCAGTCCGATTTCTTACGTTCAGTTTCATTGTGCTCTACAGGGCAGTTTGTATCCTGAGTACGAGCAGCCATGATGTTCACTAATGATTCAGGTGTGAAGACAATGGGACGCCCTTGATGGATTCTGTGGAAAAGAGGCTCCAGTGACTGGGCCGGGCTCCTCCTCTGAGGAGGGAGCCATCTTTCCGAGACGTCGCTCCTTCAGAGTGTCCCTGTTCAGGAGAAAGCTGAGTGCATTTGTCAGGGACATTAAACAGGGGACGTCATTGCTTTTCATGTCACACGAGTGCCCACATCACACCAGCCGAGAAGGCGAATAAGCACCCAGGGAACCGCCCCGCCCTCGCAGTGGGGCGGCCAGCCTTATATTTTAATTCTGCTCCAAGTGTCACCGCAAGCGGAAATGTGATGATATTCTGATACCAGTCACCTGCCATGGTCAGTCGCAGAGCACGGACAAACTCTTTCGTGCAACACAATCCCTCTTTGTGTAACAAGCCGCAGGTCTTTCCGCCGTGCGGCACGGGGGCCGTGTAAACAGCTGCCGATCGTGGCCGTGTCCCGTTACCCGGGACCCGCCTGCCAAGCCTGGCAGGTCGATGCCAGCGAAATGATCTCCCAGCCCGCTCCACGGATCCTTTTCCCTTTCCATAAGTGCACACCGAACACTGTCAGAACAGGGCATCTGCAGAGTTGGGGGGGGAATGCTAGTGACACGCAGGAACCAGAAGGTCTGTCTGCACGCATCCTCGACGTTCTGTAAGACGCCTTGGAGGTACTTTCTGTCTTCTGGGGGGAAGTCAGCTCTAACGTAAAAACAATGTCACTGAGCTGCCTTTATTTTCAAATGTTGAACAAATATACAATCACATGCTGTTTAAACGGAAGGAGAAACATATCAGATGGCATTTCTGCAACATTTTTTCAACCCCCCCCCCCCCAAATTGACGACGCAGGAAACCATTCATTTGACAAGGATTAAAGAAAAAAATCGACAAACGTTTGTCCCATGTGTTTTTCTGTATGTATCTATGACATCGCCGTAGATAACTGCCTATTCAATTATTGCAGAAAAACACAAAACCATAATCTGCACTGAGTGCGCCAGCCGTCACCCTGTGCGTCACTCTGCCATTCATCAACGGCTTTGCATTATCGCCGGAATCACAGGTCCACAGACTTTACTACAAAATTAATCACGCATTTAGATTTCAAATCGCCACTACAACACAAGAATCCTCAGCACATCCGATGCCAGCACAGATGTCCGGAAAACAGATCGGCGATTGCCGCTATAATATCTCTGTAAATAGATCTCACGATTTTGTAAATTGAGCGTTTGTCGCCCGGTCATCCCTGCCCCCGACTCGGCTCGTCTGCATCTTACACCTGCGACAGCGGCTCTCCTTGCAGCTGGTGGTATGACGCGTCGGTCATGGCAGCCACAGCTTACTGCGTGCCCATCCAAGGGTGACCTTGTCACCAGCTGGCTGTGACTAAGGAAGCAGCGGGACCGGTGGCCGTGCTTATCTGCCCCCATGCCAGCAGCTGCTCCGCTCCGCATCCTACGTGATGGGGCACTGAGCATGGGAATGTCATTCCTGCTTCCCTGGGTATCTCACCCCCTGTGTCGGCAAGAGAAATCACCTGTGGGTGTCCCACTTCCCTGCGCTGGGATGCTCCTCTTTCCATCTCCCTACTGAGGCCCCCCCCCCCCACACACACACACACACTCCTGCCCAAAAGGCATCAGAATCCATGGAGCCCCAGCAAGATTAACTACTAAAAGATGACCACAGCAGGGGTGTAAATCTGCGCGAGTTTCAGGTGTAACACAGAGCTTGTCTCCCCTGATGAAGGATGGCGGCAGCTGGGCCCCGCATCGCTATTCCAGGCCAGTAAACCCCTGCCTCCGCAGCTCTGGTCACATGGCAGCGAAGACGTCAGGATATGGGGCGTGTACAGCTGAAGGATCAGGCCAGCCCTGAGGATGTGGTCAGTCAAGGCACCTAACTGCAAGAGAGGTCAGAGCTTAGGAGGAAACATCTGAGATTTTCAACCAAAAGTGGGCTCAGTTTCTGGAGATTAGCGGCATGCAAGTTGCCCACACAGCCATGTGAACATGTGGGGTTTGGTTAACATGCAAAAAGCATCGCCTCAGACTGCCAAGGAGGAGCGACTGAAGAGCCTGGGTGTGCTGTGGGTGTGACATGCGAGCCCCACCATGTTCACCGCATTCCAGCTAGTGGGGGGCGCTCGCAGCTGTAGCCTCACATGGGTTCGCAGCTGTGGCCTCACATACTCGCGCTCACAGCTGTAGCCTCACGTACCCGCGCTCGCAGCTGTGGCCTCACATGGGCTCGCAGCTGTGGCCTCACGTACCTGCGCTCGCAGCTGTGGCCTCACATGGGCTCGCAGCTGTGGCCTCACGTACCCGCGCTCGCAGCTGTGGCCTCACATACCCGCGCTCACAGCTGTGGCCTCACGTACCCGCGCTCGCAGCTGTGGCCTGACATACCCGCGCTCCCAGCTGTGGCCTGACGTACCCGCGCTCGCAGCTGTGACCTCACGTACCCGCGCTCGCAGCTGTGGCCTCACGTACCCGCGCTCGCAGCTGTGGCCTGACATACCTGCGCTCGCAGCTGTGGCCTCACGTACCCGCGCTCGCAGCTGTGGCCTCACGTACCCGCGCTCGCATTTCTGCCACACCTGCACACCAATTTTCTCTCCCCGTCTCAATGGTCCCGCTCGGCATCCCGCCATACTGCAGTAGCCCCGCGAGCTGTTTGGATCCCGCCGTACTGCAGTAGCCCCGTGAGCTTTTTGCATCCCGCCGTACTGCAGTAGCCCAGCGAGCCCTGTGGTGGCTCACCAACCAGGACTCCCACACTGCCGTGTCAAGCATCGACCTTTGTCAAGAGAAGTGCCAAAGGCAGGGGCTCCATAGATGCCCACGTGTTTGTGGTCCTTTGCATGAGCGTGGTATGGGTCACTAGCTCCTCACTGAGTCCACTGATCCTGCTTGTAGAAGGTGCTTGAGAAGCTATCAATTCAGATTCCTTGTGGAAAGGCTCTAGGACTCAAATTCCCTGTTAATTAGGCTCCTGATAGGGAGTCTGAACTCATCTGAGGAAAAACCAAACCCACTTATTATAAAAAGATGAAGCATGAAAAGAATCAATAGGATCCATCTAGTCTCTCCGGTGTCCTGAAAACATGCAGCTGGGATTCATTCTGGGGAACTCCAATCACAGTGAAATCCCAGTTTTACTGGCTGGCATCCGCTGAGGGCAGTCTCCCCCCCCACTGATGAATCGGAATGGTGCTATTAGCAGAGGAGACAGCATGTGCCAGTGAGTGACAGGGAGGCTTTAAGGTATATATATATATATATATATATATATACACACACACACACACACACACACAGTGGTTACTCAGTACTCTAACTTATTAGAACTCAAATTTCTTAAAAGTGGAACCAACCAGTTCAAAAAAAAACTCGAACTCGATCTGAATCTCAGAAGGTGAACCATGAACGCTGACCTAAGATAACTTTACTGTGCTGGGAAATGAGTCACGTGGCGCGTCTCTCAGCGCAATACAAAGGGTAAAGCTTCAGTCTCAACCTCGCATTTGCTGTGATGGCACTGTACATGTTTAAACTAGCTGAATACGTATATTTTGACAGTAAAAACACATTTAGACAATGATAGACAGTAACAGTAATTATTATTATATAAAATAATTTAAAAATTAAGATTTCTTATTTTAATATCATTAATAATAAACCATTAATACATTTAATTATAATGATATAATTGTGCCGATCAGGGACAAATTGGAGACAAAGGCGCAGACGTTAGGGTATCGGAGAATATGGGGTTTAATTACTGGTAAGGCAGGCAAAACGCGGACAGACAATACAATGACCGCACTGGGGAAACAAACTGAAACGCATACTAAATACATTGGACTAATGCCAACAACCAGAAACAGCTGATCACAGGAGGATTCCACACGAGGTAACGAGGTGGACGTGGCACACAGAAGGAGCGGACAATCGGGGGGCAGGACACATTGTTTTGTTTTTTTTACTTTACATACCATACATAATATATACATTTATTTTCTTATTTTACAAATTAATGTTTTGATAAATGTGCTTAGTTCAGTATATGATCTTCTTGCTTTATCCTGTTTATTTTGTGTTTAAATGCTAAGAAAAAAAATACATATTTTTGGGACCGAGAACCAATTAATTGGTTTTCACAACTCGAACTTTTTAGGATTCGAACCAGAGTTGTGAACAAATTAAGTTTGAGTTCTGAGGTAACACTGTGTGTATGTGTGTGTGCTTTGTGTGTGTATGAATATATTATATGAGATATGTTTCTCAAAAACGTGTCCTTCAATTTTAGGTTGTTTGTCTTTAGAGGAAATAAGACATTGCAATATAGATTTTTTTCAAATTCATTTTTATTTTTAATTTCACATGTCCTCTTTAGTATACAACAGGAATGAATATGTTTCCTAACATCAGTGCAAAAATAAAATGTCCACTACATTAGGATATACGTCCACTACATACAGTATATACGTGTGTGCGCGCGCGTATATATATATGCGCGCGCGCACACACACACAAATATATATGAATACATATCAGAAATAAAAAAAACAAACGCGTGTGCCGTCATGTGACTTCGCCTCATCCTGTCTGCGAAATGGAGGCAGCATGGAGGTGAACTCAAACGCCGAGCCGACTGGGCAAGTCCAGCAGCTGATGCCAAAGAAAAATGCCGCGTCCATCGTTTGGACACATTGCGGCTTTAATGAAGACGGAAACGAACAAGAAGAGGTCAAATGTACCGCGGAATAACAGTTTCAGCTACCAAAGGTCATACC
>JABFEA020000130.1:14526342-14536932 GCA_019775915.2 Cyphomyrus plagiostoma | reverse complement strand
AGTACCCGGAGGAAACCCCACGACGACACGGGGAGAACATGCAAACTCCACACACATGTGACCCAGGCGGAGACCAGCACCCGGGTCCCAGAGGTGTGAGGCAACAGTGCTAACCACTGCACCACCATGCCGCCCTATGTATATTCATTGTAATCAAATTTCAAAATTCAGGTATTAAATAACTGTATAGCAAGGCTGCTCCTTAAACAAACAGCAAAAATAATAATTGTCTCAATATGTACTCTACGGGAAAAAAAATTAATTAAGACATTAAGGCTCCAACCAACCAAAGCCACGCTGTTGAAAAAAAAGTTTGGGAGATTATGTACTTACTGCATCATACTGTGGGGGTATGAGCACCTTGAAACAGGTCAGCAGTGATGACCAGTAGTCACTCGAAAGACACAACTCATTAAGGAGAACATAAATTTCCATGACAAGCTAACAGAAATCACCATTGTAACCCCTAAGGGTTGACATGGGCCTCGTTATATGAGGTGAACGGAATCCTGCATTTTATGGTAAGGATCTGATGGGGGTGTCAAGCGAGATGGGGGTGTCATCGTTTGGGGATGTTTTACAGCATCAGGATCTGGGCATCTCGCCATCAGAGAAGGACCCATGAATTCTGCTCTGCAGTGGAGGATTATCAAGGTGAATGTTGGAACATCTGTCCTCGCGTCAGAGCTGAACCACAGTGGGTCATTCCGCAAGACAGCCACCTTAAATATACAGGTGGTATCACCATCAGAATGGCTGAAGAACAAAAAAATTTTAATTTTGATCGGTCTTCACAAAGTCACAACCTACTGTAAGCCCCACTGAGATTATGTGGGGATGCATTAAATGAGCAGCTAATGCTTGCAGATGCATAAATGTTACTGACACCTGCATAAATGTTACATTTTCTGCCCGGAAGAAAGTGGCCAAAATGCTTCCATGGCGCTGTGACTGATAACTGGACGAAACATTTAGTTGCACTCGTTGCTGCTGAAATTGGTTTTGCCAGCTATGAAGTGTGAAGGGGCAATTCAGTTTGCCCAGGGGGCATTGTGTGTTAAACTTCAACTTCATCACCGACATAAATAAGGTTTCTTCTGTAACATCTTGTATGTAGAATCTTGACATTCAATGTCAAACATATAAAAACACACGGACCAGCACATATATCGTCTTTTCCACAGTATCATGTCTACACCAGGAAAGCAGCTTCATTACGGCAGCTGGACGCTGCTTAACGTACAGCCCCTGTTCTCTGCTATTTCCTTTTTTGGACCATTGCCTTTAGAGTGTAGTGATCTTCCCATTCTTGTAGGAGACCTTGGCTTGCTGCTGATGCTGTTAACATTGCTTGCTTCGGCATGGGAGATCAAGGTTACGTTCTCACCTTGGCTGTCACTGCGGAATCTCCTCGGGTGTCAGGGTGTAGGAAGACCAGTAACGCTTTAAAGCTAGTATGAAATCCCGTTCTGAGCGAAGGCGTACAGCCTTAACAACCTCGAAAACTGCAGTTTTATTCCTGTCATATTTGCCTGCTTTAAATTTGATCATCATCATAAACAAGAACTGAATGATTTTCATGTATATAGTGATAATTTAGTGCTATACCTGGTAAATTGTTGTGTGAATCTTTTTTAAAAAATTAGCTGTGTTTTGCTGTGCACCGCTGGTATTGCGTTCCGAATGAGGTTATGCTTTTACAGGATAGATAATGGCTCGTTTCATGCATGTGTGTTCACAAAGGACACTGTCAATTTCAAAAAGTGGATTTTACCGTTTTCCCAAAATTCTCCCCTGGAAATGTGTTCTTTGTGAAAGCCAGTCGCGTGACATTTCAGTGAACCGTTTGATTTCTGGCATTTCCGTCGTTCCCTGGGCCAGTCCTGTGTCTGCTCAGTGCTTCCATGCCATTTATTACTGTCTCGATTTTGGCTAATGCCTGAAGTAGCGTGTCTTAAAAAAATAAGCTCTCTTGAGCTTCAGATTTGTTCCTTTTTTGAGTCAGGACAGTGGTTGGTAGCTCCGTCAGTCATGTGATTTTCCTGAATGTTCTTCTGGTGTTTGGTGATATATAAGGCCACCGAGAGGCACCGTCTGAGTGCGGGGCGTCTCTGTGCCACGTGCGTGTCTTTGTGAGGCCTGCCGTGTCTTTGTGAGGCCTGCCATGGCCGGGATGGGCTGCGGCAGTGACAGTGCACGGCTTCACTTGTCTCCACGGTTACTGCGTCTGACGGGCCTGACAGCTTGCTGTCGGACAGGACGCAGACGTGCAGTCCCAGCGGATATAAACTGGTTTATGATGGATGCTGTGGTGCGGAAGGATCTCATGGAGGCAAAGGGGCGACGTAAGATCCTTCGAAGCCCCGGCGGTGGTGCCGTCGCTCTCATGACGCCAGGCTTCGCTTGCCGGCCTGCCACTTCCTCGTCACTTTCGTTTGACCCCGTGGTTTGCTCCTCCTGTGATGTCACTCAGCCATCACAGCTGTCCCATTTACGTCGCCGGATTAGCTTGATTGAGTCCTCGCGAGTTTGTTGCCGGGCACCCTACACTTCCCGGCTCATGCTGCCGGGTCGTGTTTGAAAGAGGGCTGTGACATTTCTCACTGGAGGAGCTGTAGATCTGAAGGGGAATGATGACATCAGTGGCAAGGTGGCGGGTATCAAAAAATAAAATAAATTTAAATGATATAAATCACATCTGCAAGGCGCACACAGATTCTGACTGTTCAGTGACCTGTTTAATGGTGAATGACCACGCTTCATAAAACTTGTTCGTAAACCTTAGTTTACTTTATCGTAATGTCAATGAAATTTAATTGGGTTTACTGGCTCACACTCGATATTCCTGACCAGCACTGATTCTAGTCTGCCCTCATCGTCACTGACTGGCTCCTGCCGACGTGGCAATGCTGCTTTCTACTGTGTCGAACATAAAGAGGTCGTTTTCCCGGCCTGGTGTGTGCAGGATGGAGGCGGCTCACCCTTCCATGTTAATTTGGTGGCACCAAACTGTACTTTTGTGAAGCCCGGTAAGGTCATCCTCACACAATCATCTCATTAGCAGCTTTTGCATTTCATCATCTGCCTCTATTTTGCGCTTTTGAGTTGTAACCATTTTAATTTGGACCTGGAGTATCACTCTGACCGCCTAGATAATGATCGCTAATGTACATCCCTCTCTCTCTCCCTCTGCTGTGTCTCTCAGCAAAACAGCAAAAAATCCTTTAAATAGCGCTAAACTAAGAGGATCGTTTGAATGAGTCTATTAAGGAACTGGTTTGCACCTGATAACGAATATAATGCATTTAAATAAATAAGCAAATTGAATTAGAAACAATTATGGTGGTGCCCGTGTGTTGTGGCATCCTGGTGGGGCCCCTGTAGGTTTCATGGTTCCTTTCACCTCTGCTTCTGTGCTTTTATGTGACGCTGTGGAACAGATCGCTCCATCCCTTCCTGGGTGTTGTGGAAGCAACCTGTGCAGACGACATGATTCCAGCCGCGGCCTGTGAGAGCTGGGCCCTCCGGAAGCCCCACGAGCGGGTCCAGGTTGGCGTGCAGGAAATGGGCGCTGGGCTCATTCTGGAAGGGGCCATCAGGGGGCGAGCACTGCCTCATGCGCTGTGCTGTGACTCACGGCAGCACTGATCCATGTGCTGTGCTGTGACTCACGGCAGCACTGATCCATGTGCTGTGCTGTGACTCACGGCAGCACTGCCCCATGCGCTGTGCCTTGACTCACGGCAGAGCTGCCCCATGCGCTGTGCTGTGACTCACGGCAGCACTGCCCCATGCGCTGTGCCTTGACTCACGCCAGCACTGCCCCATGCACTGTGCTTTGATGCACGGCAGAGCTGCTCCATGCGCTATGTTGTGACACATGCCAGTGCTGCTTAATACACTGGGCTGTGACTCACGGCAGCGCTGCCCCATGCGCTGTGCTGTGACTCACGGCAGAGCTGCCCCATGCGCTGTGCCTTGACTCACGCCAGCACTGCCCCATGCGCTGTGCCTTGACTCACGGCAGCGCTGCCCCATGCGCTGTGCTGTGACTCACGGCAGCACTGCCCCATGCGCTGTGCCTTGACTCACGCCAGCACTGCCCCATGCGCTATGCTGTGATGCACACCAGCACTGCCCGGCCCTCTTTGCTCATGCTGTTACATCATGCTGCAGTGTGGCTTCTCTTTAAAGAGCTGCCTGCTGCCACTGACCCTGGCTTTTGTGCTGGATGCTGTCCGTTCTTTCCTTCAGCTTCCTGAAGAGCCCCTGGGCGTCTCTGTGTGCCGCTCTTTCCACGTCAATTGGTGGACAGCATCCATGGAGCACAAAGGCCCGCGATCGCTTTACTATACCTGTTGTTTGTCTGTGATGCCCATACAGGTGTGAGTGTCTGCAGCTCTGGCAGGCACGTGCTTTATAATGCCTCATTTATTTCAGCATTTCACCCAGTTTGTGCCCACATGTAAGCCATCATTGGCATATTTTTTATTATATAGTATATAATAAAAGTTTTTATTACTAATTTAATGCCCCTCAGTATGCAGACGAGTCCATCTTGTGATGTCACAGACTAAAACCACAAGTAGAATTTGACCGGATATTTTCCGAAGCAGTTCTGATGTGCTTTGAAAAATGTAATATAACTGTAATATAACTGGATCAATCCAAGGAATGTAATATTTTCTCCCAATAAGAAAATAAGCAAACGTGAGGTAATGGTCGTGTTCCGTCTTTCACCGGGGAGGCTGGTTTTTCTGGTGCTGCTGAGGGTCTGTGTCTGCTTGCCTCCGTGTCTCTCGTCCCTTTCATCTGATCCCCCTCGGAAGCCTCTCATGGCCATTTCATTATGGCCTCTGCATATAAATAATATTTCTGTGCCTTTTAAGCTGAATGAATAATCTCCCTCCGGTCCGGTTTGTTTTGAAGTGGCAGGTGCTTTAATTAGTACTTGACAGAAAGCATGCCGCTTTTGTCTTTGGTGTTCTTACCTGTGAACACCCCAGAAACAAGGGACTTGTTTCAGAAATTATATCAGTTTTCCTATACTATGTAATAAGCATATGTAATAAGCGTATGTAATAAGCATATGTACAGAACTAAAAAAGGGGTTTTTTCAGATGAAGTATGATAGATTTAGCTATACTTCCTGTACTAACTTCAGCTTCTCACTTTCTGCATAATTTCAGTTTTCTTACCCATCTTTTAGTTCAAAATGAAGGCCAACAACCTGCCATTATGATTTCATGAACTGTCGGAAAAGATCCGATAAAGCTTCAGTCCGCTTTCAACGGCTAACGGCGCAGCAGCGTTGTCGAGTGTCAAGGCCGTTAGTCAGAACCCAATCAAACAAAAAATTCTCTTTATTGCTATGTGACTCTGCTTCCTCCAATTCAGTTGAAGCTATGTGCGCTTTAGTGACAGAGAGGCAAATATTTCTCTCTGTACTTTGCTGTGTTTGGTGCCGTCGAATGTACAATGGGGAGCCTCATGAGAGAGAGGAGGTATCTCACACTGGAGGCAATTAGGGATAACAGGAGTAACTGGACAAAAAAGCGTTGCATCAATAGGGCTGTCCAGTCTCACCTTGCTCCTTCAATGAAGACCACAAAGGCCCTTTTTCTCATTAGAGCCGTCAGCCTTGTGGAGTGATGAAGAGGTGCTGTCCTTCCTACTTTGTTGATCTGAGATGCATTGATGGCGTGGGCTCTGCGACGTAGACCACTTCTGTGGCGGGCGGTCTGAAGCATGCCGCTGTCAGCACGTTTGACAAGGACGTTCCTTTCAGAAAGTCGGCTTTTGCTCCCAGACCCGCGGATGTACCGATCTATCACATGTGCTAGGAGCGGCAGGCAGCATCGACGTTCCATCCTTCTCTGTTCTGTACTCCCAGGGATGGCGTTAATGGACTACATATGCCTCGTCTTAAAACGGCCCGGTCGGCACAGCCATTTGAGTTTGCCATTGGCCATTAACGGGCCACCGTCTTTGCGGATGTGGAAGTGTCGAAGTGACCTTGAAGGAGCGTTTCACATGCTGATCAGCAAACATGCTAACCGTGGATGGAAGGTGGGCAAGGATGACAAGATTAGGCAATAGGATTTTATAAAAATGAAAAATACAACAAAATGAAAAATCCAAAAAAATACCGAAAGCAGCCCGCAATATAAACATATTAGCTCCTTAACATTATTTCCATGTAGGACCATGGTTATTGATCGCTAACAGTTTCATGGGGGATGACCTCTGCTAATCGCATTTAAAAAAACAAAAACAATTTAAATGGTCATTAATTTCAAAGTAATTAAACAGTACTCAAAATCCAGTGAGTGGGCCTCCATTGTTTTTGCAACGTTGCCATGGAAATGCTACCCATTCACGTTCAGAACACGCAGTGCGTTAAATAGCCCCGCAGTGGGCCAATGGGATTTCGTTTGGAGGCCAGTGCCTCATGATTTTCTGCCCTAGCATCACGAAGTGCCGTACCATGTCGAAGTGGAGTGCTCCCGTCCAAGTCAGGACGGCTGTGGATTTAATATTTTGTCATATGAAAGTTTTTTTTTTTCTTTTCTATTTAAATGTAACCTTTAGCACAGGGAATCCATCAATATCTCAGCTGCCTCCCCAAGCACCCAGAGAGGGTCAATATCCAAACCTGCAGACTGTAGTTATTTCCATCCTCTCCCTGTCCTTCAGCGTTGTTCAGGCTTCTCTCCAACCTCTATTTACCTTATTTACTTTGTATTAATGTGAGCTCCACTCTGACATTTAATTTACTTGGGCCTTGCTTCTCTTTTCCGACATATTTAACAGGGATTCTCGACAAACCTTTCAGTGGTTCTGATTCTGCGATCTGGTTTCTTCGATGTTTTCAGTGTCACCTTGTGCTTGAAATAAAAGGGAATGGATTAAAGAAAAACAAAAAAAGAAGAAAGATAGATAACCAGTTTCCGAAGCTATGGGCAGATTTTTTTTATTCTTAGGCTGTATTCTGTGTGCTTAAATGAGAATGACTATTTTTGGAGTGAATCTATGATATGTGGTTCTTTCTGGAATAACTCATGCTCTGCAAATTAAGAGAGAAGACTGTCTAAGTTTTAAGTTTAAATAAAATACTAGGCTTGTTAATATTGCATCATTGAATTTTCAAAGTTTGACCATTTTTTAAAAACTATACATACATGCAACATATACTATTACTTTTAATTACTGGTACATGCAGACTAGGGTACAATTTGAAAATACTAGTCTGTAATTGTAGATTATACTGAATCTGTATGTGATTAAGATGTAATTAATGAGGACTGCTAAAATTGCAGGCTTTACGCTACCAGCTAATTGCCAGTTGTCAGTCTTCCAAATGGTCCAAAGTCAGCATAATTCTTGTAAGTGTTACTGTGACGTGTGCATACAAGACCTACATTTATGAATAACTCACGTGTTGTAAATATGTAGTATGTCGTCCCCAAATCCAAGACACCGATGGTAGCTGGGATAGTCAAGTCCACCACATTAACATGCAAGAACACTAGTATTTCTGCCATGATGAAACCCTGCCATATTTTAGGACCGGACTGTGGCGGTTCAGGGTGTGGAACCCATCGGACAATTAAGGCAGGGACTCAGGAACATGCTTATACAGATTGCCAACTTGGTGATGCATTAAATATATCATAAATTGGATTGGATGAAGTCCAGTTTCTTACACATATTGATCTGAAATGAAAACCTGCTACTCAAAATGTTGATTTCTTGCTGTCTTAGATGGGGTACTGTGGAATTTTTCACTGAGAATTTATTGGAGTTTGCTAAGCATACTAGCTCCAAGTATGTCTACAATATGCATTAATTGATGTTTTATGATTGTAAGCAGACAATAGATAATTTGTGACATCCGTTTCATTATTAATAATGAATCAGAAAGAATCAGAAGATTGAATCATCATTCTTTACTTTTAGTCCGTTTGGTCTACAGCTAGTAATATTTTTCTGTTCAGTTGCAAAAGTTTAATTAGTTAAACATCATTTCAGTGGAGATAATTCAGAACGTTGATTTCACCAAAATGACCATTTTAATAACAGGGCCAATTGTAATTCAGAAATGTTGTATAGAAAACAACTGTAATATAGTGCAGAACAAAATAAACAAGTATACAAGGTTGAAGAGATTAAACTAAATACAGAATTGCTAGCACAATTAAAAGAAAGCTGAACTGAAGTGCAAACAGGCACAAACAGTGAGGTCGCGGAACACGGCCCAGCAGGATCCGGCACAAATTAAGCACGGGTTTGATCTTACATTGCAGAGCTAATGATAGCTAAGCCAAAAGAGCCCCAAATATGTACTGGTGGCACCATCTGATCCTATGCTTTATGAAAACCAATATCAAAAATTCTGGGGGTGCATTATTTGGCAAACGTGATTGTACAGTTGCTGAGATTCGCACCCCCCTCTTTTCAACAAGGATGACTGTAACATAACTGAAATTTATACCATTAAGTCAAAACCGCCTAAGACATATGCTGGTAATACAATTTAATTCTATAGCATGTAAAAAGACAATTAAAGAGGGGATGCATTTTTTAACAAGCTGCCAGGATTTGCATCCCCCCCCTTTTCTTGGTGAGGAACATGTCTTTTGGCCGGCATGCAATACTTGGCACAACATGTCCAGCACAAATTAAGCACTGGTTAGTAATATAATGCAACTGACACATTGTAAACATTATTGATCATAAAATGTAGTTTTGGTTACTCTGCAGCGTGATATTTAAATACACGTGCAGTATTCATATGAGAGTGCATTGCTTGTTCATATCATTATTGTTAAGTTTTCATCAAATGTTTCATTGCTTATGCACACTGTTAGACAGCATATTGGATTCTCAAAGCTTCCACTTTATTAAGTTTTGCTTCGCTACGTATTTATGAATTCAAGTTTAATTAAAAATCAAAAGAGGACCTTCAGCTGTGAAGTATAAATTGAATGACTATTTGCTCCATTCTATATGCCTGTGAGGTGTGCTGTGCTTTGTATTTACTTAGGCACAGAACAAGCAAGGTGGCAACATTGACATGCCATTTATGCAGTAAATATATGTAAAATCTATATATAGGTAAGTGTACACAATTACACATAATTATGTTATTTAACTTATAAGTTCCTGTGAATGTTTAGCAGTGAAGATTTCCAATATAATCCACCTTAACTACTAATAGGTATAATTTCACAGTTGTGATGAACAGTCCTCTGTGAGAGAAGTATCCTTGGATCACTCTGCAGTATCTGAGTGAGTCATCGAGAAAAAAACATCCTTGCAATTGAAAAATTGCAAAAGAAGTTTACATTACTTATGCTTTACTCTTTTCTTGGTTGAATTTGTTCACACGGTTGCTGGAAGGCTGGGCTGTGTGGAGGGTTCTGATATTTTCAGCGAAGGTATCTCCAACAGCCTTTACACTCCAATAGAGCATTCAGGAATTCTGCGTAATTATGTCTGTTCTGATCCACGTTAGACTTGCATGCCAGTTCCCAAAATGTAACAGGCCACTGTCTAAATTGGCCATTTTGGAAATTGCACTGTATTTCCTCTGTTTCGTTTCTTGTATTGTTTTGTGTCTGTCAGCAGGCTTTGTGGGATTTTTTTTTTGAGTTTCCTTCCCTTTTGGTATGTGTCCGCTTGGAGGGGCATCCGCAGCAAACTCCTCTCATATGTATTGGTTCTGGTTTCCCTTTCCTTATTGTTGCCCATGTTGATAATAGGGTCATGTGTTCAAATGGCCTTTATAATGTTATTTCACCTGCCTGTAGTCAGCATGCTGATATATGACGGATAGTTTGCTGGCAAAAAAGGGAATGAAAATCAGCCCTTCACAGCCCCCGCAAACCAGGCACACATTCTTATATCTGTTAAAATGTAGTTTTAAAGGCTTTTATTTCAATATATAAAATCTGTAATGCAAACTATTTTGTATAACACAGTAATAATCATGTAAATATGATAAATATGTAAATAATAATCAGCTAGGCATGTATAAAATCCTGTTTTTATTTAAATGTGAATTACGATGTGGCCGGGCACTGATCCTTGTTTTTGTCAGACGCGCCGATGTTCTCTGAGCATTTCCGTGGATTGCTACTGATATTTGGTAACTAAAATGGCTGCCAGAGGGTATGACTTCAGATTCCTCATGAGGGGCGGCTTGCTATCATCAAAAATGCATCAAGAATGCCGTTGCCGGCACTTTCCACACAATGACCCGAAATAAGAATATTTGCCCTGGGGGCTGCACAGAATGGCTCACAAAACAAAACATAAAGTCTAGTAATACAGATGAAAAAGACGGATTTGATTTATCGTCGAACTGTGGCTTAAATGTTGTGCCACTGCACAGGGTCATCATGTACATCGAGCGTTAACACTGAGTGTAGGTTTGGGGGGGTCAAACAGAATGAGGAGGCACCTCTGGAAAGCCCGCGGGGGGGGGGGGGTGTCCCCAAGAGGGATGAATGAGATGCTGTAACACGAAGTGACTGGCTTCCCATGTCGGCTCAGTGTGGGATGGGGCAGGGTTCCCATGTCGGCTCA
>JABFEA020000130.1:14478637-14509794 GCA_019775915.2 Cyphomyrus plagiostoma | reverse complement strand
CCCCCCCCCCCGCGCGCCCCCGGTCAGGGGTCCGCGTGGGGTACCGGATAATGTGCAAAATGGCAGCTGTGAAAATGGCATTTATACACTAAGAGTCTGTTCTGAATACAGGTTGGTGATTGACGTGAGTGCTGGAGAAAAACCTTGCGGTCTTCATGATTTTAAGCAGAAGTTTTATCACCAAGGATCATCAAGGAGAAGGAAGTATCACTAAACTGAATTTGTCAGCTACATTTCTGAGATTTCCTGCTACAGTGCCAATTGCCATCATGCAGGTATTAACATGGTTTCATATCAATTCAATTCACATGTTTCAGTCATGATAGGTACTCTTTGACACGGTAAGCCTCAAAATTAGTTTGATTGGTAAGTGACTGATTTTATAAGATGATTAACAATGAAAATTGCACCTTTTGTGCATCATTTAATTCCTGTTTAGTATGCTTATTTAATTCCCGTTTAGTATGCTTATTTAATTCCCGTTTAGTATGCTTATTTAATTCCCGTTTAGTATGCTTGTTTAGTTTGCTGTAGTACTATTAGTGCTTTTCTAATAACAGTCCTTCTTTATACACACTTCGGGAATATTGTTTACTGAGATAAAAAAAAAATAAACTGAATTTATTTTGTCAGGTCTAGTCCACTGCATGTGGAGCAGGTGCTAATGTCCCTGGGAAACAAAATGCTTCCTCGGGGCGGCTTTCCTAATGAATTGCAGTCCAGATGACTTAGGAGAGGCACAGTAGCTCCTTACCTATTAAAGCACCTCCCCATTCCCCTCCTGCCCACTCGAGTCCCTGCTCTGTGTAATTCTCTTGTATTCCATTATGATGTTTTGCAAGTCTGATTCCCGCTTTGGCACTGATACAGAAGCGATGGCTATAGCAGCCGATTTGCATGAGGGTGTTTTTAATTCCAGTGTCAGGGATCATTCATCATTTTGCTTTGCGTTCTCGGGCAAAGACGTCTGGGAATGTAATGAATACCACTAGGGGAGAACACGTCTTTAATTAAAAAAAAAAAAAAACTTCTTAGACCTTCAATAACTGGCACCGACTTTAAAGAAAACAAGGAGAATAGGGAAGCCGTTTCGGTGCCTCTGAGTGTCTCTCACCTGGGAGATGTACAGTGAAGCCTCTCCGCTCAATGAAGGACGTTAAAATGTCTTTTCGTTCTGTAAGTCGGGCCAGTTTAATTTAATGCTGCGGTTTTAACGATGATGGTGAAAGCTGGCAGAAATTCCGCACAGCTGTTTCTGACAGGTGAGACACCATCCCACATGGACGCCTTTATCATTTTGATGGACGTGGACGATAGACACAAAGCCCAAACACATCACTCGAAAGAAAAACACTTCATTGTCAAATTGCTCGTATTTTAATCATTCCGTCCTTTGCTCAACAATACGATTTTTTTCTATAGTTGTAACTTTCTTTTATACTTATGGGTATTGAAATAATGTCTCTTCCCCTTTTGCCGGTTCTGTGGTTTCCTAAAGTTGCTCACACTGATGTACAGAAGATGCTTTGGTTCGGAGAATCAATTTGTTCTCCAAGGGGGGAAAAAATCATTACATGGAATAATATGTGGAGTGATGTTTTTGAACATATTCTAAACCTCAATAATAAACTTTATGAAATAATTCAATTTAAATTAATGAACTCTATCTGGTAAATGAGTGAGAAAATTGCAATTGTTTTGGATGCGAAACCCGTGATTGGCGAATGTAAGCAATGCATATTTCAAGAAATATGACTGCGGGCTTGTGGGTTTTCCTGATTCTCTGTGTAAATATAAATGCATATAATTTCCCAGAGCCCTCAATCATGGCAAAGGTTACAGTGACAAAATAATCAATTCAGTGCTGGAGACACCTAGCAGGCCTGGCTCGCGTGCATGAAAGGATGCAGAGACAGAGGCTTCGTCTTCTCTGAATTTATTCAGTTGCGCTTCTTCCTCAAATCGTTGTCTGCCTGATCCGGTCATACTCTGCAATGGTACACCCATGCCACACGTTTATGTTAATTATTCATCGATGCGCTCAAACTGACTGTTTCCTGCTCCTTGTTTTTCAAAGCATTGTTGTATTTACCAAGAAGCCCCAGCCTGGTGTGTTAAATTTGCTTTCGTTGCAATGCTATACTAATTAGACTGCATGTAATCCTTTTGAAAGGCAGAAATGAAGTTGTGTCGTGGGTTTTGAATGACTTTTCTTGAGGCAGGTTTATAAGTCCAAAACGGTATGATGCATTATTTTTTGACATAATAACCTTTTGCAGTTTGACAAGAAGGGCATGTAATATCTGTCAGTCTGCCGATGCGGCAGCATATACACGTTACACATAACTTACAGAGGAAAACACTATGAAGCAGGGCTGTCACGTTAAAACATCGCCATTGGTGTTTTCAGAGGCAACCACATGCATCTAATTACATGTATTGTGATCAACGTCAGGAAGGTACTGGGGAACTTTCTAATATACCTTAGGCTGCACGTAAGAAGGTACTGGGGAGCTTTCTAATATACCTTAAGCTGCACGTAAGAAGGTACTGGGGAACTTTCTAATATACCTTAGGCTGCACGTAAGATGGTACTGGGGAGCTTTCTAATATACCTTAAGCTGCACGTAAGAAGGTACTGGGGAGCTTTCTAACATACCTTAAGCTGCACGTAAGAAGGTACTGGGGAACTTTCTAATATACCTTAAGATGCACGTAAGAAGGTACTGGGGAAATTTCTAATATACCTTAAGATGCACGTAAGATGGTACTGGGGAGCTTTCTAATATACCTTAAGCTGCACGTAAAAAGGTACTGGGGAGCTTTCTAATCCACCTTAAGATGCACATAGGAATGTACTGGGGAGCTTTCTAATCCACCTTAAGATGCACATAGGAATGTACTGGGGAACTTTCTAATCCACCTTAAGATATGCAAAATACGCTTAACTTTGAACTGTATGACAATTTCACCTCCTTGATAAGCTGCTACACCTTTCATCTTTCAGAATTTCTCTGAATATACTTTTTTGGTCAAATATATTTGTCCATTTGTCTCCATTTGTATTTAGCATGTATGTGCTATTATCCATCCATCGGTCCATCCATCTTATATTGTTTTATCTATATTTGTTTTTTTTTTTCTAATTTTACATTTAAGATGACATTATGTGGCTACTTTAACATGGAGCGTGCTGCCTTTGATTGGGCCTATCCTTTCTAATATGACAGCTTTTAGACCTGGGCAGTACAAGGGGGATGGGCCTGACAGATTTACTGTTTAGTAACTGTTGATCAGAAAATTGAATCTAAATAAGATTTTTTTTTCTGTACGGTGTTATAGATAATGTAGCTGAACCTTGCGATTGTAAGTGTATTTAATTAAATCTGTGTTATTTCAGTGAAACTTGCTGTGGTTGATTCTCGTTTGTTTTCTTTTCTTCTTATTTCTGTTAGAATGGAGATTTAATGGTGATTATTTTCACAAATACAACAGTGAGCATTTTTTGGAAAATGTGTTGTTTACAGATGCATGAGTTAATCTGCAATTGATATTCATTGATTTACACTTTGATTAAATCTACACTTTGAGTAAATTTATGCTTTGAATGTGTAATACCTTTAATTTGTTAAAGAACACCAATTTTGTGCTTCATGTTAACATGAAACCAGCATGTGCTAGTTTAATGAATGGAGTTGAATACTGCAGTATTGAACCAGTAGTGAGAACATGCAATATGAAATAAAGTATGTAAATTTCTAGCTGAATAACTTGCTAATATGATGTAATTAGTTGTTCTGTCTTGTCTGCAGTGACTCTTCAGGTCTGTGGATGTTACTCTTTGTTTGGCCTTGTTACTTTGAAAAGCTTGGACACTATTCTCCAGAAACCGATTATATTGTCAAACGGTGGCAAAAGGGAACACAATTGCTCTCTGCCCCCAAAGAAACATTATTCATGACTCTTTGTGGTTGTGTTCTCACCAGGTAACATGTCTGATATTTAGCAAAATTAACTTGACAGTGAAGAGAATGATGTGGGTGCAGGGTTACAAAAACGTCATTGTAAACCCTGGTGTGATTTAACAGACGTGGGCAGACATCTCTGAAAGTGAGTAGGACAAGCAGGCACAAATTTATAAACATTCTTTTGATATTAAGGAAAAAACTTAGAATGATTGACGGGATTGTCAGATTGTCATTAATAATAAACTGATTTGTTGTCCGTGTGTGTAAAAATAATTACCCAGATAATAGTTACCATGCATATATATATACAGTTTATCCAATTCATGTTTTTTTTTATTAAATGCATTCTGTTTAATGCTTTTCGTATTTGTCCTTTTCTGCAGTAATAATACATTCCTTATTTACTCTTAAAAACAAAGCAAATGAATTGAATAATATACTAAATGGTGCCAGCTTGTTACTTTTATTCTGGATGCCATGAATGAGAAGCCTGACTAAGATGTTTGATGGGTGATTCAGTTAATTCTTGTTAATTTTTATGTCATTCAGTATACCGAGTTCTTTAAAAGCCTCTGATGTCATCGGAGGCTGATAGCATTTCAGAGGTCAGCAACGCAGCAGCTCAGTAACGTAAGATAAAGGGAGCCGATTTGATATTGCTGACGCCGAGACATACTGGGGAGTAAAAGGCTGAAGGTTTTCGTGTTAAAATAGCCGGGCCTATCACTTCCTGTAAATCAAAACGCCGCATGTTGTCCTGCAGAGAGGAGATACGGCAGAAGCTTCCCGCTCGCAGTTCCGCTGCATGTGGTGTGCGTTGTGTGGTGAAAAGCAATTTAGATGCTGCAATACAGCTAACATTTAAAGGGCCGGGGTTTATTAGCCAGGCAGCCTAGCCCCCCGCACCCCCCACCAGCGGCTGCGCGCTTTCATTTAAAAATGACTCTGATTTAGAGATGGGGCCCAGAACCTCCCACCGCTGATGTTCTTAATGTACTTCTGATGTGATTCCTCCATGAGGAGCAGGAATCCATTATGATGCCGCCCATTTTAGCGGACGTCTGATTCTGGAGAAAACGGCTCATTTATGCATCTGCAAAGTTCCTATCGACATATTACCATGCGATCGGATAGAGGGGCCTGAGAGCGATTCAGGGTCAGCTTTTGGCGCTGGAGGCCATGACCTCCGTGTTTGTTTAGGGGAATGTGAGGGAGAAAGTGCATGAATCAGCACAGATCGGCAAAGATTCTGTCTCAGTGTGTTCAATCTTGGCGATGGGAGAAAGGTACGGTTACAGTGTAAATGATGGGAATCGGTCGGCTTTACATTAAGCATCTCTCTGTGCAGAGCTGGCGCGTGATTCTTATGCGCTGGTCAGAGAACATGACAGGTGGCAGATGGCACCAATTGAGGCATCTGAATACGGACAGAACTGAACAGCATTTGGAGTTTCGATGGTGGAACTTTTTTTAAAAGAGGGTATCTACAGTCTTAAAAGCTATAGTGGCACTGAGGCGCTGGAGTTGTCCGAGGAAATAAACGACACAACTGTAATGCACAATGGGGGGAAGCTTGTTTTTTTGTGAAAATGTTATGTGTTTTGTTCTCATTTTGCAGACACACATTGTAGTGCTTTATCAGAACACAAATTTAGGCCTGTACACCCTGGACGGTATGCCAGTCGATCACAGCACACAGGGCTGGGGTACACCCTGGACGGTATGCCAGTCCATCACCGGGCACAGGGCTGGGGTACACTCTGGGCAGAGTACCATTCCTTCACATGGCATTATGTGCAATTTTGACATCAGTTTAATGGTGTGTCTTGGACGTTTCAATTAAATATCATGTAATCTTGCTATATAAATATCACAATTCAGCAAAGATTAAATGAGTATGTTCTGCAGATGTTCTCAGAATGCTGTTGAAATACAGAATCATGGTATAACAGGGACATAAGCAGCATACTAAAAATATTGACGTTAAATGGTGCTCAAAAACTGGTCAGTTTATAATGAAATGGCATATTGTGGAATTTGCTGAAGACATATGTACAGTTTAACATAACTATTTGCACCCTAGATTTTACATACTTTGAAGCATCTTTTTTATAAAATATAATTAAATGTGATTTTCTATTAGACTACTTTCCAAAGTTTTGCTTATGTATTATGATTGAATTGATACTCAGTAGCATCTATTGCTAATGTGAGGAGGCAAACAGAAAAATGGCCACCTCTTTGCAAGGCTACAGATAGCTGATTAACCTGTGATCAGTTTAATAATAAGATAAAACCAGGACGCATAATTGAATTTCATCGTCGGAACTGATGGCTAAGGGCCTATCTCTGAGCACAAGAAGCGAGAGATACAGTGCAGCAAATGATGACAAAAACTCCAATCACACTTTCTCATTACATCAACGAAACAATTTCATCGCAATCAAATTAGCACTTTTCTGACATGCTCACACCTTGTCCACCCATCAGTGTTACTGTGAAATGCTAATTCTTATCCTTTCAGCGTGCAGCCTAAATCACGAGACCCAGTGCCATTTAGGCCTATTCATATGAGCACCTGAAAGCAATTTGGCCAATACGCCCATTTTAATCAATACCTATTTAGAAACCCAATTGTGTACAGGAATAGCTTACAGTGATTGAGTTTGCAGTCCCCTGCACTAAGCTAAACTGGGTGGATTAAACAGTAGCCAAGTGTGAATGTTAGAGATGTGTGTGTGTGTGTTTGCATTAAGTGATTACAAGCAAAAGTGTCCGACTTCTCCTTGCATGATGTACGTAACATGTCATCAGTGAATTAAATGACCCATATCGTGGGTCAGGCCTATTAGATTTGGGAGGATTGTTACTAGCCAGGATGACCGTAGTGTATGAGTAATATGTGCCTAATGAATTGGGGTCACAGCCATGAGAGAGGAACAGCAAATGGAATTTAGTCGAATGCAACATAAACATCAGTGTGAAAAATAGGATCATCTCCTGCCTTCTTTTATTGTGTTTTTTTCTTCCCCTAATGAAAATCTGCTTTTATCATTTCTCTAAATAAGTGATTTTCACTAGCACTGGAGGAAGGGGTGGAAATATTGCTCTGGTTGCTATTTTATATGCAAGCCATTTCTTTGGCTTTATATTTGCATTGCTGTGTGAAGTGATTGAATTTTCTTTGCATCAGATTTCAAAGTTTTCAATGTATGAGTTTCATATTATAATATAAATGTCAATCAGTGTAGAATGCAAATCTTTTTTTTATGTCATTGAATAGTCAGCTCTGCCTTGCCCGGTTTGGTTGCCCCTCTCGACTCCCTCTCCAGCTGCCTGAGATGGCCCCTCCCCTTCTCGGCATTCAGGTGTACGTTTCGAATCCATCCTGCAAAGGGAGAGGCCTCATCAGGCCCAGACAACACACTGTCGCATCTCAGCAGCTACATGTTCATGCTTCAGTCAGTGAACCCAAGGTTAAAGATAAGGATTCAACATGCGACCTCCGTGAAAATAGCACGGAGAGTGTGGAAAGTAGAACAGATGCTGGCTGCAGTAAACAGGCATCGAACACCGTTTTCCAGTACGTGGAGAATGACTGATTCACCTTATACATGCGTGTACACACATCTGTGTTAATAGAGATGGCGTTTCGGTTGACGGAGTGGTCACTTCAGTTTGAGGGGCTTAAATGACTAACATTCATTAAATTTGATCTGATAACAAGGGCACGGTGAACAAGTATTGGGTCATCACAATGCACAGTAAACTAATTGCAGTATTCTAATTGTTAATTGTAGAATTGCTGGATTCCGATTAGAATGTTAATGCTGGTGACAGCTGGCTGTGGCGCGTTTGGTTTTATTTATTTATTTTAAAGGCCTCTCCCGGGACTGACTCCAAATCCAGTCAGGTTTCCACACTGCATGCGCACCAAAGTAACCGTGTCGGCGCATTGTTAGGGTGGAGGTGCTTTGAATGTGGCGGAGGAGCGAGGAGGAAATGTAACCTCATTATCGGCAGGCTTCAGCTCCGCTCCGCTCTCACCTGGGCTGGCGAGCCGCAGGAACAGGGCCCATGTAATCGTTTAGGCCCGATTTAACTCCATTATGATAATTCATTCACAAAACCTTCTCAGAGTCATTTTGTGC
Organism: Cyphomyrus plagiostoma; assembly: GCA_019775915.2. Classification (NCBI taxonomy): domain Eukaryota; kingdom Metazoa; phylum Chordata; class Actinopteri; order Osteoglossiformes; family Mormyridae; genus Cyphomyrus; species Cyphomyrus plagiostoma. The sequence continues at coordinate 14,501,675 of JABFEA020000130.1, read as the reverse complement.
AATTAAATCAACGGGAATTGGTCATGATAATATGCCGATTTACAGTTTTAAGAGGATATACCTTTTTCACTGCGAGTTATGGCAATTACTTTGTTTGCTCCATGTCCTTTATTTGTGGTTGCAAGAAAGATGAATTTACTTCTACTGTTACGTCACCTTTAAATGTGTATTGCCAGTATAAAAGCTTAAAATTGTTACAAATTATGACAAAACTTTTAGCTGCCTCTTAGAAGTTAAACTGTCAGTGTAATGTAAACACTGCTCTTGTTTATTTATTTTTTGCTCCTTTTTTTCGTCTATGTAACGTTCATTTGTATGAGGGTCATGCTGACTTTCGGAGAGTAGAGCCTGGTGTCCACCTCTGTGGATGACAAATGGGATGGCTCCGTGGAGATCGTACATGAGGTCATACATGAGGTCGTACATGAGGTCGTACATGAGGTCGTACATGAGATCGTACATGAGGTCGTACATGAGGTCGTACATGAGATCGTACATGAGATCGTACATGAGGTCGTACATGAGGTCGTATTGATTCGATGTATCTGAAATGTGTATGTGAAACACTGTCTTTATGAAGAACCTGTTGATGTCGTAAAAACTGCACTAAGCCTCATATATTTCTCATCTTAGGCTAAAAAGGAAATGCATTACTGAAAAATTCAGTAGAAAGACAGAACAAATTTAATCTTTATTACAGAAAAAGAGCACCATTAGCTCTAGGTTATTTTCTGATTTTAATTTAGTCAAAGTTAATATAATTCAAATTTACACACAGGTGTTCATAAACCATGTTTTTTTCCAACGGAGTGAAAAACTAGGGTGGGAAAAATATGAGGTCCTGAAACACAGCAAAAAACGGCATTAGTTAAGGTCCCCACGAGACGTGGTGTAGCAGGGTAAACATGTTTGCATGTGTGTGTAAAATGGGTATTCATATGGAGGACAGATGGAGGCGACTGAAGGTGACCCAGTCCTGCTTGCAGGGACGGCTTACGAGCACGCGATGCATGTCCTGCAGTGCGGGTGAAGCTCTTGGCACAGGAGGGAGGATGGCAAACCAACAAGCCAAACCCTTTATGCTAAATGCTATGAAAAAGACACATATGCACAGTGGAGGGAAAGAGCGACGCGAATGTAAAATTCGGCAGATGGTACAGCATGTTGATGAATGCTGTGATGTACACACATGCAAAGGCACGGCGTGGCAGAACGGGGCAGCCTCGTGGAATGTGAGGTGATTTGCTGACTACAGAGGCAGCCGTACTAAAAACTGAACAAATGGAACAATGGCAGGTATCGGAGAAGCTTCCTGGTACGGCTCACTGAATGGTATTTCTGAGTTTCTGGACAGAGCACATTCTAAACGTAATAAGATGTTTTTTGTTTCCCACATAGAATACATTTAACACTGTATGTCCTGAGAGTTGATTATTATATTAAAATGATATTAAAATATAGAAAATCAATTGTTCATGACCATGACCATACAACAACAGTGGCAATAATAATAATAATAATAATAATCATTCCATGGTTCAAAATAATTGTTTATGTGCTCCTCACATCTAGAAATGAGAAATAATATTATCATATGCAGCATGGGGTACAAAAGTGCCATTTATATTCCTCACTGTTTTTAATCTGTCAAGAAAATAACAAGTTAAAAGTGCCCATTACTTATTATTATTACTACTTATTATTAATTTTATAAAGAATCATGAAATTCTGTTGAAATTGCCATATAACTTCTACAAAACTCCTCTGAGCAAAGCCCATCATTGATAATATGACCTACAGTATTAAAACATATTAAAACACCAACTTTCATTTTACCCTCCAAAAGGGTCAATAAAATCTCCCAGCAAACACTATTAAAAAGGCCGATGGCAGCAGGAACTGATCAGCCCTGCTTTGATGGAGCCCCTCGGTGTGACAGCGCACGCAATGTGATCTGATCTTGGATATTTCTTAGCTATCTGTTACATGGTCCAATGAAAGAGCGTGTTCTCTCCAAATGAATGAGGTCAGTCTGGCCTTAGTGTGAATGCATGAGAGACACTGGTTTGATTCATTATGTATGGATTTGCTTGAAATGCATCAATGATGGCAGCATGTTGTAATATCTTGCAAGAAGACTGAGGAGAGTCTTGCAGACTTGCAGCCACGTTATATTAGGGCTCAGATTGCAGGTGACCTTATCATAGATGTTGTATCCTATGTACCTACTTGTACATGTAATAGACATTTAGATGAGAGTCTGGTAAATAACAGTGAGATAAAGCATTGTGTTACTTTTGGTTTAATGAGCAAGGTTTTGCAGTGTCATGTCTTTAAATGAGAATGAATAATGTTTACAATGATCTCATCTGTTTCAGGTCTGCTGCTACAGACATGTCTGCATTACGTTTCGGCCAACACCTTATCAAGGCATCGGCAGTGTTTCTAAGGACGGAATTGTCTTTTGCGCTGGTAAACCGAAAACCAGTGCTTCCAGGTCGTATCCTTCCACTCCGTCTTTTTTTTCCTCTTTGTTTTGCCCTCACTGGAGAGAGCAGAGGCCTAGAGGCCTACGTGCCAGCCATGCGCAGCTGGCAAGTTCTCCTCCACAAAGCAGGACCAGGTGAGAGGCTGCTTTCTCGTTCCTTTCCGTCAGCAGAACCTCATGTCCTCACTGGTGACGTGCAGCTGCCTCTCGTTGCTCGGCAACAGTTTTCTCTGAGATAAGTTTGTTGTGGCCTCGCTAAAAGGCTGCGTAAACAGATCTTTACAAGTTGGGGAAGTTCGTACTGGAAGTCTTTAAAATCCCTAGTATGAAACACAGCTTGTCTAGTCAGTCTGATCTCCTGATATACAGTTTGAATAATGCACGCATTCTTATGCTGTGCTGTCGCAAATAATAAGTAACACTGTAATAATAGAACAATCTTTGCCTTGCGTTTACATTGTGCTCAAATCCCTTTTCAAATGAAGCAATGATGTGTTTTGTATGTTCGGTGTTGCTGCAAGTGGGTGTGAAATACTGTTTACGCCGCTACTTTGTTTGGCTTTAAAAAAGAGAAAAAACAGGCACTTTAAGGGCACTCTTTCTATCTTTTTGTATAGTAGATAGAATGCTTTTAAAATGTTATATTATTAAATGTTATATTATTAAAAAGTAGACAGATGGTATAATTATAAATAGAGTGGTACCTCGGTCCTCAAACTCACTAGAACTCGAATTTCTCGAAAATCGAACAAACCAGCTTGACCTTGAACTTGATCTGAATATCAGAAGTTGAACTGTGAACAATGATAAATTGTATGTGCAGGAAATGAGTCATACTTCAATGCAATTCTTACTTGAATGCCTTCTTCACAGACTGGACGGTTAACCAAATAAAGCAGCGCAACATTACAGTAACTAACAATAAATTAACCACTAACTTACGTGTACTATTAGAGCATTTATGTCGTTTATTTAAACTTTGTTTTACTTTTATTTTAAATTAACTGTAAACAAGTTCAAACTGCTTTACATGATATTCGGGAGAAATAGCAGATTACGTATCGGAACTGCCTTGGATACAAACGTCATGCGTGTAACTAAACTCTTCAGCCAATAAGGACAAAGGTGTGTCGTCACTCAGGCGGTTCCAGTTTGTGCAGCCAGGTGAGAGGTTGCAATGCATCTAACTGTAATGCATTGCTTCAAGATTAGAATGCATTACTTTAAGCCAGGGCTGTAAGCAAGTCGAACGTACGGAAGAGGATTAGTGCCACCATGAAAATATTATTTGAATTCTGAATTTAATGTCAGAATTCTGACTTTTTTTTCAGAATTCTGAGAAAAAAGTCAGAATTCCGACTTTAATGTCAGAATTAAAGTCAGAATTTAAATAATATTTTCATGGTGGCCCTAATCCTCTTCCGTACGAAGGCACCCAATGACTGGACTGGGGAGATAAACTGAAACGCAGACGTAATGCAGAGGACTAATGACAATGTTTTATCCTGTTCATTTTGTGTTTAAATGCTAAAAAAGAAATATTTAGGTGTAATTTTTGGGGGCCGGGAACCAAGTAATTGGTTTTCCATTATTTCTTATGGGAAAAATTCGATCAGAACTCGAACTTTTTAGGATTTGATCCGGAGTCCAGAACGGATTAATTTCAAGAACCGAGGTACCACTGTACTTGCTCAGTAATGCATATTGTCTTTATATTGACTAATGCACCTAATAATAATAATAATAATAATAATAATAATAATAATGTTTAACTTTAAGGACATGTTCAGGATTTAGAAACTTTTATTAGGACTGTTATGTTATAAATTAAAAAGCTGGAGTTTTAGGAATTATGCAAAAAGAGTGTGCCCAGGAAACAGAGTGTAGTTTCTGTGTTTTGGGCGCATGCTCGAAACCAACGGCGTGTAGTTTCCATGTTTTGGGCTCGGGCTCGAAACCTATGTCATATAGTTTTTGTGTTTTGGGTGCGTGCTCGAAACCGACGGCGTGTAGTTTCTGTTCCCAGTAGCGTGTAGCGTGTCTGATGCAGCTTGCTGGGTCAAGCTGGATGAATATGTATGTGATACGCTCGGACATATTACCTGCAGTGGGCTCTGCTGGTAACACCTACTCAGATCAAAGCTGCCATTTTTGCTCATTTAGCTGTGCTCGGTGGGGTCCAAAGAGGCAAAAACTCATCTGAGAAATTTTAAAGCCTCTGGGCTGGACTCTGATGTCTTTCCAGGAATATTTAGATGTACATAATTTTTGGGGCAATGGAACAGCCAGTTCTAACCAACTTGGCTGTACGTTCCTCCTGCTTCCACTTAGGTGTCTCCTGCAAAGCCTGTTGGGTGCCACCATGATCACAGTAGGCAAAAATAAAATAGTGCATCACTTTAGTAGCTGACAGGTTACTTCTGTGGAAAAGTATATGTAAAAAGAGCAGCCTGACTGCAGCAGAATCGATCGAAGGAGACGTTCCAGTGGGTATTCTATCAGAAAATAAACAAAGTAAAATTAGCAGTAATTATGACACATTGCTGTAGATGTAAATATTCCTAGTTTATAAATTGCAAACCATGCTTTGCACATGTGCACATGAATCTAAAGACATGTAGGGTGCCTGGCAGTGTCCACCGATGTAGGAATGCAGCCAAACAAAAGTATTACAGAACCTAATCCAAGAAATGATATTATCTAGGTGTTTTATCAGGAAAAGAATACACTGTTATTACACCTGATAATATCTCACTTCATAATAGCTGACTCCAGAGATATACTGATGTGCAAATTAATACATTTTAAGTGTCTTAAATCTGTGCCTAGGACAAAAGAATGTTATCACAACCTTACGGTTCCTTAAGTGTTATGGACATTCACTTCGCTCTTGTCAGGTAATCACTCAATAGCTGTTGTAGTCTATCAGTATGGTAACAGAAAGCTGTCTGATCTAGGTTAGAAGGTACAAAGCTGGTATGTAAAGGCTGCTGTGGCTGTATTGGCTCACTGTCATGGGCCACAGTGAATTTAACGTAGCCTTGTCCAGATCTTGTACCAGATGTTGTCAAAGATGTAAGCGTAATCTCATAATATGCTTTAATACTAGCGTTATAAGAATAAGAATTACAGTTGTGAACTACATTTACACCCACTATTAAATAATAACAATGCTTGACTTATCAGTATGATTGGTTATAGAAAGCTAATGAAAGCGCAAACAGGCACTCCTGGGTTGGGCCCTTATATACGCAACGTGTGTAGCAAAGCTTGGAACTCTGTATGTAAGAAGCACATTCACTGGTTCTCTGAGAGGCCTAGTCCTTATGTAACCTCAGCGTGTTGGCAGCCTTTGCACCATATACAGTGCAGATCACAGCAGGCTGATATAGACAGGCTCACGTAGTGTGGCTACACATGACCAGTCTAATAGTGTCACTGTGGTGACAAGCGGGCAATGACCGTGGTGGGGACACTTCATCACCTGAACCTCCTTTCATTGCCAGGGACTGATTCTCTTCTGCAGTATTTAACCATGCCTGCCCTCAGAATAGTCCACAAGCACACACTCAGAAGCAAAAAAAACGTTGAATGTGATACTATATCTCCATTTTGTTTTACCTACTGCATGTCTGAATGAACTGAGCGGCCACTAATCCAGCCGGATCACCTGACACCTCATTCCTGCACGCATTCTGTCCCTCTGCACTCAACACAGCACTTTGTTGATGATTTATTTTTTCCTTTGCATTCAGCTTCTGCTGAATATTAAACCCATGGATCAAGGGCCCCTTGGCCTTTTTACACTCAGGCTATGCTTTTATATGCCTTTTTAGTGCCTGGGAAATGACATTGAATCCTTGTGGGCAGTCGCTGCACATGCTTGATGTTACTGCTGGCGTGGCTGCCTTGGAACTGATACCATAACCGGACCAGAAAGGTTATTATATTGGATTGCTTTAAAACATATCGGGGATGAACTGTGGAAAGATATGAGTCCCTTGAGATGACATAGTCACAGAATTCAGTATATTATAAATAATCATAGTCATAATACAATTCTTCATGGTTCAGAACTCTTAGAAGTGAGGCTAATGGTCTAGCAGAGTAATTGCTTTGCCTCTCAGACCTGTGAGATGGCTGAGACACGCCCAGGTGGATACCAACCGCTAATCTGTCACTGGCCCGCACTGGGAGGAAGAGGTCTCAGTAAAGAGAGGTGCCGTCAGCAGCGGCTAACACCGTGCCGTTTCTCTGCTGCCGTCCTCTTCGCACTTTCGTCTTCATCAGGCCATTGATCTGTGGTATTTCACCCCCAACCAGGGAAATCAGGGTAAAATTACCTGCTTGTCCTTGCATGTCCAATTCCATTAGCAGGTGCTCTTAGGTGGTCTGTGATTCATTAGACTAAAAGCTAATTTGTATAAACAATAATGATTGTTCAAATAAAATGCTCAAAGTTCTGTGTTTAAAGTAAATGAATGCATACATTTTATTTTTAAGTTGAGCTTAACCTGACTAATTAGTTGATTCCAGCGAGCGCAGAGGGTGAATCTGCTGGGGATTGTCCAGGGCAGAATTTACTTTTGGTATCTGAACTAGCTTCAGTTTCAGAACAGCCTGGCCTCTATGCTTCCTGAGGGAAGGCCTGTGTCAGACAGTAGCACAACGCAGATCTGCGATTAGCAGCAATTGTTTGAATACTGATGAATGTTGTTTAAAGTGAATGTTTGTGAAGGATTTCACCATTTACACATTAATTTAACATTTTAACATAAAATTAAAAAGTAAAGCAGCTCCTATGAATTAATCCTCCGCTGCTGCTGCATTCTAACATAGAGCACTGAAGATCTCCCTCCATTGTCACCTTCTTCCCTGTCACCTCTCTAGCTGACATCAGAACTGCTATAAATGGGAGAATTTCCTCTGCCAGCAGTTCATTTTCGCCCTCATACGAGTCAGTGCCCCTGACTTGTTGGGCCTCTGCTCTCAGGGGGCCCTTCAAACAGCTAGCCTGCTATCAAGAAGGATGACTGTATATCTGCATGTGCAGCAGTTCATAGCTTGCAGTAACCCGCTCTCACAGAAAACGCGATGATCCAGATAACTTTGCTAATGCCCCGTCTTTTACATTCCCTCTGTCCTGCTCTTTGCAGCCATTTGAGCATGATGGTGTGGTGGTACCTCTCACCCCGCAGTTATTCCTGCCCTCCTTATCCCCCCTAATGTCCTGCACATGCTTATTGGGCCAGATCTCCCCAACCATTTCCCGTTTTGCCCATGCTAGCTATTTCATTCATGTAAGATAACCACTCTTTGTTGAGTGGTTCCTTAATGATTTGCCATCTCCCCGTGATTCTTTCCATCATAATGCTCAGATATTGCAATCCCCTGGCCAGTCTTCAGTGAGGCAGCTTTATCTTGCTGCTTACCTCATCTGACCTGTCCTTGGTTCATTCACAACCAGCACACACAAGCCAGGAAAACAATCAGATATCTTGTCTTCCCAAGCGATTGTGTCACATCAGAGCTGGTGGCCCATCCCATGGAGTTCAACCGCTTTCCTCCAAAGGGCCCTGTTCTCCTGTGCCCCCACTGTACCTCACAGAACTTTGTCCGAACACCTTGCTTAATCCTGCTGTTTCTCACTGTCTCGCTCATCTTCCTTTTGGCCCTTGGCACTGCTGTCACCCCGGTCCTATCCAAATGTGCCAGTTCACCTTTGACTTCTCTCCACCTGGGTCAACGAATGGTCTCCTGAGGAGACACAACAGGATGTCCTTCTCCACCTGAAGCCTACCTGTACCTCTTCAGCCTCTTAAGTGAAACAATGTTATTGTTATTAGACGAAAAATGCTTTGACAATAAATTTCAGATTCTGTCTCCCCTAACTTTGCTAATTACTTTAATAAGAACTTCAGAGGATGCCAGTGCTTTCTTCAGACCTGGAGCTCCTGTAACAGTGGATGACCTTTCCCCTACGTTGATTGTGCTAAGCTTTTCTTCTGCATTTGATATAATCAGACTTGAAAATCTTCCGTACACCTTGGAAGGTGTTGGCATTGATGACATATCCTATTATGGATTAAATCATAGAATCATAGAGAATCCCCTAAGTGGTATGCAGAGACCTCGTTAAAAGGTGTTTCCCAGGGAATATTGTTTGGTTCCCTCTCTTTTTGCCTGTCTGTCAGATTCTTCCATCACTGTTCATATACTTTCCTGCTACTGCTGCATTGATGATAGTCAGCCTTTCCTTAAATTTTTCCCTTGGGGATGTCTATGCAGGGCCATCACTTATATTTCAGAGAACTCTGGTTACTCTTTTGAGGATATTATATGCTGTGAGGCCTCTGAGTTAGACATGTAACAATTCCTGCTGCATGGAGCTAATGTATCATTTACAATTTTATTTTACAATAATCCTCAGTGATGTCACAACAGCTAAAGCATTTCCTTGTTCTGACTTTAACAAGACCAATCTTTTGAGACTTTACTTCAACACCCATTGTTGAGAGATATGTCACTATAAAAGCACTGTAAAAACATAACAGATAGTACTGCTATAATCTGTTATGAAATTGCTACTTCTCAGTTAATTTTGTCAAGTGAATATGATAAAGTGAAAAAGACCCTGATCCATGTTATTTTGATAATTTCTTCATAAATTCTGTGTAATGTTTATCACTTTTTAAAATCTGTCCTTTAGGTACCTTTTTACTTTTTATTAGGCTGTGTTTACAACTCGCTATAGGTCATGATTTATACTCTATCAGTTACTCTTTTTGTTGTTTTTCTCTATTTACAGTTGAAATTTTGCTAGTTGTACTTATATGCAACGTTGCCTTGGAGGTAGATAAATCATAACCTCTTGACTTGAGGGACTGACTGCTGGAAACAATGATTCAGTTCTGAGGCCGTGTAACTATTTATGGAGGTCCATTCATCTTTGTGTAGGAACCACTGCGGAAAGTTCAGTGCTTGCCATCGCTGCTTCTCGGAAATATGGAGTCAAATGTGATTGATTCCATCTTCCATCTTCCAGCTGTTTTCAGCTGGTTTATATTACGGGGTTTTACGTCATAGGAATCTCTATATCCAATTTTCAGGATAGAGATGCAGGAAAGCAACTGGGAGAAAATCTGTGCAACAATATTTGTTTTCTGTACTGATGTGTCATTGTGGAAACCAGAATCGCTTACTGGTCAAGGCAAAAACTTCCCTTTGTTACTACATTTAGAATCTCGAAAAATGTATTCAAGAAATGAAGAAAATAAGACCTAATTACCATGCCACTCACCATCTAAGATGAGCCAAAGTGATATTCTGCTCATAATGACCCAGTTTAAACTGTAAGAATTGGCTGAATTTGCGAAGCACTAATAGGGATTCTGATTGAGGATGACACCAAGTTGTTTTGCTTATAAGAATCTTCATCATATTATTTTCACACTGTAAACTGCATTTTAGGATGTTCAGCTGATTTTTTTAATTGGAGGACAAGATGATGAAGGTTACAAAGGCATTGAACAGATTACAGTGTACAGATGTTTTTTTACTCTCAATCCCGGCAGTAAAATTGTTTCTAAAGTGATTCCAGCCGTGATTACTTGGCCCATTCATTTTTAAACTATGAAGCTATAAACAGGTTTGATGAAAGTTGCCATGGGAGTGTGTGTGAGCTACTCAGACAGAAGAGTATTTATGGAGGAGGATTTATGGACAAGTGTACACAGACACACACACTCACACCATCACACACACGGACAGACACACATACACCGACATAGACACACACACAAACATGCACACACTTTTTAACCCATATTTTATAAACAGTGACAAAGCCAGCAAAATACACAAGGTGTTTATTTGTCAGCCTAAAACTTGAAAAAAGTGTAGCGATTGGTAAGAGTGAGAGAGGGCATGTGAAATGTGTCTGTGGCGTTTATTTGGAGCTTGGAATATATTTATTTACTTGCCTTGCAGTCTGAGGGAGTTAGTGTAGACCCAGTAATAGCACTTTAGTCAGATAATTCCTTAAATCATTTAAATTATGCACCACGTTTGTACCTGAAAAGCCCTCTGTTGTTTGTTAGTTTGTTTATTTTATGCAAATATTATCCTGCATTGTATCTGTAGCTGATTATGCAGCTGAAAAAACAATACTTTCCCAGTTATTGGCAGACTTGAATCTTACTGTATGATAAATATTGCTTTATGTAAATATTTATGTTCGTGTGTGTATACCAAATCACAACAGTTTAACCCTTTTTCGTACTGCACATCAATACCCTGTTTATCATGAGTGAGTTATGTTTTTCAGTCATTCTTTTAACATTAAAAATATTTTATACTCAACATTTTACTTAATAGCCTGTACTACACCTCAGTAAAGCCATGTGAAATAGAGTAAAAATAATATGTTTTGCCTATACAACATTCCGCCTATGATATATGGATGACGTGAGGTTCCGTTCTCCGGATCTGCTGATCCTTCTTTTTGCTGTACCATGCAGTGCCAGTTCAGGTCTTTGCATCCATGAGACTGCAGCAGCTTTTGGAAACAGGTGGCTGCTGCTTCCCCAGAGGCACATTCTTCAGCCCCGTTTTTGAGCTAGAAAATGGTGCCCAGGATGTGTTTAAAAATGCCAGCCCCTTTCGGCGTCTGAGCTGGGTCTGCCGGCCGATGGAGCCCTTCTGACGGAAGCCTTTTTGGGAAGCCGCTGCGCCGGACTGTGCGGATCTCGCGGGCTGTAGTGTCACACCGAGTCGCCGTGAGACCAAACGCATTCGATATGTGTTTGATTTCCTTTTTGGAAAAGTCTTTCTGTGAATGTGTAAGTCTTTTAAAAAACATGAGTAGCACATTTTGATTAACATTTCCCTTCAGGATTAATTAATTACAACAAAGCTGTGAATAGTTGATTACAAGATCTGGTAATCCTATTAAAATTCATAATTAGCTGCTTTTTTCCAGTCACGACAAGGTAATGAATGAATTACTTGAAAATGACCTGAAATAAATACTGGGAAATGGCCCTGCTGCCAAACACTCGTTCTGTGTAAGGAAGTCAATTTTGCAGATATCGCTTTATTTGAAATAGCAGTTAATTTCAATATACACATCCAGTAGATAGCTACAAGTCCAAAGTTTTAGTATTTTAGTATTTTTTTGTGAATATTTGGGTTAAAAAACGCACATTACAATTGACAAAGCAAATCTAGCCCTGTGGCAGTGTTCAGAAAAATTGAAAGTCGTGTATATACCTTGGATTTCTCAAAATAGCCACATCTGCCTCAATAACAGGCAGGTGTTTGGTGCAGAAGCCTGAGCAGGAAAAATGGGGCCTGTCTTTGCAGTAGCTCCCTGGGGTGTGAGCTGGCCGCTTGCTTCGCTTTGACCCCGACTGCCGCCTGCGTGTCTGACCCTGGGAACGTCGGATGCAGAACTCATGCGCTCTGCTTCTCTGCATCTAGCACATGCGCAGTGTTTGGACCCAAATGTTTTAAATCCTGACTCAAAAATCCAGCACTCTATTCAACAGACACATATTTACAGGGTAAGACTCAGGTGAAGACAGTTTAAGAGCTGGGGGACGGCAGCATTACAGGATCTGGGTTCGAGTCTGGGACTGACCAAGGTGAATGTAGGTCAGTTGGTTGGCTGGGGCTGTGACCCCCCCCCAGCTATTGGGCTTCTGCACGCCGGCTGACCCTGTGCTGTGACCCCCCAGGTCTTTTAGAAAGGCTAATTCAGCATTGAGTTGTTTTGGGCAACCTTCACAGCTTGAGTGCTATTTGTTTGCGCATAATATGAAAACTACAATTTGGAATGAATATCAATTTTGATTGTATGTTAATGAGAGCATCTTTAAATTCCAAAAGCTCATCATGGCTAGCTGAATAGGAGTGGCGGAATGCTGCTTTTCAGAGTGAGCTGTCTTTAGTGTGCTTTTCGGTGACTTCTGGCTGCCCAGCACTTCCCCCCAATGTTTGTCAATATAACAAATAGTGTGTGATGCGTGATGTGTAATGCCTTGTTGTGGACAGCTGTGGATTTACTGTGGCTGTCATAAGGAGGGGATGAAATGTTGGCAGGTTAGCCGCTACTCTTTCTCTCAATGTGCTTAGAGATTTTCGGGGTGTACTTAACTCTTGTTACTTTTGCTTGGTGTTTGTGTTCTTCTGCAGAGTTTAACTGAACAAATTCAGCATCATAAGTGAGATACCAAAGATAGATCGATAGCATCAAGTGATATAGACACGAGGCTTGAAGGATGTTGACCGACGTCTTTGACATCGAACTTTTTCGAGTTGAAGTGTTCTACAAAGGTCATATGACTAAATGTTCACATGAAAATAACATAAAAATCACAACATTTCTTAGGAAGACTGCTTGTTTGGAATAAATAATTTGCTGGCAGCATTTTTTTATGCCTGTTAGTTGTGTCTAGCAGAAGGCTTGTACAGCTTCCTCAAGCTGATGAATTTTGACAGGTTTTTCTCCCTAATCCTTGACAGATTGTCAGAATCTCCTTCTGAGGATCTCTCTGTCTTGGCTCCTTTCTGGTTTTGGATGTGGTGATTCTCCCACTCCCCCAGGCCGCCCAGGCGAGACACAGCGCGCGCTACGGCTGCATGGATCACTGTGTTTTTGAGCGGGGATCCGTGCAGGAAACCGGGGCGTTGGGCATTCCGAGCTGCGGGACACACAAAGCGCTGACCTTCTATCTCCGCCGTTTATTTGTGAGATGCTGCACTAGGAATGCCGTCCCTGGGATCTGCACTCGCGGACATCACAGACACGTTCAGACGTATTGCAGTTATCAAGGGATGACTGTTCCAGGCGTGGCTCCCAGTCTGTTTACCAGGCAGAACTTACATCTTGTACGCTTCTCTTAGCCCCGATGCCATTTCTCAGACAGCGTCAAGTGGACTATGAATGTCCTGAAGATTTAATGCGACAGTAACAAAAAAGCAAGTAGTTTCTCTACATGAAGTCCCTATCAATTCAAAAATATAAAACAGAAAAAAACAAAGTATTGCATTTTCTACATGCGGTGCCATTTGGGATGTTTGAATCGGTTATGGTTCATATCCAATTAAAAGTTCTTATGCATAAGCTTTTTGGTCTTTGAAGATTTTTTTCATGCCTTGCTAAATAATTCCTTGTACTTTTCTCATGCACTTTTGCTTTTATGTTTTTTTCCCTCTACATGGTTTACTTTATTTATTTATTTATTGTCCCTCCATTCCTCTTGATGTATAGATGGCCCGATTGTTTCACGTCAGTCAAAGGAAGATAATGCTTTTGCCTCAAGGTGCCAGACTGTAGAATCAACACCATTTGGTGTGCTTGGACTAACTGCTCGTTCAGAGCCCTTCGAGAACATGCCCGGCCATGAGAACACTCTAATATTCTATTATCAGAACATTATCTGTGCTAATTAGATCTTACCCAAGTGCATGAAAATATCTTCCATGCATTCATCGATGTGTCGGCCAGAAATGTTGTGTTAATTAGTCACGCTGAGATGGATCCAGTTACAGTATCTTCTTTAATACTCACTAACCACCCAGTTTCATTATATTGGCAGAGAATGGCTGGAATTCAGTCATGTGAATGAAAATGCACAAGTTTTGGTATATTGTGAATGATTAACCATATTAAAACAGGGTAATTATCTTCAGAATCCGTCAGTCTATCCTTTCATCTTCCAGCTACTTTTCATAGATTGCATCCTAGGCTTTAACACACAATCCCAGTAATTTCAGGCTTTTCCCCCCACTGTAGCTATTATTATTATTTTTTTCATACTGTTAAAATTTAGTGGTGAGTATTTTATAAAGTTGCAAAGATATGATTCTTGTTTGTATTACTGTTTGCACAAGGTACGAGTTATTTGGATGTGTATTGAAAAAAAAGTAACCGATAATTGCTCTGCACTTTGCTTGAAAATTACATTGTTATTTGAGATGACTCATTGTTTGTATTTGTATTGTAATATTAATTGTTGAATGTCAGTTAGTTAAGATAAATAATGTCTGCCCGTAAGTGTTCTGATTATTTCTGACGTCATTGACAGTTATCAGGCGATTAATGGCTCTCGCGTTTGCATAGGCCGTGTGCCTATAATTAGATTACAAGCTAAAATATCATGCACTGGTTCTACTTGGATATTCAAATATTTGACTATTCAGATTATGCAGGTGTCACACTGAAGCCAGCACTTCAGCTGCACTGCATTTGACGCTGATGAAAGGGGAAACTTTAACGCTCGTCTGCCACCTATTTCTCAAGGTTGCACTGAGAGTGACCCGATGTAGCAGCTGAGTTGCAGTCGGGCCAGTAAATTATAGCTCAGCCTTCCGTTTAACTGTTTAATGAACTCCTCACAGCGCTGCCTAATACAAATATTTGACCTCTCTGACAGTGACGGATGAATCTTAGAATTGTGCAAGCTTACCATTAGCATGTCAAATAACATCATTATTCATAATTACTTGAATTATTGGACCGAAATGAGAAAACTTAATGGAAAACAAATCCCGATTTGGCCGTATTGCTTTTTGTTAGGGAGTGAATACTCACTTTTACAGTAGTTTCAGTTCTACACAAAGCCCTTGCATAAATGCAGAGTGTAAAGGACATTGTGAACGTGTACCGTTTTTAGGTAATAAACATACACCTGATGCCCGCAGGTTTTAAGCATCTGGATAATTCTTGACACAATTCAAGTGATTGCAGATTGTTCAAGAAAGATTGTGCCTCTGTGAATATGGGCGGTTAGCAAAACATACAGCAAGGCACAGCAAAAGAGTAATTACAACATACATCACTGCTAAACAAACCAATGAATAAATGAACAAGGAATATTCTGTGTATTCTCATAAGTAATATGATAATGTGTAGCCACTTCATTAGGTACACTAACGCAGAAGCAGGCATCACAGTTATGTGTGTCTGCAGAAGCGTCTTTGGACATCGTTGTTGTACAGAGTTGCTATTTCTGCCCTTGTGGCCGTCCTGATAGCTTTAATGAATCTGGCTGTTCTTCTCTGACCTCTCGCATGAACAGGGTGTTTTAGCCACTGAACTGCCCTTGACTGGATGTTTTTTTGTTTATGTGAAGTCTAGACAGTAGAATGTGTGATAAACGCAGGAGGGTGGGCTGGTTTCAGGATGTTCCTCCCCATTTAAAAACGCGCTTATCCTGGCTCTTGTCCTTCCTAATGCTTGGCAGAGCAGTAGTGACCTCTGGCCCCGTCTACATGCACTATGTGTTTATTTGGAGTCACACGATTCTCTGTTTGTTCTGAAAAGTATGCCGGTATTAACAAGCAGTTTTGCCTAATAAAGTAGCCACTTTATGTTTGTGTGTGTGTGTATACATATATGTTTATGTAAAAATGTTCGTATAAATTGTTGATTTCCCTACAATGTAGTGTAACCAGGATCATGTTTGTCCATCCTTTTCTCATTTTTCACTCATGTAGATAATGCAGCTGTTTCTGCCTTGGCCTGTTTCTTCCCTGACATGTTTCTGCCCCGGCCCATCTCGGCCCTGGCCTGTTTCTGCCCCGGCCCATCCCGGCCCTGGCATGTTTCTGCCCTGGCATGTTTCTGCCCTGGCATTTTTCTGCCCCGCCTCATCTTGGCCCTGGCATGTTTCTGCCCCGGGCCATCCCGGCCCTGGCATGTTTCTGCCCCATCCCGTCTCTGCCCCATCCTGTCTCTGCCCTGAGTCGTCTTTGCCCCCTGCCTGTGTATGCCCTGTCTCTTTCCTGCTGCTTTCCTGCTTTCTTGCAAATGGGCACCTTTTTATTTTACCAGGTGCCAGACAGAGGATAATAACCACAGGGTTACTAATGATTTGGTAAAAGGATAATTAGGGATTACCACATAAGCCTAAATTGACAAGTTAGACCCTTTAAGTAATTGAAGTCCTTTCAATGTGAATTTTTCATTAACAAAGTGTATGTGTTTGTTCTCAGTGTATTATGATTCCTGTTTCCAGTGCCTTAGTGTGAAATGTCTTGGATATATGTTTACACTGACCTAGTTTTTAACGTCAATGGCTATACGTTTTTTTTTTTTTTGGATGCCTGCCATCTGTCCTAATGAGCAGACTGCTGTTTGTTGCTAATGCTGGCCCCACATTCTATTAATGAGTGTTTTTTTGGCTCACACAAAGGAAACATGTTCTGTTTAGTTACATTACCCATTTGTAAAATTTTCATGTTGTCAGTTAATTTGCTAATTGTTTCATGACTGTGGTGCTTGTAAAAAAAAAACAAAAAAAAACTAAAAACGAAATATTTATGGAGAATAGCCATGATTAAAATACGTACAGGCCACAGCAGAAAATGAAAGATTGCTTTGAGCCAATAAAAGAATCCTTTTTGTTAAATAAACAGAAATATGTTGTGCATTGAAGGTAAAAGTGGGCAATCACAATCTTGTAATGATAACATTTATTGAAAACATTAGTGAACTGAAGATAAAGGAAAATGTCAGTAAAACATGGACATTGATCGATAGGACATTCAAATTATTAAAGGTGATTCGCTGTAGGCCAGTTAGAGCAAAAATGATCATTTCGATTTTCAACTTATATTTCAAAAAGTGTATACTAAACATTATATATCTGTTATCCAGTTGTAGTTATTTTGTGTTTTTTTTTTTACTTTTTTATTTTTAATAATTAATTTTTAAGCACTCTGTATGACAGCAGCAGGTTCGCGAAGGTGTCATTCTGTCTAATGGGAAGCTGTCATTTTCATCACAAACTTTCATTTACTACGATATACCTGGAAATTTTCAAATAAATGAAATACATTTTTTAAAGGCAGAACCAAAGGCATTGTGGGTATGGATGTTCATTAAATTGACAATTATTAAAATATGATAAAAAAAGAGAATTACTGAATTCATAAGTTGCATAATGCATTTTGCATTAAGTTGGCACATTAAATGGCCGCATTTCCCTCTCTGCACAGCCTGATAATGGGTTGCCAAATGATGTGTTTTATTCTTGCTATCCAAATTAACTGATTGACTTGTATTCACACTGCTGTGTTCCTGGGCAGATCTACGTCAATGAATACAATCTTGAAATAGAATACTGGGATGTAATTAGGATTTTTAATGAGTGGAAGAAAACTAAACAGGTCTGATAAAGCCAAAGGTGGAGGCTATTAAAAGCTGGAAGCAACTCATGTGCAGGTTTTTTTACTAACTTCAGTTTCTATAAACATCTAATGCTCCAAGAGAGAGAGGAGAAAAATCGTTTTTTGTTTCTTATGCTGATTGGTTTCATGTACTGTTAGATTTTGTATCTGCCGAAAAATTTAAATTGTCTCTAAAAGAATGACTCATCAAATGGTTTGTTCTCTGTCACAAGAAAGCATATTTCAGGATTGAATATTAGTTAAGGAAGCACTCAGAGCCAACGCAGTCAAATTTTGTTGTTCCCATGAACCAGAATAGGTTGATTAAAAAGTCTGTGGGTGTGATTTAGGTGTGTGCTTTTGTATCGAGGAGGAGTTTGATTGGCCAAAGTATTCAGTCATTAAGTGTTTCCAGTGTTTCTGGATTGGCTCATTATGGCATTAATAGGCTCATTAGAGCACCTCCCAAATGAGAGATTCCTCTTCATGAGTTTAGGTCCCTAGGTCCAGTAGCATGGAGGTGCTCCCGAAGAAGCTGGGTGCAGTTTCAGTTATCCACTTGCCAGCTTGGGTTTGACAGGGACTTAAACTTCAATCCTGGATTGAGTTCATTATTGAGACTCAGAGCGAGCAGCCGTAAGGTAAATTATCACTGATTCAAGAGCTTATCCTTTAAATTTTCAGCTTTTGATTTTTGAAAATGTTTTTTAATCAACAATCGATTAATCAATTATCATAGCGTATAGCTATGGATGTTTTGCCGTAGATGGCAGAGCTACGAGGCCAGTGCAGATGGGTCCCCCAACAGATGTGACAGGCGTGCCATCTGACTGGCTCAGAGCCGTGTGGAGGCCTTGTGCTCTGCCCCTGGTGGAGCTGTCAGGGGCGATGCCAGGCGAGCGCGGCCCCTCTGTCCTCTGTGCCCCTCTTAAACACAGGTTATTACCGCAGTCAATCAGCGGCTGGCACACCGGCGCTGTTTCCTGCTGTGAGTGTAGTCTGTGGAGGAGAGCAGCCGATTGCTCCTCTTCCATCAGATTGGCAGGACCCAGGAGGACCACAAATGCCCTGCTGACCTCCACCTCTTCAGCCCCCCCTCCCCTAATGAAAAGTTAACAGAGAGGCCACATAACACACTCACAAACACAGTGACAGATAGAGAGGCCACAAATAGTAGATGCTTGTTGCATTGTCCTTTGGGGGGCTGTTTACTCTTACGGGCCGCTGCCGCGCGAGTTTTATTTGGATGATTAAGAATGGGGTTTGTGGGAAAGCTTTAAAGGGTGTTCTCCAAGTAGAGAGAAATGGAAGAGGATAGAAGGGTGTGTATGCGCAGACACAGAAGGGTGCCTATGCGCTACAACGGATATCTAGACAGGCATTCGAAAACATATTACCAATGAAATGTTGCTTTAATATGTAGGTATTAAAAAAACCTGTCATAATAGGGAAAAGTACAGTATTGTTAATGTATATTTATACATTGACGCATTCTTGTTGGGTGTTAAAAGTAGGGTTTTATCGATATCATTGTCAAAGCAGGCAAAACACTGGGCTCACTGGTGAATTATTGATGCATCTGAGTCCTTGCTAAGCAGGAATGCCTGAAGTCATTGACGCTGCGCTGGTGTCAGGCCTTGGAGAGTCTGTCGCCTGTCTTTTTAAATTGTCAATCTAATGTGCTTTTCATTGCTGCCTGTGATAATGTTGCATTAGCTGGGGCTGTCCTGTGGGGGGCGCTGCGCTGCCTGCATGGCTCGCTTTGTTCTTTTCAAAAAGAAGAAAGTGACTTGTGCAGCCCATGGCACCATGTCTCACTGCGAAAACACTCTTCCTTCCTCTTCCTACCAAGCAGTGTCCGTTAGCCGGTTAAAGTTATCCAGATCCCTACTATTTTGAATATGTCATCCAGGGGACTAACCAGTAGAAAGTTATGAGTTGTTCGAGATAAGACAACTAGGCTGAGCATCTGTTTCATGTTTCAGCTAGCACTATAATTAAACATTACAAGTACTGTGTCTTGTTAAAACCTGCATTTTGTGAAATGGCATAATGATGTACAGGCATTATCTTTTATTCGATATGTGAATGTTCTGTCTGCAGATTTTTAAGGATAGGAGTAATTTCATTAAGACAATGAAAATGCCTGCAAGATAATAAGACTCATAGGTGTTTTCATGTCTGAATAGTTGTGCTGAAGCATTTTGCCAGAAATGACTTTTTGAGTACTGGTAAGTCTCTGTTAAGCTTGCTCACTGTCATGATTACTGTTTATTTCTCTTGACAGATTTGCTCAAGTTGCCCCTGGTTGCTTATTGATCCTTTCTTGACAACATTTTCAAGTGTTTTCAAAGATTCTTGATAAGTTTAGGTCAAGACTGATGCCCACACATCACTCAGAAGTGCCCGGAACACTAAAGAGAAGTAGCCGCCATGGCTGGCAAGAGGAAAGCAAAGCACTTGAATAATCCTGGGAAAGTGTGGTGGAAGGTTATCTTCTTTGTAACACAGCGCAGCTCGCAGATAACACAATTCTTCAAGTATTGCAGCATTGTGGCAGCCTTATGCTATAAGCTAAACCCCATCTCAGTAGGGACACGAAAACTTGTTGTGACAGAATAAAAATGGATGTAACAAAGTACAGGTTACCAAAGCAAAACAGCTTTTATTCAGTTGAAGACTTAAGACCAGAGTGAAAATGTACCTTTTAGCAACACGATGATCTGAAGCACTGGACTCTGAGCACCGCAGATCTGAAGCACAGGGTTCGAAGTACTGCGGATCTAAAAGGTGGGGCTTTAAGTACTGCGGATCTAAATTACAAGACTCTAAGTACGGGGGTTCTGAGATGCGGGGTTCTAAGTACTGCAGACCTAAAACGCAGGGCTCTAAGTATGGCGGTTCTGAGATGCGGGGTTCTAAGTACTGCAGACCTAAAGCACAAGACTCTAAGTACGGCGGTTCTGAGACACGGGGTTCTAAGTACTGCAGACCTAAAGCGCAGGGTTCTAAGTACCTTACTTAACAATAAAAAGCTGAATGTCTGCATATGGCTTAAAGCACATGCTTGAATCCTATTGACAGTCTGTGCAGAAATTGTTATCCATTAGTATCCCCTAAGCAACTTGAGTGCTCAAGCAATTATGTCAAGAAGGATGGATGGACAAAACATGCATCAACAAAAACTAATGGCACTTCCAACAAAAACTTTGAATCAATCGTATTTTTATGATAAATATAATTAGTTTGGACACGGCAGTTTTGTATAAATGATTAAGCTTTCAAAATATGCACAGTTCTAGCACTAGTTTTATAATTTCTTGAGTTGTGTTTGGATGTTTTGGTGTTGGTGATGTTCTAAGAATTGTTGTGTGTGGCTAAAAACCATTAAAGAATTAACGCATGTTAATGGCTGCAATGTGGGGGTCGCAGAATCTCTGCTCATTGGTATTCATTCAAGAGACTGGGTCTTAATACCAGCTGTGGTTTTCCAATCAGTCACAAATGCGTTTTCGCAGATAGCTTACTGAATAATTACTGCCCTGATTGTCATTATTCTTCTCTTAGCCCCGTACGCTTTACAGTTAATGTGACCTCTACTCGTTTGTCCGCAGTAAATAACTCTTGCGTAGCAGCGCAGAGCTGACTGAAGAAGGTTCTGGAAGAGGTGTGGCTCCTCCGCAGTATTTTGATGGATGATTGTTGATAGCAACTGTACTGTGGAACACAGGGTCATGATTGTAATTAATTTTAATGTAATCATTATATATTTTTTATTATTCATTTTTAGCATTAATATTTGAGCATAGCAAAGACAGTGTTGTGCGCATGAAGCTGATTCCTGCTAGTTTATTAGTCACCATGTGAACAATTTGACTGCAGTAACCTTTAGATAAAGGCAGCAAAGATTTATTTAACCTCAATATGATCAAAATGAACATCACAGACTTGCTTAATGTTTTAATATAATGGTATATATACGTAATGTAATTATTAAAGCATTAAAGTCACCAAATTTAATGAAGCATTTACCCAGAAGTGTGTTTGGGGAATATCTGTATGGGGAGAGTCTAGAGCCCACTCTCTAACACACTGTGTGTCCTTTGTGTTGTGAGCCTCTGTTCCCACATCACTGACCTGGAGATATTCCTGTTATCTTCTCTGTATGCAGGCCAGATATCATTTAGCTTTACATTTAGCTGTTATGATCTGCTAATGATTTTGACCTAAAGCAGCAGTGTAAATTACTTTATAATAATCAGGGTCTTTTTATGAGATGAACTTAAGTTCCATGGAGTGGTTTGGGGTTTTAATACACACATACCATTTATGGTCATATTATTATGGGCTTAACTGGGATTTCTTTTTAAAAAAAAGTAGCAGCATCACAGCCCTGGAGCTGGAGATTCGAACCCTTATCCCAAACCAGATGCCTGGAGTTCCCATGTTCCCTTTGTAGTGGACATGCCTCTCCCCAGCCCTATGCCCCCCCCCCCCATGTAAGCTAGATAGATAAGTATGAGTGAAATAAGATTCACTAGAGCATTCAGGTAATTTAGTAGTTTGTTCTTAAAAGGGTTTTTGGAAAACATATTATGATGTAAGTATTAGAAACATCAGCCTGATTGATTGTGCGTCAAAAAGTACAAAATAGCCTTTTTTTTAAAAAAATGGCCCTTATATGGAGTGTTTGGATTGGACTGTGGTATTGGAGTATATGTACTTGGGTATTGGAGTATGTGTACCTGCATATTGGAGTATATGTACCGGGGTGTTGGAGTATATGTACTGGGGTATTGGAGTATATGTACTGGAGTATTGGAATGTGTTCAAGATCAAGCCACTATAACTCATAATCTTGCAAATTATGATCATATTTCTGTCAGCTAAATATATGAATTAATGTAAACACTGACATTGGTTTGGTATTAAAGTAGCCATAGAATATCAGTGAGCTTTAAACTTTTCTGCATGCTGGCTGCAAACATATTTTCTGCGATTAAGGTTAGGTTTGAAAGGTATGATGACTTTTGCATTTGTATTTTTTATGTTCTAATTTGGGCTTAATTTGCATCTGTATCTGTCACTGTGTTTATGAAACACTGTGTTTGTGTGTTATGTGGCATGTCTATCTGTCACTGTGTTTGTGTGTTACTGTATGTGGCCTCTCTGTCTGTCACTGTGTTTGTGTGTTATGTGGCCTCTCTGTCTGTCACTGTGTTTGTGTGTTATGTAGCCTCTCTATCTGTCACTGTGTTTGTGAGTGTGTTATGTGGCCTCTCTATCTGTCACTGTGTCTGTGTGTTATGTGGCCTCTCTATCTGTCACTGTGTTTGTGAGTGTGTTATGTGGCCTCTCTATCTGTCACTGTGTTTG
>JABFEA020000130.1:14393850-14414859 GCA_019775915.2 Cyphomyrus plagiostoma | reverse complement strand
TATATATATGTGTGTGTGTGTGTGTGTGTGTGTATATACACACTTACAAACTTGCAGACACTTGTTTTTTCCTTTCAGCTTCATACATTATATATTTCTATAAGAATACAGATATTTTTAAAAAACAAATGTTTTCTGAAAATCCAGAGTAATGAATAGATGAATGAGCATTGCAGTAAGTTTGCAAACCCTGTGTTACGTCCTCGGGTAAGTGTAGGGCGAATAAAGGGAGTTCCAGGCAAGCGAACGGGAAAACGTGGGTTTAATAGCACAATACACCGACATATAGCAACGTCACACAGGTGGAAATGATGGGTAATCACAAGAGGTAACGAGGTGGGCGTGGCACACACAGGAGGAGCGGACGGCGCTGGACATAACACCCTGCAAAGTTTTTTTTTTTTTTTTCGGGGGGGTGGTGAATATTTGTGCTCGGATTTTAAGCATGGTTCGCAATCTCCCAACAGTTCAGATGCTTGTTACAGCTTTATTGTTATCAGTCACAAGAAAGAATGTAAATTCCTGCAAAGAGTTACATGTTGAGTGATTATTTTTTGACAGGTGAAACCTTCTGTGTTTAATGCCTTTTGCTGTGGGGTGATTGTCTGGATGTGAGCGGTGGCATTTGCCAAACTCCTGCTTGCTTGTGATGTTACAGGCCATGGAGTCTCCGAGGCCTTCAGATAACACACGACCGGTTTCATTAAATCAAACGGCGGCTTCTTTCCACGGGGCCACGCTTGCAAGAATGTTTCCTTAGAAGGCCGGACAGCATTGCCGTGTGTGCTGATGGCTTTTCTTGGACCAGCCAAGTTTGGTGTTCTGGGGATGGGAAGAGAGGGGAGGGGGGCGAGGGGGTGTCCTGGAGGTACTAATGACCTCCTTTTGTCTGTTTTTTTTTCTTCTCAAACAGCAGAAGGAATCATTCCCCCCAGCATAAATACCATGTACATCTCCTGGCACCACTTCCCAGTTTGAAGGACTTGTCGTAACTCAACTTCAAATTAGTTATGCTGCTATTAAAAATTATTTATGAAAAATCTCATGTCTTCTCTGAGGGTGTGGTGGATGTGTTTGAGCAGGGTATAAAATCATGGGGCTACATAACTTGTTGAATTACAACTTGGGAATAATTTGTAAGACTTTGTTTAATTTACACAGGCAGATAAAGTGAGGTTTAGTAATATTATTTTGGCTTGCAGATCAGCAAATCACAGCTCGCAGAGCACTAAATATTTAAAGGAGTGTCATCAATGAGCTGCAATTACAGTCATTTTTGACTTTAGTAAAACCCTATTGTCAGTGTATGTACTCAGTAATGACAACTGTGGTAAATTAAACTCAGTGAGTGTCATTTATATAGTCGTTTACCACACCCCACATCGTACGGAGGCATTAGGGAAAACAGAATTATTCTCTACTTTGGAGGAATAGTCTTTTTAAGGTTTGTGAAAAGGTCAGGTAATAGAATGGCAGGATAGGGATTCTACCTTCGCTGTCTACATTCTCATTATGATCTTGTGTCTACTTCCAGCTATTTTAACAGAACAGTGATTTCTGAGACTCACAAAGCTGTTTCCTGCTCTGTTTACTTTTTTTCCCGTGTTGGCAGCTCCACATTCGGCATGTAGGTCCTGGCCAACTGGATTCATTCTCAGGCTGCAAAGTTCATTAGCAGACAGCCAATGTGGTGCTGTGTGTGTGTCAGCTGATGCTGCTGTAGAGCGAACCGGACCCCACTGAACGGACACATTGCAGCTCTCACTGACCTCTATGACCCCACTGAACGGACACATTGCAGCTCTCACTGACCTCTCGCCCAGACGTGGCTGTCGTGCACTTGCTGTTTATGCTCTGAAGCTGTCATTTTATGGCTGTCCTTTGCCACTAGTCCTACTGATATTCCTCAAACCTTTCACATGTTCATGAATAGCATTTTTTTCTGAGTTCACAAACACAGAGACGTATAACCCCTGTATGCCATGTATTCTTTGGAACGGCCTGTGAAACCCAGGGCCAAAAATTCGAGGTTGACACCATAGTGGTTAGTCGTCATTTGGAGCATAATTTCAATTAGCTGGTGCAATTTCAACTTTCTGCCTGGAACTCGTAGTTGGAGCCCTTCTGCTGAAATGAAATCCAAGCCCGATTCATTTGACTGTCTTTGTGTTTTTCCTTTACTCCTTTTCCGCCACCTTAATTTTAATACTCGATTTTCCATGTAGCATGTATGGAGTTGGGTACTTTCCGTCACTGGCTCCAGTACTAGAGGAGGGATATAATTCCGGGCAGATGTTTTCCCTCAAAGACATGATTGCATTTGCAATGTAAAAGCAATCTGCATGCCTTGTTCTTATTACAAGCTCGGCAACCTTGCAGTGTATTAGATGAAAGCGGTCAAATAACTGTTATGGCAGATAATGCTGGGCTCAGAATGAGCTTACCACCCGTACCTCCTGCTCCCATCTGTAGGCTGGGAAAAATGAATTTAGCCGCCATTCCTCTGAGACACTGGGATTGGATCGGCTCATGCGAGACCAGAATGAGCCTCCTAACATGCTCCAGTATTTACGGCTTTCAAACTAGAAACATTATATTTCTGGCAGGCGGTGAAAAGCTGTTACTATGCATTTTGCGTCCAACCATTATGTCCAAATATGGGAGTGGAAGGTGAAGAATGAATTTCCCTTCATTTAAACAATCTGTTCCTTTATGTTTCCTGTAATTTATGTGTTCTGTTGTTATTCATGGCTCGTAATATGTTCTGTTTATGCACATTCTGGAAGTAAAATGGTGAAAAGTGGGATTGATGGCACGCAAGGTGAGGCTTATTTCTCTCCCAAGATCTTTTTCAGCAGTTAGCTAGCTGGGAATCACCACCTTTGTGGCTTCCACATGATCCCGCCTGCGAGACAGCGTGCCGTTCACTATGATCTTAACCTGAACCTCCGATCTCTGCAGACGGGGAGCTAGCAGATGGATGTCAGAAGTAAATACTGGACTCTCTTTCCTAAAAGGAAATAACCATTGAACATGTCTCTACGCTTCTGCTGTGTTTCCCCTCAAAATGTAATTTTTGCTTTCTCTTAGTGTTTCTTTTTGTTTAATTTAATTTCTATGTTGTATTTAATATTGTGCAACCCACTGCTCAACCATAAAAATGATACATTTTTCGCACGTATAGTGAACTATAATATTTTTTTGACTTATAATAACTATTTAGCTTATATTTAAAATCCCAGCATATGTAAAATACGTCTTTCCAGGGCAAGCAAACGTGTAAAAAAATACATTTTTTTAATACATTTACAAGCCATTACCAGATTATTGTGATTTTTTAGGTCGCTGACACTTGGCTGCTGTTAATGTGTCAATGTACCTCTCAGTGAGACTCCAGCTTTTCTCTAACCCTCTTTTCCTATGAGGAGGAGCAAAATTATAACATGTGACGACGCTGGAATCTGCAGACTATACAACTTCCAAACAGAAGGAGATAGCAGATACATGCTGAATACAGAAATTCGTTTCATTGTTGATTACTGAAGCCAGGCCGATGTGACTTTATGTATGTCTGACCTTCAGTTACCCTACTGAATGCAGCAAAAAAATTTTAACCTGAAATTATTTGCATGTAAATGCTAGACAGCTTTAGAAAATGTATGAAAATATGGCAAAAGTATTTGAGCTTGGCTATCACAATAAGTCACTATTTTGTATTCCATTTAGAAGTGAACAAATGATGTTATTTATTATTATTATTTCATTGCACAATATTATGTTGTGAGCCAAAAATGCAAAGAGTTCACCTTATTTGAATTTATACATTAAGAAACCATATACATGTCTGCTTTGCTAAGGTCATTTAAATAAGATCAATATTCCCCAGCGTAATGCAAACAGTATTTATTGTTGATTTGACTCTGAATTTGGCCTCTCTGCTAATATATTTTCCAAGGTTCTACCCGCTAACCTTGACCTTGATTTGATTACAGTATTGATTGTAAATGCTGCTACAGTCCTCACTGCAGCCTTTGTAAGCAGATTCTTACTTTCTCTTTTATTCTAAGATTTACGGTTGCCACACACACACACACACACACACACACTATGCTCACAGAAATACAGTACAAATCAGTACAAATATTACAAATTTATTGGTTTTATACCAAAATTATTACTTTATTAGTTTACAAAAAGTATATCACGTTAGAAACAGCCAGTGCTTGTAAGTAAAACATTAATTTCAAGTATAGTAATGAACTGAAATCCAAAATATAGTTATAAAAGGAAAACTTAATTGATAAGCAGTCACATTGGTTGCTTTTTAATTAGTTGCACCTTTGCAATAACTTGAAACACCAAACATTTGTGTTTAGTACCCTTTGGGAGCCAGTGACCACAATTGCAATTAATAGCAAAATGGCAAAAAAAAGAACTGAATCAGTGAAAAAATATGACACCTAATTAAAAAATAAACTTATATAGATTATTAGATAAATAATGAAATAATGGATGCATTTTTCTGCTCTAAATGATGAAAAAAACTTATTAGTGTCCAACATGTATGTGTTCTTACTATGAAGCATTTACTGCTATTTCTATTGGGAACCACATTTGATCAGTCTAGCTGTGAGCAGTATTGATCAGCAGCATTTAATTAATTTGCCACTGCTAATATTTGCATACTGTGGAAAGGTAAAGTTTAGATAATGCTTGTTATCTTATGGGATGTTGAAATTCTGGACTTTTATTGACTCCTCTTGACTGAAATGTAGATTCCTATCTCGACAGAATTGTCCTTTTTCAATTCAAATGGCCTTATCTGACCATTGATCATTCACCATTGATATTCTGTTGATTTTGCCTTGTCTGTGAAAATTTTTAGCTTGTATTCCAGGAAAAGGAAACAAACATGCAAGCTAGCCCACTATGACTGACTTTTTTCTTTCACTGTTTATATTCTTTGCATTGTGTTTATATTTTTGTCAAGGTGTCTCTCGTGTGATGACAAGTTGGTCAGTGAATAGAAAGATGACATCGCATTTCTGTTGCTGTAGATTCAGTCTTGCCCCTAGCTTGGTGCATATGAAATTTGCACATTTTCCCTATGTTTCCCTGAATTTCCCTGGTTTACCCTGGCTGTAGTATTTGTGTGCTGAATAATGGCATCCAGTCCTGGATGTCTCCCGCGTTGTGTCTCCAGGACTGGATCAGTGGTTATGGAGGGTTAGATGGATGGATAATCACCATCGCAGAAAAGAGGGCACAGTTATGCCGTATAATTGCACACTGTCTATATGAGATGATTTACCTTGATCTATTCAGTATTTTTTTTGTTAAGATTAGGCTTAACAAAGCCTTTTGTTAGGCTTAAAATATTTAATACTGGAGTTTAGTTTACGTGACATCAGTGCTTCATGTATGAAAAACAAACTTGGGTGCAATTTTGAAAATGAATCCAGTGATCTTTTTAAATGTAAACTCACATCTGGACAAAACTGGAGCAGTTAATCTCACTGGCTTTTGAGTTCTACTGCTCAGTTTTTAGCATGAATCCAGTTTTAAAACCCTTTTCAAACTGCTGAATGTTTTCCTTATTTCTGTGAGTCTGATATGTGTTATTCCTGCACATTGCATCAAAGGGGCATCAATTCCCTCCATGAATGCTAGCTTCTGTACATGTGTGATATGTTACCCAGGATTACTTTGCAGCCTGTCATTGTTCAACATGGGGGTTGGAGGGTGATCTCCAGCAATTGTCTTTTCATGTTGTCAGCCAGTTACACCAGGACTGAGGTTTAGCAGTCATAAGGCAGTTGAACGAATGAACGCATACCCATGGTTTAAAAAAAGCTTTTGCTGAAACGTGCCGAACATCACAGGAAGCGAATTTCAGGGCTGAAGCTTCTCCAGAATAACCTGTGTTTCAGCGCTGCGAGTTAAATCTAAATCATGTGATATGAAACCGATACATGCCTGTCTAGTTTGAGCCTTTCTCACTTTGCTCTGAGACCAAGTCACTGCGGCCTGTCAGTGCTGAGGCTTTCTGCAGTGTAGCGGAGGGACTGACGCCTGTCCAGTTTGAGCCTTTCTCACTATAACTTTCTAAGAGAGATTCACTGCGGCCTGTCAGTGCTGAGGCTTTCTACAGTATGGAGGAGGGATTGGCCCTGGGTGTCTCGTGTTAGAGCTGCGTTTCACACCTTGACCTGGTCAGCAGTGGGCTGAGGTGTGACCTCAAGCTGAGACGTGGCTGGCAACTGATCCCCTGTCACTACGCAGAGCACAAATAGTTGGAGACAGTCTCCATGGCAACGATGGACAACACCCAGTGATACAATGAGGACATGTGGGAGCAGACGGACTGTTATTTATTAAACCTGCCACTAAGGGCTGTGTAAGGATGAGCGACTGCACACTGAGCGACACTGAGCCATCTCCTTGTTTTAGTGAACTATTTGTTATTTACAAAACACTTTAAAGCTTTTTTTTATTTTATTAGTTTAAAATTTAGTAGCAGTATTAGGAAAATACTGTGTGGAGGAGTAACACAGTCCCTTGAATTTGAAATGGAGAAAAGAAAAAAGCCCTTATGTATTCGGTGTTATTTAAACTGGTTCCGCCAGGCAAAATATACACTATTCAGAAGCAGTACCAGTGTAGCACTTGGTCGTAGCAGAATGAGATAAGTGTATATGCAAGGAAAAAAAACTGAATACTGTCCATCTCAGAATTTCATTTTATTTTTGGCCCCAAGGTACTTGAGAACACTTGGATTAATTAAAGCTGTTACTGTAGCAAATGCAGATTCTAGGATGGATGACATTTAATAGTAGTAATAGTAGATCTGAAATGATACAGAAGTAAATTAGCTGGTCTTTGGTCACAGGAAAAGTAATTTACTGTCAAAAATACTTTAATATGGAATGGATCCTCTTCAAAAGTGAAATAAAACATGGTTGTTTTCCAAATATTACGAACACCTGACATTTCTACCAAGACATTTATGGGAAAAACCAAAACCTGACAAATCAAGTAATGCAGTAAACATTTTACAGAGCGTTTGTAATGTTAGAACATGTTTTATCCAAGGAAGAGGTTAAGACTTGTTTAAATTTAGTTTATTTTAAGGTTAAATATTGTATATATCGATATATGTGGATACAGTATATGTGCTATATACAAATGACTTTATGTTAAATTTCTGCATGTCTTCATACATTTTGAACAAACATGCTGGGAAGTGTTAAGAAAATTTAGTTGCAACTAGTTGTGACAGATGAATTGCATTTTTATTGTTCATGAAAACCACATTGCAATGAATAACATAAATCATTTCATTTACACGCCACGTGCATTCTTATGACCGATAATTAATACTTTAATAGTTAATAAATTAATAGTTAATAAAGTCTCACACACATCACCACTGTCCTCTTACACTAACACTACTATACCTTTATCATACTCTCTTTTATTTACTGTCATACTTCTCCTGGTCACTGCACTGTTCTCCTTGCACAGAGAACTATAGCTGCTTATATGCACGTTATATGTTTGTATGATCTGGATAACAAAGAACAACAGTAGAAGTATGTGAGTATAATGGTACATATAAATGAAGCTAATTGTATATGTGAACCAAAAGTCTAATGCATGTATCAGAGAGTAACGTTATATTTGAAATCAGATAATAGCATATGTAAGACAAATAAGTATTACATGTAAAAGCAGATAGTCATATACAAGGAACAAAATAAAGAGAACGGTGGGATATGTGAATGAGAATAGTTGTTTGTGTGAGAGAGTTTGAAAACGGAAGGGAGTTTCATTGAAATGGTACTGAATTGTCAGTTCCTCATCAGTTATCTTTGATGAAGCCTGCCTTTCCAGTTATGACTGTTATGACAAGATTGTAGACCGGGAGTGAATATCTGGAGCCATTTGACAATAGGTGGCAACACGCTACAAATTCTGAAAACACAAATTCTGAAAACACATGTAAAACAAAAAACGCTTCAAGTCCACTAAAAACATAACAGACATTTCCGGGGGACAATGAAACAAAACAGACCATTGTGGCTGGATGGTATATCAAATTTTTATTGGTAACACTGTATCGGTATATTTTAAAAATTAGCTATAGGATGACATGATACGATTAATATCAATATATATTTTTTTGTGGGTTAAAGTTAAGGCTCTATTAAAGATTTTGAATAAAGACCAATAGCATTCCTTCCTGGTTGAAAGCTACACATGATGATGCAATCACAGGTTTCAAATTACTCTGTAACTTTAAAGCTCACTCTTACCGCATCATAAGTGTTTCATTTGCATCGATAAAATGCCTTTTTCCTTTTATTAAGAAACGGTGTGCTTCTATCAATTACCTTATTGAAAGACTTCCATTTAGCTTGATAGTATTAGACATGTTTTATTTGATCATTAATGTGTACATATTAAGCTTGATACTTCAGGACCTTGAACAGTTTAATGGAATATTTTTTTATTGCTATGTTTAACTTATATTTATTTATTTGTTTTCTCCATTTTTTTTTCCAAGATTTATTTTTGTTGTGTTGAGGAGAAAATATTTTAAAAGGAGCAGCGATAATTCACCTTTAATTTCTTATACCATGTAAATCAATCTTCTGTTTAATCGGTTGGGTTTTCTTGTACAATTTGTTCAACAGAAGCACGACTGAAATTTATTTAATTTCTTTAGTGGGTGCAGGCTGTTCACTGTTTGGGGTCATGTCATGGGTTATGTACCAATTAAAGCAGAAAGACATAGGAATTGTATAGCTGTTTATTTGTTTATTATTAAATTCATATCTTCATTGCAATATTGAACATTGTTATCACACATCGCAGATACTCTTTATATTGTGCAGGCAGATTTTTTTTAAAATTGCTTTGCTACAAGTAACATTCAAAAAAAAAGATAAAAGATCAATGGTTATCAATGAACTTCTAAAGTATGAACTTTTAACAAAGTTATCATGCATCTTCATACTGTATTCATTGAACCCTTATGTTCATAGATTTGAACTTGTCTGATGTATTTGACATTGCCACTGTTGCGGATATTTTTCTTAGGGCGAATACAGTAATTGTAGCAATTATCAAAACGTGAACTTTATACTGGGCTGACATGGCAGACGGCATTTTGTGTCACACTTTGACAGGTTTGGGGGTGTATATGTCATTTGTGCATTGTATGTGTGCATGTCTGTATGTATGTGTTACAATGAATATTATCCTCAATTTTATAAAAATCTGTGACTAAAAACCTAAAAATGCCAAAGTCTTGTATTTGTTTGGTTACTCATGTTTAAGATTAGGGCTGAGTAGGTGTTAAGGTTAAGATTGGGATTAGGGTTTTTCCCATAGAAATAAATAAGGATTTGATTGATTGACTAACTGACTGACTGATTGATTGATTAACCAACCACACAAGCTAATACCGTATATTACACTTGTTATCCACATATTATCAGCAATATTCAATGATACAGTATAATACAAAACATTATTACATGTTATAACATTATATACATGTTAGTTTACATGTCAGTAGTGTGTGACGAGGAGACTAAATGAAGGACTTTAGAGACCTGATAGCTACAGGGAACAGCTGTTGGTGGAACTTTAGTCTGAGTGGGCCGTGACGTGACCTGTAGCGCCTCCCTGAGGGAGGGGGCTGTAGGACATGCTGAGCCGGATGTGTGCTTTGCTTGCTTAATGCCCAGTGCATATGTAGAGATTCAGTGTAGAGGAGTAGGTCACAGGTCGCCTATGAATTTATATGCCTTATTCACAATTCCTGTGGAATTTTGTATCAACCACAAATGAGTCAATGGGGACTTTAAGTCACATGGTGTTACCTCTGTGTCATAAGTAGCTTGTTTTCCTTTACAAGCCACTGTCAGATGTCTTGGTGTGCCCAGTGCGTGTTGTCGAGCGGTTCCGTGACCTACGTCCAGAAGAGGTTGCTGACCTGTTCAAGACCGTTCAGAGAGTGGCGGATGTTGTGGAGCGGCACTTCCAAGCCACGTCCCTGACAATCGCCATACAGGTACGTGCCACAACCTAAGGTCTCGATGCTCAGTGAAGGGCAAGGGATTGTTACAAATGAATGTGCGTGTGTTCTGCTTGACTGCAGTAGTTTTCTCCTTAATCATTTTGAACATTTTATACTGTGTTTTCTCTGCTAAAAAATACTTAAATATCGCCTCAGTACTTGGCCTGTCAAACAGCACACTTGTAATTCATTTAATTTCAAGCACTTTTACTGTACAGAATCCGTGGTTTTATGTGACTCTACAAAATATGAAGTCATTCGAATATCAGGATGTTGCCATGGACACAATTTAGCCCTGACACTGATGTGGCGACTGTTCAGTAATAACTGTGAGCATGTAAAATGTTATGAGATAAGGCATCGCATCAGCCTTAAGAACCATTATGGAATTTTCATTGTGCTTTTTAAGCGTTTCTAGGATATTTTTCGATTTGTAGTTTTTTTTAATTGTGTATAAAAAGTTGAAGCAGGTAGGGTTAAAATTATTATTGTCCATTTTTTAAATTATCCGTTTATAAAGATAAATTTATGTTCTGATTGTTTATTTCCCTTATTTAGGTTTGTTAATATAAGGTGTATTGTGCAGATCTGTTACATGATTTTTTTTCCTGATGAGGTTTACATGTTGCCACACAAACCTATTACTACCTGTCCTCCCTGAATGCGATCATAGGTAGGTTTTGTAATGAGAATTAACAGAAGCACACCCCCTACTGGAGTAATATGGAAGCACGGATGCAGACCCAATGTGACCCACCCATATACTGCTACCCTTTCAGATGTGTATTCTGCTGCTTTTTGTTTTACATGGATTTAATACTAAGTAACTGTCCTCAAAATGATATGATGTGCATTCCTGCATGCACTGTGTGTACTAAGGATAATGAGCAAAATTTGATATTTATGTTAATCTAAGGGAAATATTTTCCTGAGATATACATTTTTAATACTTTCTTTTTTTCCAGTCTCATTGTTAAATTTGTTGTTGTTTTTTAATGCTATTAGAGTATAAATAGTTTGTGGGTGGATACTTGTTCTGATGTTTTAGTACTTAAGCGATTTAACTCTGGTAAGAGGTTTTCAGCTCAGGGCTCGTGGCCTGTGGAGTGTGGTCTGTGGAAGGGGGCATGGCCTGTGGAGAGTGGTCTGTGGAAGGGAGCATGGCCTATGGAGAGTGGTCTGTGGAAGGGGGCATGGCCTATGGAGAGTGGTCTGTGGAAGGGGGCATGGCCTATGGAGAGTGGTCTGTGGAAGGGAGGGTGGTCTGTGGAAGGGGGCGGCGTGGCCTATGGAGCGTGCTCTGTGGAAGGGGGCGGTGTGGTCTGTGGAGAGTGGTCTGTGGAAAGGGCGTGGCTTGTGGGGGGTGCGACCTGTGGGGAACCAGCAGAGCAGCTGCAGGGGGGGTCACACAGATGCTTATGAAACTAACAGAATGCTGTTGTACTAATAAAACATTATTATTAAAACTACCCCTGCCAGAAAAAGAAGGGCTATTATAACCATTAATGACTTATTCGGTCATGCATTAGTATGTTTCATTTAGGGGCCCCATTTTTAAGATAACCATTAGTGACTTATTCGGTTATGCATTAGTGCGTTTCATTTAAGGGCCCTGTTTTTAAGGTAACCAATAATGACGTATTCGGTCATGCATTAGTGTGTTTCATTTAGGGGCCCCATTTTTAAGATAACCATTAGTGACTTATTCGGTCATGCATTAGTACGTTTCATTTAGGGGCCTCGTTTTTAAGATAACCATTAATGACATATTCGGTCATGCATTAGTGTTTCATTTAGGGGCCCCATTTTTAAGATAACCGTTAATGACTTATTTGGTCATGCATTAGTGCATTTCATTTAGGGGCCCCGTTTTTAAGATAACCATTAATGACTTATTTGGTCATGCATTAGTGCATTTCATTCAGGGGCCCCGTTTTTAAGATAACCATTAATGACTTATTTGGTCATGCATTAGTGCGTTTCATTTAGGGGCCCCGTTTTTAAGATAACCATTAATGACTTATTTAGTCATGCATTAGTGCGTTTCATTTAGGGGCCCCGTTTTTAAGAAAAGTTATCAACTGCTGCATTTCTTTTTCTGGTTTTGTTTTTCTTGATGTTTCAAGGTAATCATGCATGTCAATAATGAAGAATCTGTTTGCATAATCCTCTGTTGTCATTTAAATGCGATATGAAGTAAGGATGGTAATCAGTTCCAGCATTTTCCATCTGTCAATTCAGCTGCGGCACATAGATTTAGACCAGAATCACCCAACGTCAAAATTGAGATTCACTTCAAGAAGTGCTGCGATCCATCTAAAATTGAAATTCTCTTTTAATGTTAAACAATATATTCCTAAATTCCCAGCAGTGGCTAATTATCTCTTTTTGTTTCCCGTCAGGATGGCCCTGAAGCCGGACAAACAGTAAAGGTGAGAACTTAAAAATTCTCTTCTTTTAAATATATTATGAAGTCTTTGTGACAGTCATATCATATTAAATAATAATCACATTTCATTCGTGGCTCCTAAACTCTCAGGACGTGTAAATTATTAACATGCTGGTTTCAGATCGCTTGGTCTACGCTTGCGGGAAACGCCAGGGCAGTAGACTTTCAGGCGATACAGTGAATGTAATGAGGGTTATGTCAAGGGATCTTGCCCTTAGCTCTCTCTGAATCACATTTTTTCAAGTGATTGACTTGTAATGTAAGACACTGGTTTTTTGTGAGATGACTCAGTCCATGAGCTGATAACCAAGAACTGTGTAGCAAAGTCATAAATCGAGTAACTGTTGTTCCCACCAAAGAGCTATTGTCAGCCAATGAGTGTTAGTCAAATTTTTGCTTTATTTAATAAATAATAAAATGCAAATGGCTGTCTTACAGGCTTCATAATATGCATGTTCTTCTTGACCATGTGTTATAGCCATTGTGGATAAGCTCTACCATTAGTCTTTCATTGATATGATGTAGGAAAAGGTGTACTGGGGACAGAAATTAAAGCATTTTTAAGCCACTTTATAATGTATTAACAGATAGCGACAGGTAAATGCTGATATATACGTAAACTGTGCCGAAACGTATTGCATAAAAGCATAGATTTAGGCCCATTATTTTTGCAGGTAGCTAAAATACTCAGAATGATAAATTTCTTGCAGGATTTTAAGATTTCCTCTGTGGGGTGGAGATTTAAAGGCAGCCAACAGGCAGTACTTATTATTGTAATTTTAATTATAATGTGCTTCCCAAAAAGGACTTTGAAAGTCCAGTAAAGTATTTGTAATGGTCTTTCAACTTATTGTACCTTTTATGCTAATTTTCTGATTGCAAACCTCAATGACTGCTCTTAAAGTCTGAATATTGGTTTTGATTTGTTAATGCATTGCAGTATTAAATGCACCTTTCTACCAAGGTAGATCAGGCTCTCTGAAGCTCACACGCTGCAGACCATCTTGCTTTTTCTCCATTTGAAAGTCTTCCTCAATAAGATGCATGATACTAAGAGTACAAGTAGAAATACATGGCTGTCCTTTAAAAGTGGAAATAACAATCATCGTTTAAAATACAGAAAATGGAGTCCAATGGAGCTCAGCTCTGCCTGCTTATGTCCAAATTGCACCGTGCTGTAACACAGCTCTGCTTCCTTATGTCCAAATTGCACCTTATCAGCGTTCCACTCTGCCTCCTTATGTCCAAATTGCACCTTATCGGTGCTCAGCTCTGCCTTCTTATGTTTAAATTGCACCTTATCGGTGCTCAGCATTGCCTCCTTATGTCCAAATTGCACCTTATCGGTGCTCAGTTCTGCCTCCTTATGTCCAAATTGCACCTTATGTACAAATTATACCTTGCTGGAGCACAGCTCTTCCTCCTTGAACGTTAACCTTATTATCTTACTCACTCAAAATTTAATAAATTTTTAGAATAAAAGTGAACTGTGTAATAAAAGGTCAGTTATGCACTTAGTTATGTTTTCACCTTTAATGCCTACTCTGTACCTCTCTGATTCTGATTTAACCCGTGCACCCAGGGATTTTCAATCTACGCTATTGTTAATGGATCTAAGTTGCTGATTAACAGTTAAAAGTGCATCACATGTAATCAGATTCAGAAAACGCTCTCTCACCAAGCAACTGAAACAAATGTATGGCTAATGTTTAATTAATGCTCAGCACCCCTGCTTTTGATGACAAAAGATACTGTGACCATGCGATTTTAACCAGAGCTTATTATTTTGCATCCTAAGCCTTGGGCTAACACTCACCACATTTCCACGGGAATATCGTACCCCGTTATTGTTGTATGTTCTCGGCTAACGACTGCCAGAGTCCAGTAGCGGCGTGCTTTATGCCCCTCTAGCCCACGTTTGGCATTGCACTTGGTGATGTGAGGTTTGCATGCAGCTGCTCGGCCATGGAAGCCCATTCCATGATGCTCCCTGTGCACAGTTTTTGTGCTGGGATTAATGCCAGAGGAAGTTTGGAACTCTGCATTTACTGAGTCAACAGAACTTTGGTGACTTTTATGCACTCTGCCACCCCACTCCGTTACTTTATGTGGTCTGTCACTTCATGGCTGAGTTTCTTTTGTTCTTAAACACTTTTCAACTACACCACTTTACAATAATACCACTAATAGTTGACTTTGGAATATCTAGCAGGGAAGAAATTTCATGAACTGACTTATTGCAAAGGTGGTATCCTATGATAGTACCATGCAAGAATTCACTGATCTCCTCAAATTGACCCATTTTTCACCCATTTTTTGACTGCATGGCTAGATTTTATACACCTGTGGCAATGGGTCTGAATGAAAGACCTGAATTCAGTAATTAAGTGGTGTGCCAATACCTTTGTACATATATTGTATATGTAGAATGCTGAAAGCTTATTGATATTTCCTACTTAGTTTCATCAACTGCAACAGACCAATAGTCTGACAATTCAAGCACACAAAGGGGTTTGTTAATATAACTGAATATTTATCTACAAATCAGTCCCTGTATATTTTTTAAATATTTATTTAATAAACCCAGGATATACACATGCCTCAGCCACCTCTAAGAAACTTCAGAGATTTTACCATATTACACTAACCTCGCTGAATTT
The DNA here is from genome assembly GCA_019775915.2 of Cyphomyrus plagiostoma. Taxonomy (NCBI): domain Eukaryota; kingdom Metazoa; phylum Chordata; class Actinopteri; order Osteoglossiformes; family Mormyridae; genus Cyphomyrus; species Cyphomyrus plagiostoma. The sequence goes on along the minus strand of JABFEA020000130.1, from coordinate 14,399,663 downwards.
TAATTCACTATACCTTAGATCATCTTCATGCAAGGGCAAATGGCCTCTTCCGAATCGTAACATGATTCCCACGTCATGAACCCACCGCCAGAAACACCTAATCACTGAAAATGCACCATTAAAGTGAAAAGCCAGTAGATTGTTATTACATTAGGAGTCAGTTATACCAGGCAGTGCGTAAGGGAGCTTTTCCCACTGCACCAAGTACTGTAAGTTTGGTTACGGTACTTTTGGTACTTTCCCTTTTCCATTTACTTTTGGTTGAGTACCAATACCAAAAGATCCAGAACCAAAAGGTTCAGTACCAAAAGATCCAGAACCAAAAGGTTCAGTACCAAAAGTGCAAAACCAGCTGGGCTACTTCTTTGGTACTTTGAGACTTTGGGCTGGGACTGGAAATGCTTCCTTTGTTAAATGGTTATGCAAATAGCTAGTCACTGAAATGCAGCGTCTTCTCCGTAAAGCCTCCTGTGGCCTTTACAGGAAGACAGAAGAACACGTTACCTGTAGCGTCTCCTCAGTAAAGCCTCCCGTGGCCTTTACAGGAAGACAGTGGGACACGTTACCTGTAGTGTCTCCTCCGTAAAGCCTCTGTTGGCCTTTACAGGAAGACAGCGGGGCACGTTACCTGTAGCGCCTTCTCCGTAAAGCCTCCCGTGGCCTTTACAGGAAGACAGCGGGACACATTACCTGTAGCGTCTCCTTCTCTGCAACGAATTCTTAATGATGAAACCCGTAATCTGTGCCACTTTTACGTTCCCCCTCACCCTTGATGGAGCTCTTGCCACTTCGGATTTATTATTGAGATGGAAGTTTGCGATAGATGCTAATTACATTCTCCCTGACAAATGCCAAATCCTTGGCGGTTTCCAAATGGGCTACGAGAGGCAGGGGCCTGGGAGCAGAGGGGAATCAAAGCCTTCTGTCACTGCATATTTTGAATGCACTTTAAATATAAAGGTTATCTTTCAAAACCGTTTCAAACTCTTTTCAATAACAGCTGAATCTATGCCAACTTCACCTTATTATGTGCAAGCCTACAATAGAATCTGTTTTAAATGCGTCCATTCATTGCTGAACTATTTGCTTAACTGCGTTTTGTATGTGCCTACCCTGATAAATTGCATTAACCTTGAAATTAATATGAATCTGATTTCTTTGACTACACCACCTCTTTGATGGCGCACAGTTTGTTGGGGAGAAAATCATGGAAATGTGTCATTCGATCAAATGGAGCACATTTCCCCACAGCCAGATCGGACCACGCTTCATGGCCCATGGCTCCGCCCACGACCACTGTGTTTCTTAATATCACTTCTTATCGATTGTTGATTCTGCAAATACCATTCCCCTTCGAAACAAACAAAATGGCATTAAAACTCACCATCACGTAACAGGGGGTTTGGGGAGATGTTGATTTCAGTTGTTTTTGTTTTGTCTTTTTTCATGTTCATTAGCCTCTCACAGCATGCAGAGAACATTAAATCGCTCTAACCGAGAAAAGCAGCCTTGTAGAGATTTGGCTAATGGCAATTCCAGAATTACATCTTAGCGCAAGACAATGTATTAAATGTTTTTTTTTTACTTCTGTGAAACAGGGGGTTTAATTTTTCTTGCCTGACTTTGTTTCCAGCGTTTGTATTAATGACGGTTTAGTCGACGGCGCTCTGAGAAGCCTGACGGCTCTCTGAGAGGCCTGTCGCCACTCAGCTCCCTGTCTGCGTCTGACATCAACATTTCAATCCGCCTTTGGCCTGCTTGCCATCTTGCCTGACCAGTTTTTAAATCAACTATAAAATAACCAACATGAATAATAAATAGCTGCAAAATCCTGCAGTTATGATGCTCTAGTGCCAGATTTGATGTGCTCTCGAGTGTGCCCCACAACAGCCTCAGCTAAGGAAATTAATTACTCTTATTTCTTATAATCCATTGCATATTTTTTGAAAAATACATGAATATGTTTTATATGTTTACAGTTTGCATCCCATGCAGGGTGCCCCCCAGGGCTGAGTCCTCTGCTGAAGTGGGACAGGCACCAGGCCCCCATGATCCTGACCAGGATTAGCGCTTGGAAGTTTGAATGTTTATATTTTTATTCTTAAAGGGGGAGGTAATATATTACACCACTGAAAGCAACACATCTGAATCCTGGACATTCTCTGCTAAGCGGAGGAGCTGTTTTCCTTCGCTGTGGAATCTGCACACTAATTTCCAATACGGAGTTACTCCAAATAAGAATTCTACTCAGAACTTTATGAAAACATATTATCTGCCGCATATAGTGCGCCTGCTACAGGCTTCCAGCACCACCATTTGTCAAGTAGCTTATTGCAATCAAGTGGCGTGTGCACGGGAAGGAAATGGCTCTGTGATTGAATAAGTGCTGAGCAGTCTATAAAGGCCGCTTTGGCAGTTCTTGGCCCGAGGGCCTTACAACGCAGAAGGAGAATCACAGGTAGCGCTTGTGGCGGTATTAACTTTCGGTTTTTAAAATATCAAGGGGGGAAAACGAGAGATTATTATTTCTGTTATTATCATTTGTCATTTCTGTGGCAGAATCCTCATCCTGTGTGATGCACAATGCAAACAGGGATTTGAGGTTTGGAGTACTATGTTGTATAAAAATACAACACTATACTACGTAGAGCACAACAGATGCACAGAAGCTTGAAATATTATAGAGATGTTTTTACAGTATATCTGTGGTTAAATTACTACACCTCACTTAATCATTCTTAAGTGAGGTGTACTCAGTGCTGTCTTTCAAGGATTTATGTAGCTGTGATGCCAACCAGGCTCAAAGAACTATAAACCCCTGTCAGGAAATAGGTCAAGTAAAGGGGTTGTTGTCTTTGTTGTTCAACTTTGCTGTGGTCTGACAGGAATAGATCCTGATCCCAGAGCTATGAAGGATTTATAGCAGGTGCTGTAACAGAAGCAGGACAAGGACAGTCTGAAAAGATGATTTAGAAGGGCTGGGCTGATCTGATAACAATAAGGGTGGCTTCTGTTCTACGGTGGCCAGAGATTAAAAATGGCTGCCCATTTGCCGTGGGGTGACTGCAGAGGGTGGGGAGAGAGGCACAGCAGTAGAAATCAGTCTTGAGTGTCAATTTGATCGGAGCTTGTGAGGCTTGAGTCTCTGGGATTGCCCTGACGGCTCACCCCAGTGCTGGCAACACATTACCATTCAACATCAGCAGTCGGCTCCTGTGGGCCTGTGCTCACTCATTAGTGCGGCATTAAGATGACGCGCAGTGACCTTCGGTTCACCGGTACGCGACCCTTTCCACTGGCGACACGCTTAAGCTGCATGATATCAGGCCACCATAATGGGGCAAGAGGCCAGTTTTACTAATGATGACACATTGAAACTGCAAAACAATGTGTATAGTATCGGCTCCCGCCCAATTAAAGTGGTACGGAAAAAAGCTCTTTGCAGGTTTGTTTAGTTTCCACTAATGGTTGGAAAGAGGTGCACGATTTCTAGGGTGAACGTAGTGAAGAGTCCGACGTGGAACAAATGCCAAGTGCTGGCAAATGCATAGTTCATACAATGTAAAGCCATTATAATTTTAGCTTGTATTTTTGGACTGCTTGCTTGTTTGGATATTTAATAACCAACTTAGTTTAGTGCTGCCTTGAGACATTGTAATGATGGGGTCTTCACCAAATACTAAGACTTCTTCCTTACTCGTTTAGTAAAGACATTTTTTATTTTCAGTTACCTGAACTGGTTGCCAACTAGTGTGCACTGTGCCCTTATCTTCTTGAATAGGCATTAACATATGGTACAAACTTTTGACAGGTGAAGTTAGGCTGTATTAATAATGTAATTAGCATTGTTTCAAAATAGCCTAAAAACATAAATATGCTTGGATATCTCCCGGTGTTCTTTTTTCTTCGCATGATACATCAATCAGTGCACCACCCTGAATATGCGCAACTGAATTTACCCAGTTGAAGGGGTACTTACCGAAAAATTAACAGATGTCGATTTTGAGGTCAAGTTGCATCATTTATGTGAATTATACATTATAATTGTACTATATCTAGTGCAAAAGTTAGTGCTTTAAATCAAATATGTAATTTTCAGCAAATACATTCCATACTATTATCAACTATTTTGCAACATATATTTGGAGGAATGCAGTAAGTTAAATTATTTCAAAATGATTGCTTTAAGGTCATTTGCTTGCAAAAAAAATCTCAGTAGTCAGAAACACTAAAAGTAGATTAAGTGCTGATTTCATTAATTGTGTCTAACAACAAGGAAGCATTATATACTACATTAAGACCGAATGTTTATTTCTGTTTCACGTTTACAGCGTAAAAATCTACTAACCTTATGTAGGTAAGTTATCGATAGCTTCAAACAGATGTTTAGGAGGAGAAATTTATTATATATCCAGAAATCACTTCCATCCAAATTCCATCCATCCTTCCATTTTCTCCCTCTTATCCGAGGTCGGGTTGTGGGGGCAGCAGTCTCAGTATGGAAATCCAGACTTCCCTCTCCCCGGCCACTTTATCCAGCTCCTCTGGGGGAATCCCGAGGCATTCCTAGGCCAGCCCCATAGTCCCTCCAGCGTGTCCTGGGTCTTCCCTGGGACCTCCTCCCAGTGGGACATGCCCGGAACACCTCACTAGGGAGGCGTCCAGGAGGCATCCTAATCAGATGCCCAAGCCACCTCATCTGGCTCCTCTCGATGTGGAGGAGCAGCGGCCCTACTCTGAGTCCCTCCTGAATGACTAAGCTCCTCACCCTATCTCTAAGGGAGAGCCCAACCACCCTACGGAGGAAACTCATTTCGGCCACTTGTACTCGCAATCTTGTTCTTTCGGTCACTACCCACAGCTCGTGACCATAAGTGAGGGTAGGAACGTAGATCGACTGGTAATTTGAGAGCTGTGCCTTTTGGCTCAGCTCCTTCTTCACCATGACAGACTAATGCAACGCCCGCATCACTGCGGATGCCGCACTGATCTGCCTGTCAACCTCCTGCTCCATCGTCCCCCCACTCGTGAACAAGACCCCAAGATTCTTAAACTCCTCCACTTGGCGGAGAACCCCATCCCCGACCCAGAGAGAGCATTCCACCCTTTTCCGGCTAAGGACCATGGTCTCGGATTTGGAGGTGCTGATTCTCATTCCAGCCGCTTCACACTCAGCTGCAAACTGTCCCAGCGAGAGCTGAAGGTCACGGTCCGATGAGGCCAACAGAACCACATCTGCAAACAGCAGACACCTAATCCTGAGGTCACCAAACTGGACACCCTCAACACGCTGGCTGCGCCTTGAAATTCTGTCCATAAAAACTATGAAAAGAATTGGTGTGAAAGGGCAGCCCTAACGGAGTCCAACCCTCACCGGAAACAAATCCGACTTATTGCCGCCCATACGGACCAGACTCTGGCACCGGTCATACATACCCCATATGGACTCCCCGGGGGAAACTGTCGAATGCCTTCTCCAAGTCCACAAAATACATGTAGACTAGTTGGGCAAACTCCCATGAACCCTCCAGAACCCTGCAGTGAGTGTAGAGCTGGTCTACTGTTCCACGGCCGGGGGAAAAAACCACACTGCTCCTCCTGTATCCGAGGTTCGACAATCCAACGGACCCTCCTCTCCAGAACCCCCGAATAGACTTTACCAGGGAGGCTGAGGAGTGCGATCTCCCTATAGTTGGAGCATACCCTCTGGTCCGCCTTCTTAAAGACGGGGACCATCACCCCGGTCTGCCAGTCCAGAGGCACTGCCCCCGATGTCCACGCGATGCTGCAGATGCGTGTCAACCAGGACAGCC
>JABFEA020000130.1:14371623-14393750 GCA_019775915.2 Cyphomyrus plagiostoma | reverse complement strand
GGCCACCGAGGAGCTTTTTAACCACCTCAGTGACCTCTGCCCCAGAGATAGGTGAGTCCATCCCTAAGTCCCCAGACTCTGCTTCCTCATTGGAAGGCGTGTCGGTGGGATTGAGGTCTTCGAAGTATTCCTTCCACCGACCCAAAACTTCCCGAGTTAAGGTCAGCAGCACCCCATCTCCACCATAAACAGTGTTGATGTTGCACTGCTTTCCCACACAGAGCCGCCGGATGGTGGACCAGAATCACCTCGAAGCCATCCGGAAGTCGTTTTCCATGGCCTCACAAAACTCCTCCCATACCCGGGTTTTTGCCTCCGCGACCGCCAAAGCTGCACCCTGCTTGGCTTGCCGGTACTGGTCAGCTGCCTCTGGAGTCCCACAGGCTAAAAAGGCCCAATAGGACTCCTTCTTCAGCTTGACGGCATCCCTCACTACTGGTGTCCACCAACGGATTCAGGATTGCCGCCGCGACAGGCACTGACCACCTTAGGGCCACAGCTCCAGTCAGCCACCTCCACAATGGAGGCGCGGAACATGCACCATTCGGAATCAATGTCCCCCACCTCCCCTGGGACATACGAAAAGTTCTGCCGGAGGTAGGAGTTGAAACTCCTCCTGACAGGGGATTCCGCCATACATTCCCAGCAGACCCTCACTATACGCTTGGGCCTGTCAGGCCTGGCCGGCTTTCTCCCCCACCAGCGGAGCCAACCCACAACCAGGTAGTGATCAGTTGACAGCTCCGCCCCTCTCTTCACCCAAGTGTCCAAGACATGCGGCCGCAAATCCGACGACACGACTACAAAGTCGATCATCGAACTGCGGCCTTGGGTGTCCTGGTGCCAAGTGCACATATGAACACCCTTATGCCTGAACATGGTGTTCATTATGGACAATCCATGACGAGCACAGAAGTCCAACAACAAAACACCGCTCGGGTTCAGATCGGGGGGGCCGTTCCTCCACTCCAGGTCTCACTGTCATTGCCCATGTGGGCATTGAAGTCCCCCAGTAGAACAAGAGAGTCCCCAGGAGGAGTGCTCTCCAACACCCCCTCCAGGGACTCCAAAAAGGGTGGATATTTTGGGCATAAGCACAAACAACAGTCAGGACCCATCCCCCCACCCAAATGCAAAGGGAGGCTACCCTCTCATCCACTGCGGTAAACCCCATTGTACAGGCGCCCAGCTAGAGGGCAATAAGTATGCCCACCCCCGCTCGGCGCCTCTCCCCGTGAGCGACTCCAGAGCGGAAGAGGGTCCAACCCCCCTCAAGGAGGCTGGTTACAGAGCCCAGGCCATGTGTCGAGGTGAGCCCGACTACGTCTAGCCGGAACTTCACAACCTCGCGCACCAGCTCAAGCTGCTTCCCCATCACAGAGGTGACCAAGAGCTAGCTTCTGCAGTCGAGGATCGGACCGCCAGGGTCCCCGCCTTCGGCCTCTGCCCAGCTCACATAGCACCTGACCCCTATGGCCCCTCCCATGGGTGGTGAGCCCATTGGAGGGGGGACCCACGTGCTTTGTTCGGGCTGTGCCCGACCAGGCCCCATGGGTATAGGCCTGGCCACCAGGCGCTCGCCATCGAGCCAGGCCTGGCTCCGGGGGGGGACCCGGTGACCCACGTCCGGGCAAGGGAAAACGTGGTTCCGTAAAGTTTCTCTTCATAAGCGTCTTTTGAGCCGCATTTCTTCTGGTTCCTCACCCCGGACCTGTTTGCCTTGGGTGACCCTAGTAGGGGCATAAAGCCCCAGACAACTTAGCTCCTGGGATCATTGGAACAGGCAAACCCCTCCACCATGATAAGGTGTCGGCTCCCGGAGAGGCACTTAGAAATTATCAGAAAAATAAAGCAATGGTATTTCATTTGAACACTGTTATGTAGGTATGAAACAATTTGGTTTATATTTTATAAGCTTTCATTTTTTTTCTTCTGTTTAGTTGAAGAGAAGATCTTAAATATAATCTTTTATTGGCCATTGCACAAGTACGACTACAGGTAAATAGGAATTTTTGTCTTTTTGATTCCTTGAAAAATAATGAATAAAAATGTAATTTCAAGATTTTTGCATTAGTTTGTTATTTGAATATCCTCCTGAGACGACCCAAGGAAAAAAGTGTCCTTCAATTGTAGGTTATATGTGTTTGGAGGAAATAAGACATATTACAATTTAGATTTTTTCACATTTATTTTTATATTTAATTTCACAGCATGTTCTATAAGTCTTTGAGCACCAGCGACTGGGACACACTGCCCCATTCCTTTTTGATGCAGTCCCTCAGTCCCTCCTTTTTGGCTTGGTTTTGCCATTAAGCAAAAATAGCTGGGGACACCTGCTCTACCATGACACACGGGTCCATTTCACGAGCGACCAAAGCTTTCCGGTTTATTCATCCCAACTCTGACTCAAACAACTGATATTATTAAAGAAAAAAATTATGATCGACCTGCTTTTTTGACTAACATGCTTATATATTACATTTGAGAGTGTCTTTTTAAAAACTATAGAAAATGATCAAAATTGAAAATCATGACTTGGTATCAATATCTAAACAGAAATGTTGGTCTGGTGATAACACTAATTATTAGGGCTGCTGTTTCAGAACCAGACTCTTGAGTGCTGCCATTTCGGATTGATGCAGGGGGTGCCTTGGATTTCGCTATACCTGTGAGAATGGCCATTAGATTCCCCCTGACGGAATCCATTTGATTCCTCCTGAAGGGCTAACCCTCCTAGACCCGAATGATTGTCTCTTCGCTATTATCCAGTAAGGATGGCTCTCCATTCCGCTGCCCTGATCTTTTTGACTCCTGGTGCGTTTTTACATTTTCTCTGAGCTGAGGATCAGAAATGGCATTATTGAGTTATATAGCTGGATGTTTTCCATCAAGTCCATCAATGTGTGTGAAAACTGCTTTGCATGACGACCTCTACTTCCAGACAGAGAACTTTGTCTGTAGAGACAAGCAAGATGTTGGAAGAGCTCAATAATCCCAGACAAACATGCAGACTCTACTCAGTGTCCTCTCTCATCTACTGTAGTTTAAACCTACTGAGTATTTTCCTGCAGGTGGCCAAAAACATTGTTTTATCCTTGTCAGATTCAGACCTTCCCAGCATGTAGTGTGTGGTGCCCCATAGAATGTTGGAGTTAAATTGATTATGCACTGAATGTATTAGTTTGTCATTTTTGTTCACTAGAGCTGATAAATTGCATTCCCTGTGGGACAATGTTGGGGGGGGGGGGGTTGGCGAATTGTATCTGTGCGAGAAAGTCCTGAGAAGAGGTGGTTTTGGGGTGCATGCGTGGCAGGGGAGAAGGAGAGGGGTGGCTGCCGGGTTGTGGATTGATGCAGATCCCAGGGTTCTTCTCTGAGGACGAAGCAAAGGAAGGCTAGGTAGCGCCCCAAACTGGTCTGACTTGTGGTTGCTCATTGGGACTGTAGCCTTAGTTATTCCAAGCTTTACCGAGGTTTTCCTTGGCTGTCGGTCAGTCGGAGGAGGGAGGGGCAGGGAGGAGAGTGAAGGTCAGGAAGCTGACCAGGGGCACAGTGAGGGAAAGGCCTGATGTCCCAGTGACTGCACGGTCTACAAGGAATGATCAAGTCAAGCTGAGAATGGCTGATATACAGTACCTGAAGGTCTTATAGGATGTAGCACTGTTGTGAGTGTACAGATGGAAGACATATATGGAAAAGCCTTATTATACAGCAGATCTCAGATTAGCTTGCTGTACAGATCTTTTTACAAGAGGTACTTAAAGCATTTGCCGCTGACTCCTCTAGAGAATTTGCAGATATGGGGGCTGGGCACTACACAGTGTCCTTATGATGGTTACTTGACTTTAAGGCTTGAGTTTCCTTGATCAATGGCAGGGGTGGCTGAGATGGTTAAAGCTCTTGTGTTAGTGTGTCCAGACCCTGACTAGCATGGGGATGTTTTACTCATGGTAGGGACAAACACTTCCTTGGTGAGAAGACTGATGGAGATTTGTAGGGAAAACGTAGGTGAAGACTTCTTACAGAGCTTGAATGTTCATCATTTTATGATAGTGGCTTATGAGATGATGCAACAGAAGGGTATGTATGATGATCATACCAGAGGCACTGTGTGGTTTGCTAAGCTATTGAATCCAGGCCACACTTGTGTAGTAAAGGGCATACCGAAATATCCCAGACAAACAGTCCCTCCGCCCATTATGGTTGATCATCCTGAATTACAGTGCTTTCCAGATAGATTACTGGTAAAACCAGAGATCCAGCCAGCCACTGTTGTGTCTGCAAAAAGGATCACTGTCAGGGTGGAGAACGAGTCTTTGCAAGGTGTTGTTTTGAGGAGGGACATGCCGGTGGCACTAGGATGTTGGACATCTCTGAGTCCATGGTTCTCAAGGCTGATCCTCCAATCAGCTGTGAACAACCCAATCTCACTGATATTGCATGGGTGGTGAATCAGCTGGGGGCAGGGAAGGTCACAGTGATCTGTGGTAAGCTGTCCTCCTGGCATTGCAGGCAGTCTTTGGAAAATGGTAGTTTCTACCTGGAAAGGGAAGGGTGATTGCCTGGATTGCGGAAACTACAGGGGGATAAAACTGCTTTCAGTGACGCTGGATGCGGATGGGCACATATGGTTGGTAGCACTATCGACATATGACTTCAGTTTGATTTCAGGCAGGTTGAATGTAGATGTGGATGCCTTGTCCCACATCAAGCAACCAGAATTTGAAGTTCCTGCGATGTGGAAAAATGCAGCTTCAGGTGTCCCATGTCAGATGTCCCATATTAGCCCATCAGTGGATCCATATTGCCTGTTTTTTGTGGAGTTTCTCCATGAGAGGGAGAACATTGCAGGTAAATGTACATATTGTTTAAATGTGCCTTGGCTTTTTTGATTGCTTAGAGGTGGATGTGAAGAGGCGGGGAACTGGGGATGGGAATTGAAAGTAAAACATTTTCATGTTCTCTACCAGAGATGGCGTTATTGGGAAGGGGGATTTTGCACTAGTTATTCTTGGTAACAGGTGTGTGTGGAAAGGGAGATATTCATGATATTCATGATTGTGCAGTGCTATGTGCTAGTGGTGATATAAATTTATAGGTACTCAGCGTTTTGGTCGAGTCGAACTGAAGCTATTCAACAGTGAATGCGCATATGGTGGGCAACCCACTCCTGGCCGATACTATTCTTCCTGCCTTCTTGTGCCACGGGGGTGTCATTAACTTCGCCAAGTGGGGATGGCTCAAATGCACGGTTTATTGCTGAATGAAAACTAAATGCAGAGACATGACCAGAAAATACAGCAAACTTCCGCACCTTTGGGGGGGTAAAAGGACCATTCCTCTCTCATTCCAGGCTCTCACACCCCATTGAGTGGCTCAAAGTGGAACTTTGATTTTGCATAAAAAATAATGTGAAATCAATTGTAATTATATAGCAATGGGCAAACGTTTTGAGTCACACAAATCTCCAGAATGTTATGTAGAGTGATCAGATGAATTGCAGTTAATTTCAAAGTCCCTGTTTGCCATGAAAATTAACCTAGTACCAAGAAACCCAGTTCCCTGCCACAAAGGGACCTGCTGACATCATTTCAGTGATTCTCACGTTAGTGTTGATGAGGACAAGGCTGGAGATCACTCTGTCATGCTGATTGAGTTAGAGTAGTAGACCGGATGCTTTAAAAGAGGGTGGTGCTTGAAATCATTGTTCTTCCACTGTTAACCATGGTTACGTGCAAGGAAACACATGCAGTCATCACTGCGTTGGACAAAAAGGGCTTCATAGGCAAGGATATTGCTGCTAGTAAGATAAAGACCTAAATCAACTATTTATCAGATCATCAAGAACTTCAAAGAGAGAGGTTCAGTTGCTGTGAAGAAGGCTTCAGGGAGCCGAAGAAAGTCCTGCAAGCTTCAGAACCATCTACTACAGATGATTCAGCTACAAGATTGGGGCACCACCAGTGCAGAGCTTGCTTGGGATTGGCAGCAGGCAGGTGTGAGTGCATCTGTACACACAGTGAGGTGAAGACTTTTGGATAATGGCCTGGTGTCAAGAAGGGCAGCAAAGAAGCCACTTCTCTCCAAGAAAGACATCGGGGACAGACTGATATTCTGCAAAAGGTATAGAGATTGGACTGGCGAGGTCTGGGTTTCATTTTCTCTTATGAATCTCCTTTTCCATTGTTTGAGGCATCTGGAAAATTGATTGTCAGGAGAAGAAAAGGTGAGCACTACCATGAGTCCTGTGTCGTGCCAACAGTAAAGCATCCTGAGACCATTCATGTGTGGGGTTGCTTCCCAAACAAGGGAGTGGGCTCACTCACAGTTTTGCCTAAGAACACAACCATGAATAAAGAATGGTACCAAAACATCCTCCAAGAGCAACTTCTCCCAACCATCCAAGAACAGGTTGGTGATGAACAATGATTTCCCAGCATGATGGAGAACCATGTCATATGGCAAATGTGATAACTAAGTGGCTCGAGGAACAAAACGTCGACATTTTGGGTCCATGGCCGGGAAACTCCCCAGACCTGAATCCGATTCGAAACTTGTGGACCATCCTCAAGAGGCAGACAAGATGGACAAACAAAACCCCACAAATTCAGACAAACTCCAAGCATTGATTATGCAAGAATGGGCTGCAATCAGTCAGGATTTGGCCCAGAAGTTGATTGACGGCATGCCAGGGCGAATTGCAGAGATCTTGAAATGCCACTTGACACTTATGAAATGCTTTTAATTATACTTCAGTATACAATAGGAACATTTGCAAAACGATCTACAAACACCGAAGAAGCAAACTTTGTGAAAAACAATGCTTCTATCATTTTCAAATCTTTTGGCCACTTCTGTAATAATAATAATAATAATAAAAACCTTCACTTTGCTGCACCTTGTAATGCTACTGCTCTTACATAGCACAATCTCAGGACCTAAATACTAATCTTTGCATATGCTGGCCAAATTAACCTGTTTCATCCATTTGTTTTGTTTAAATGGATGAAATGGCAGACATGTGTGACAAGCATTTTGTAAGTTTTTGAAGCACACAGAAGACAAAAATCATCATTAACAACATTTGTCATAATTTCTCAGATTTGAAGCTTATTGTTTGACTTTGAAACATAGTTGCTTCTAAAATAGCCATCCGTTCATCCAACAGCCACTTCTACTGGATAATGTCATGGGGATGATGTTGGAGCTCATCCCAGGAAGTTTAGGGTCGGAGGCAGGCTAGCCTCCTGGCTGGGATGCTCTCCACGGGGCACACACACTCACACTGGCAGTCAGAGCGCATTGTGGAAAGAAAGTGGAGTTCCTGAAGGAAAAACCCTCGACAAGAAACTCAGAAAACTCTATGCTCAAGCATTGTGAGAGTGATAGTTTTCATATTTTCCTTTAGATGAACAACAGCTTGTATACCGAAAACACTAGCAATAAGGACATCTCTGCTTGGCTGGGAAAGCCTTAGCGATCACGTGTTTTACTAAACAGCCACTTGCTTTGCCACAGACTTCCGGAGATTTACTGTAAACATGCAGATTCTAGGCTATTCTCTTCCTTTTCAGCGAGAAACAAGACCATATGTTAAGCAACAACATATAAATGGCCCTATCAAAATATAAAGCAAGACAAATCTCTCAATGAATCTCACTTTCCCGTTTAAGAGACTGCTTTGCTGAAGACGCAAAGGACCCTGGGAATGATTGGTGCTGCGCTAATTAGTAGCTGCAGTGCGCAGTTCCGGGTGTTTTTACTCTTGTCTTAATAGGAACACAGCTGTTCATGACAAAATACATTTGTCTACCTGTCTTACTCGATTTACCTTAAACAATCAATATAAATAGCAGTGTAGCCATTTTTCTCATTTGTCTAGTCAGGAAATAATTAATAGGCATCTGTTTTAATTAAGTCTGAAATAACTGCACTTATATCTCATTTTTTTTTTATAGTCGCCCCATTTTCAATTGAACAAATATTCTACTCATGGAAAGCTCAAAATTTCTTTTTTTTTTTGAGTAAAATAACATAATAACCCTTGGCTTACCTAAATGCATATTGTGGGACTTCACTCATGACCTGTTCTTACTCCTGCAGGGAGTTAATTAATATTAAATACAGATGGTTTAATATACTTGAAACAGTTTATTTTCTTAAGCACAAGTTAACACTAGTTTTGTGGCTAAATGATTGTTAATGCCAATCTAACCCTTATTATGTGGAACCTGCACAGAGGGAGATGCATTAAACTCTGGACCATTAAGTTGTCTAGAACAGATCTTTGTTGTCAGATCTGAATCCGATTACTCAAAGTGGCTCAAAGTGGTTCGACTACAATATCCTTGTTTCCTGCAAGAAATTTTATACATCTGCACATATCCAGTGTACACTGATATTTGGTTTATATGGTCCAGTGAGAATATATTTTTAATTCATTTTGAAAGGCGATACATAACCTGGGGTAACTTTAGCTGCGTCATTCATGGAATATGTCTTTATCTGATAATGGAATATTATGTTTTCATCATCTGATTGTCAAGCTGCATTCGGCAGTTGTCCTCAAGGTGCCTCTATTGTCAGTCCCCATTTGGCAATCATTTGATAATTGGGATGAGCACCTGCCTAATTTTACAATTAGTATCAATTAAAAGGTCTCAAACAAATCAGTTTGTTGCTGATCTTTGTAAACAATTGAGAGAGATGCACAAAACCTGCATGCCCGATTCCCTCAGCCTCTTATTGCTGCCTCGTGCGCTTAGTGATCACATTTATTTTGCATGAAATGCGGTTTCTCTAAATCAAAAACGGATAACTCTTGAAAGGTAGGTATGTCTGCGAAATGGAAAAAGCAGCCATCGTCTATGCTTTTGAAGAAAGGTACAGCCTAAGTCGAACTCCGAAGGGCAGCGGCCATTAGCATGTGATAATTGTGAAACTCATATAGCGTCTGGTCAGCTATTCCCAAGACTGCTGATATGCATGAAAGCCAGCAGCTTTTCTGTTCTGATACAGAGGATACTTATATTTGCACTTCTGATTTGTTTTCACAGACAATAAATTACATGATATTGGGAGGTAATTGCGGCTGGGATGCTGCATCTACATGCTCTGAAATAACATTCCCTCCTCTCATTTTTATTTGTGTGCCTAAGCTAATATTGATTCACCAATAAAATATTTTACAGTGCGGAACACTTTTTTTTAAATCACATACTCAGTTTTTTTGCATTTTTTCTAGATGGTGTTATTTCACTGTCTAACGGATCTCCATCCAGTCCCTGAAAACATCTGTGAATATTGTCTGTCTTCTGATGCGTCTAACTGGCCTGCAGTGTTTGTGACTAGCTGAGTAACTGAAATGATGGTATTGTGATGCCTGAGTGACGGGTCCAGCGTCCGCATGTTAACGTCACAGTGGCTCAGCTGCTCTGTACTGCAGCTCTCCCCCTAAGAGCTTAGCTGTGCCCCAATGCGGACATTCGTTCTGCCGTCACCCCTATTATGTTGTTCCGTTCCTCTAGGTCAGAAGTGCCTTTGAGACAAAGGATGGCAGCCCAGCACAGGAGTGCCTCTGTCTAGTTTGCTCTATATCTGGTGCAACCTCTATTATATCATTTAAAGCCCTTACAGTTCTTCCCCAAACACATCTACAAATCTTCATGATAACCTCAAAGAGCAGAGCCAGGAGCCAAAAGGACCAAAATCAACATTCCAAATGTACTCTGCAAGCCTGTCTGGTGTCCCGCATAAAGAAAAATGACCTTTATATAAAGACTGATTGTCTCTAAGCTTACTTTTAAAGTTCCTTGGAATTAACTCTGTCACCTTCATGTGTGCAGCTGCTACTTTCGCCTTGATGAACGAGCTGTGTGTTTCTCGTATATGTTCTAGTGGTGGGTAGATTTAATAATGCATGTATTATGTGAAACACTTCATTATACTGACAAAACTCTAATGAGGAAGATCTTATTTTAAAATACTAAAAAATTGTTTCATATTATTACATATATCCATAGTGCTAACAAGCCATATGCATTTAATCATCTTATGTCGATATAAGATCCGGTTTTAATTATTATATAGTTTGGAGGAGACTAGAACATTTCTTACCTAACTTAATACAGGCAATTATACATTTTCTTTAATGCTTTCAGATTCGTTGTGTCATTCTAAAAGACGCTATTTTGCTTTTCTTTTATTACTACCCGAAATTCCATTGCTCTTCAGTTACTCTCCTTTATTTTATTGAATTGAAGTTCTTTTGTCTGCATATATTGTCCCATATCATTCATATATATGTATGTGATAAAGTATAAGAAAAAACAGTTTGATAGTAACCATATATGCAACCCAGTTGTTTATCATAATGCACAGGTGTGCTGAAATATTTGGTGTATATAATTATTATACTGCTTCAATATCAGTAACCAGAAGGTGTTTTCTGTGTGTTGTACATTAACTGCATGTGTTAGAGTCTGACAGCTGGCAGATGCGTGCTGGCGTATTGTTATCAAGTTATTGCTAAGACAGAGATAAAATAAAACTGCAGATCCAGAGAATTTGCTTGCCTAAATTATATGACTGGATGCTTAGCAAATTATAATTATCTAATTTAATACATAAAAATTATTACTTGTAGGCAAATTGTTTCAGACCGATACAGCTTATGTATGGTGCAAGTTCTTTTTAAATATATGATATTTATTTTGTTTTTCATATACAAGCAAGAAAAAATTTCTAAAAATGTTTGATTAAAAACATACTTTCAAGTAAGCATTTTAATGAAGGATAAGAAATAAACAAAAAAAAACAAGGAAAGATGTTGAATTATGACGTTTTAAATAGAATTAAGTGCTCCGAAAGAATATAGTGTGTGCTGTGTTATTGCATTCTGAAACTGGAATCGCTGTTGAAGTGCGGCCCTTCTCTCTCTGTGGCCCCTCTCTCTCCGCGGCCCCTCGTTCTCTGTGGCCCCTCTCTCGCCGGCCCCTCTCTCTCTGTGGCCCCTCTCTCCGCGGCCTCTCTCTCACCGGCCCCTCTCTCTCTGTGGCCCCTCTCTCCGCGGCCCCTCTCTCGCCGGCCCCTCTCTCTCGCCGGCCCCTCTCTCCCCGCAGCCCCTCTCTCCGCGGCCCCTCTCTCCCCGCAGCCCCTCTCTCCGTGGCCCCTCTCTCTCCACAGCCCGATATTTCTGCACACGGGAGATACTTGACTTGCTGTGGCCTCATTCAGCATCGACGTCACGTACAATTAGCTGACTGCAATGTTATGAAATGTCTTTGAGGGTAACAATGTTAGAGCTAGAAGGAGTTTACAAATAATTAAGCCCTAAGTCATATTTAATGTCACTTTCGTTTCCATGCATCGATCACAAACTTTTTCCTCCCATTCCATGATGCGTGCGTGAAACCATAACTTTAGGGGTTTATGTATAGCTTTCATTGAAAGGAAATAGCTTTAATGTGTAGCTTTAATTGAAACAATATATAATATGCATCTCAGATGTGCATTTTGTGATGCGGTGAATTATGTCCTAATCTTGTTTGTTTTTTCACTCCTGACATACATAATAAACACAGAAGTAACACAACTCTTAGGATCAGCACACGGTTCCTACATTTTCATGTTTCCAAAATTCCTTTCGCATGGAGAATGGTGTGGTAGTTTTAGGTGGTTATTACTACAGGAAAGTGTACAGCGCAGCAGAAATCATTTTCTCCATGTGTGAATAGCATCTATTGTGCCCTGCTCTCCGCTGCTCTTCTTTTAATGATTGCGGCCTTTTCTTCCAGCACGTCCATGTACATGTGCTCCCAAGACGGGCTGGGGATTTCCAAAGAAATGACAGCATCTACGATGAGGTACTGTGCATCTCTTTTTAACGTCCGTATACATATTTCAACATCTTCTTGAAACATAAGTGTGTGACGATTAATTACAAAAGGAGAGGAATCGAAACGTATTTTCTCTTGTCTATTACAGGCTTTTCTGCTTTTATATAAAGTTAATATAAATCATATCGAAAGGACACATCTTGTATTTTTAGTGTTTTCGTAGGTTTATTGCAGTAATCTGAATCAATAGGTGGACAGGTGTGACAGTACAGAACAGCTAACATGTTATACTCATAAGGCAATTCAAGGTTTCTTATGGGTCTCTGAGAAGAACAGAAAATACAGTCTATCTGCAAGTCCCAGAAGTAAAATATATTTTAAATTTGCTTGTGATATGTTATTGTGCAGGCAGCTCTGCCATTTATAGTTTTATATGTCATAACATTTGCAGTAATAGGATTTGTCTTGGAGATGTTTTTCTAGAATGTAAATAGTGATTGATTGTTCTCTGCAGGTCGAGGCTGTACGTATGTTTTATAACCTTACCCAGTCACATTCATTTTTCTCAACTAAGACAATTGCATTGTAGGTTCTGTTTAACATCAATGTGAAATGCTTTATATGTGGGTTCTCATAACTGGGGTCTTTGTGACTGGACTGGGAAAATACACAAAGGTCTCAGCGCCTCAGCTTACTAAGCCTTTTGTCTTAAAGGCAGCCCGAGTTAAAGAGAAAGAACTTGTGCTTAAACACATTGATTTTCAGCAAGCACAATGAATTAGTTTAGCTAATTACCTGGATGTATTGCTAATGGTTCTCGATCATTAAGCTGTCTTCTCCGGCAAGCAGCGGGATGGCACTGTAAGCTGTTTGTTTTATTCTAACGACATGGACTTTGGAGCGCAGTGTGCTTTGTTTGAGGCTCAGGTTCAGTGGATCGAGATATGTAGGAGTGCCACATGACTGTACCCTCACAACGAACTGTGCTTTTTATGCAAGAGACACAGCCTGCCGTGTGCTTCATTTCTTCCTGGTGTGTGAGATATCAGCTCCCATTATTTTGCAGTGTTACCCTGCAAAATCGAATATAGTTTATCATACTTGTTGCTTTCAATATATGTTGTTACTGGAACATAACTCACGCTGTCAGGATGTTTTTGTAAGTAGCTGTAATGGATATCTTGCCAAACTCTTTTGTTATCGAGGTGAAAATTTCAAAAATTAAATTAAGCTTCAAAAACTGTTCTACACTTACCAGTCTGGAGTGTATTATTCTGAAGAGACAACCTGCTAATTATCATAAACTACAGTTTCCAGTGAAACTACAAATAATGAACTATAAGTTATCAACCTGAGAATGTGGTGCTTTTGTCAGAGGTTAGAGGAATATTGTCTCTTTACGTCCGTATGCATGTGGTACTTGCACAGGCTATAGGCTGAATCATCAAGATTTCTACTCCGTTTTATAGTTTTTCATTGTGTTCACTGTATTCTGGTCTAAGGAATAATCTAACAAGATTAAGATTAACTTTATTAATCACAGGGGAACATTCAGGTGCATACAGCAGCATGAACATAGTGCACAGACAAACATACATATAGTACCAAACAGACAAGGTAAAATGACAGTACACACAGTGCAAAACACAGTAAATGTAGTGCAGACCAGATTATAAAGAACACAGTACACAAATAAATGAAATATTCTGAATAACAGAATATGATACCAAAAAACTTTTTTGGTAGAGATGACAATATTTGTCTGCAAATGGAAGGAATGTGAAAGTCTGACTAAAGCACATAGCTACAGTTACCCACATGAGACATTTAAATTAAGCATTCAATTTCAATATACAGTTTGCAGCATTCAGTTTTGTGACGCTTAGAAAAAATTGTTTTCTTAATCCGATCTTGCATGAAAGGCACAAATAAATAAGGAGACTGACGTTTACTTGAAGGTTTCAATGAAAGTAAGATGCCCATTGCGCAGGATATGGTTTAAAAAATGTGTTTATGATGGGTCAAGTCCTGACACACTGCTGACTGCACTCAAAGGCGCTTCTTGAACTCATATGAGCGTTGAGTGCTCAGTTTATATTGAGCTTGAGGTGAATGATTCATTGTCATTGTTGACATAGCACAACACAGCACACAACATAATGAGTCCTCTGTCTTTGATCCAATATGTAACATAGCAGTTGGCAACAAATTCCACGCCTGGGGAGTACTGCTTGTGGGTGCTTCCTTGTTGGTCAGGAATTGGAACCAGCAACCTTTATGTTTCCATAACCATTAGGCCACCACTGCCCCAAGCAACTTTAGATTTAGTGGGGAGCCCGTGCCCAGTGATGAAACGCCATCCCGACCAGGATGTCCTCTGCCTGTACCCTGCAGTGGACGGAAATCCCATCCAGCCCTGTGCCCTGTGATGGACTGGCGTCCCATCCAAGGTGTAGCCCTGTGCTGCCTTGTACAAACTTCATACTCACTGTGTGTCCATACTGAAAAAGTGGTCTTAGAAGATACAAGGAGTTAGTGATTCACGAACAGTACTTCTATCAAAGTGTTCTTTTTGTTCAGTGCTGTAACACTTTTGCAGTGTTATGTTTTTTAAACAATTACCGAGTATCCACTGGCAACGTTGTCTTTTTGTGTGTTAAGAAATCTGTTTCCCTTATCCACATGAATTAAACTGATTTAGAATTAGACAACAGCAATGCCTGCACGTCGCCGTTTCCCAAATTGTCATCCTGAGGAACCCCAGGCCTGCATGTCTGAGAAAAGTATTTTCACCTATAATAATGCAAGTTAATGTATGTCTGCTGTTTTCTGCAATATTAATTTGTCAGTTGAATATCTGTTAAAATCCATTTCTATGTTCCCATTCCTGCCTACTCTCATTTATGAGATTGTCACGAATGTGTTGCATTGCCCTCGTTTAAATATTTCTGTAACAACTATGAAATAAGCATGAATAAGGCCGATGTATGACAGTGAAATACGGGATCAAGAAGATACTATTGATGAGTTACTGTGTTATTGTCCTGCACGTTCACAATAACATATAATGGAGAAAATATGTTACTAATGTGGAGTAAATCACACCAATAGCAACAATAGCAGCAGAAACGCATAAGTATACTGCATCTCTCTTCCTGAGTAATTCTGGCATTTAATGATTTCCATTTTCTCTTAATTAGCACAGTTGCAGTTGTAGTGTGTATTTCATTGAAGTGAGAAATGTTGAATTGAAATTTTTACTCTGCAAGATGTGACAATGAGATGTGATTTACAGTATAAATTTATGGTAGATTCTGAAGACACGGTTTCAGTCAGACATATTTTATTTAAGCTCACGAAGGCAAAAAACCTGCAAAGATATTCACTGAAACCTTGCTAAAAAAGAAATTGAGAAACAGTCAATGATAGCTGCAAGAACTTTCTGACTTTAATATTCCCTTTACGCCTGAGTGTGCAATAGCAACAGGACGCCACATTCATGCTCTGTAAAGGAAAAAACAGCTAATGTGCAGCCAGGCCACAAATCATTTCTATAAAATGCTCCCTGACCAAATGGATTTTGTGTTCACGCAACGGAGAGGTTG
This sequence comes from Cyphomyrus plagiostoma, assembly GCA_019775915.2. Lineage (NCBI taxonomy): Eukaryota > Metazoa > Chordata > Actinopteri > Osteoglossiformes > Mormyridae > Cyphomyrus > Cyphomyrus plagiostoma. Next base: position 14,378,308 of record JABFEA020000130.1, on the reverse strand, counting down.
CTTTATGGAAACAAAAATTCAGGTGCCGCTGTTTATGAGGAAGACTTTAAGCAGAGACAGGCTTGGCTGTGCCTGGAGCACAGTGCGTGAATGCTAACGAGGTTAGCGCAGCTTTGTGTCCGCTATCCTGCCTCTGACGTTCAACATACGTTACAGTTTGTGATTTATGAGGTCGTTTCATCTTTGCCTTCATGGCTTTCGTTTGTGCAGATTTATATTTTCTGCCTTAAGGCAGAAACTCCTGAGGAATATGTACACACGGTTTGGGAGGCGGTGGGCCAGGCGTGTCACACATAAGCTTGTTGAGTTCCTTCATATGTGTGTGCGCCATACATGATAAAAAATCTCTGTGCCAGAATGGCTGACTGCACGGCAGCACAAACCTCAACAGAATACTAAAAAACCCAGTAATGATGCTCTCACTGGCAAGTAAAATCACCTATTCTAATTGCACAATAAAAAGGAAATTGTGCAATCACATTATGCTATGATGTTTCTGCTGGTGATGGAACTCCGAAGCCAGAGGATATTTAGGTAGAATCCTTAATATCAGTGAACAAAAAGATGGCGCAGAGGTTCAAAGCATTTAGGACTGAAAATGCCTAGTTAAACTGAATGAATTTAGTGAAGCAATAAGATTGATAGGAGATTCAGGGCGAGGTGTGAAAGGGTCAGCACAGTCGGCTCTCAGGAGTACGGGCAGGAATGACAAACAGAGCGAGTCCATCCTTCCACGCGCAGGCGTCGTCTTTGCTCGTTTGGCATCTTGAAAGGTTCCATTCATTATAACCTGTAAAGTTCAGGGGTTTTCAAACTTAAGTGTTCTGACCTTTTTAATACGCTGGGGAAAAAATGTACAGAATCACGGCTGGCTTTCCGCCAGTACAGTTTCATCACTGTCACAGCTGCTCTTTGCCGTAATTAGCCTAACGAAAAAGGAATTATAATAACGAAAAAAATGTACATTTCTAGCATCCTTTTAGCTACATAATTAAATGACACATTTTGGTCTTGACACTATTGAGCTATTACTGGTGGTCGTGAAATACCATGTGCAGTGAAAAAGACACACCACGTTACATTACTCAACTGATTTGAATTTGTTCACAAACCAATGTCCGACACCATTTAATTTAGGAGCAATCGAGCATTTTGCATGTACTCCGGAACAGTAATAAGAGGAGTTAAAACAACATTTAATCTCTGTTCAGGAAATTTCAAAGCCATTGCAAATTGTTTGTTTTATCCTGAGGGAGACACATGCTGCCTCGCTGAAGTGAATGATGGGAACAGTTGATTTCAGTTTTCCAAAAAACTCATTCCATTTTAAGTGGATGCAGGACTGAAGATGACTTTCTTGGAATGAGAGGTTTCATGTCACAGTGCTTTAATTAGGGAAAAGCTGTGAGACATTGCTAAAGCTGATTTTTGCTTATTCTCAGCTGTCTTGAAATCAATGGAAAATCAATTATGGGTCACCACACTTGTTAGCAAGAACAATGTCAGCACACAATTATGAATCCTAATAATGTTTTTTCTACAAATGGGTCTTGTTATTTTATCTTTTGCCTCGTGTCTCCAAGCAAATTGGGCGCTGTTTTTAGAGGGCTCCAGTAGTGTGCCTAATTAGACATTTTGTGCCTAAAAGTACGTATTTGGAAGAAAACAAAATGTTTACCGAAAATAACGTAAAAGCCTGTAAATGGTGAATTAGAATGGCTGTCCGAGAAACATTTTAGCTAAGAAAAAATGTAAATACCACAGTTGTGTGTGTGTGTGTGTGTGTGTGTGTATATATATATATATATATATATATATATTTAATTCAGTTAAAGTTAGTTAATTCAGTCAATTCTAATTTTAATAAGCTGCCCAGTTGTGTGACTCCACTGATAAAGAGCAACAAGATTTATAACAAAATGTATTTGTAAACTAATAAAACTTTAACCAGTGGAAACGGAACAAAGCAGTCAGTGAATAACATTTTTTATTTTAGTTGGCTCATTTTTTTAAACAAGTAAAAATTTGCTTAAAAATTACAAAGTCTTAAAGAAAATTAATGTTGCCTTTAATGTCACCCAAAACTGTGTTAAGGACATGGTTTTCATAACCAACGAAATATAGTAGTCCCCTCTCCATCCATTCTTAAGTGCAGTGTGCCACAGCATGTTGAAAATCAACATAATTTTATTCATATTATAATTACGGAATCAGCCTGGGACATTAAATTTCAGGATAGCATTCCATTGACCTTCAAGCAGCTAACAAAGAAATGCAAGTTTCCTCGCCATTGTCAACCCCTACCCCGTCCCCCAATATATTCCATCATTTAATACTAATCATTTTGACCACCAACTTCCAGCTTTTGATGTAAACTCAACCTAAACCTAATCACAAAAACATAGACTGCTACATTGCATCTGATTTAAAAAAAGACACCCGACCGGAATTTACAGTTCAGCAAATCATATGCAAAAATACATATTGGGTGACCTGCAACACTAAAATTCAGTTAATGCAGTACTGGATTCTATATGGGTCTCATATTTCCTCACATAAACTTTAATTTGTGGACAATACTGATACATGAATAGGCTTCTCACATGTACTTTGCAGCTTTATTCATCTGTTTGGTCATGTCCACATTTTCAATCGCTCTGGTCGGGAATGCTGAGTTGACTTTCTGAGATCTACATCCACAGGATCCCACATTCCCCTCGTATTTCCTTATTAGGACATGTGGAAGGAGATCACATATCCCTGCAGATTAAGCCGTTTATAGTAATAGCATATTAGCCAATGGTTAACAATGATATAATTAGAGAGATATAACAAAAATCTCCTTAACTCATTGGCTCAACCTAGTCACAGAACACTCGTTATTTGGACAACTGACCAATACCCTGAAAAACAGACTCAGTTCCTATTGGGATATATGTCACATTTTCTATATATTTCAGCTGCTAATTCTTCTTAAGGCAAAACTTCAGAGCCACCAGCTGAACAAGGAAAGTAACAGTAGGCATTAGTATGCAACACCATATTGCCCGCGGTCACGCTGTGTCCTGCAATGTCCTGTCCTCACTGTCTCACCATGTTCCCTCTTATCTTGTCTTGTCTCCATAGGCCTGTTTGGTACTCTCCTGTCATCCATCACTCACACTAACAACTAATATTGTGCTCCCGCTTGTATCTCTGGCTATTAATATTAGTTGTTGCTGCTGTTATTGTTATAGATGTACTAATCAGTAAATCATTTAAGAGCCACTATGGATGTAGCTGATGACGGCTAATTAAGTGTTGAATGGTGGAGATCAGCAGACCACATCAGGTTGTCTGCTCGTGGGGTATCTGCGCATCATTCGCTGTGTTTGGGTCTGGAGCCAGAAACCCCCCAGGGGACGATAAAGAGAGAAGAGACTGGAAGGACAGATATTCTACTGATTGATAGTTTGATTAGGATGTTTAGATGAGCATATGAACTGTACCACCAGTGACTGGTGCCTGCTCAATGGTCAAAGTCAAGGTTAGGGATAGTCATGCGTTGCAGTTTGAAAATATATTTTATGCATCTACTAATATGGTGAAATATATGATCCATTCACACAATTAAATGAAGTAAATGATTTAGTATCATTTTTATAAATATTTGAAATTAGACAAAATTATAAGAATTATTAATAATAATAATAATAATAATAATAACGATGATGATGATGATAATAATAATAATAATAGTTATTAATAATAATAATTGTTCCCGTGGGGAAATTGTTTTTCTCAGCTTGCAGCTTGTAGTGTAAGTTGCCTGTGAGGTATATGCAATTTATATCAGTATATGCAATTTATGTCAGTATATGAAATTTAAGTCAACAATGTCACATAACTACATACATTATTACTGTTCACACTACTTTTATCATTTTGAACACTTAGAAAACTTGTCATTATAAATCATTAAAAATGGCTACAAATAGAGGTAAAAAAATGAAATTAAATTTCCTAGAACCATTTTTCCTGCATTTGTCATTCTGATTGCATCATTAGCTGATAGCATTCCTGCTGTACCCACATTAGTTGGCTTCATGTTTGAACCTTGTGGTCATGACAGAGTACAGAATTATGCGGATGGATTTCCTTTAACTATGTCAAACATCAAATACAAGCTTATGGGCTACATATATTAAGAATGAAACTATTACATTTTGCCTTAGTGAAGGTTTTTGCAGGGAATATAAACATAACCGAAATCGATGATTGGTTCCTAAAAGATGCATCAAAACCTAAACATGATTTTCTGTAGTTTTTAAAGTTCTGGAAAGTCATGGAGAACATTTAGTTTTAACATAAATTACCTATTTAAGTTTCTCTTTTCCTCCATTTTTTATATCCAAGCTGGTGGAACACAGATTTCTGTGGCGCCCCAGGTATATTGGATACCTGCTTATTGATTTTGGTTACTTATTTATTCCCACCCTACTTTTAAAAGAAGCAGCAGCTACATCCATGGAAATACAATTTACCATTTTAGGGACTGTCGTCAATCAGAAAATGTGTAATATCCATAGATACAGGCGAGGTGATTACGCTGCTTTTTCCTTTAATGACTAGCTGAGGTAATGTTGCTCTGTTTACCACAGCGCTACATCTTTATTCAATAAAACATTTAAAGAAATTGTGGTGAAAACTGCTACTTTTCAAAATGCCATTCACTTTTTTAGTTCAGAAAATTCCCAAATAATTTATTCCTCCCTGGTTAAAACGTAATGCTTATAACTGCCTGGTTGCATAACTCTCTGGGGTTTGGCAATAGATAAAATTTTCTACCTTCTGGTTTCTGATTATTGTCTCTTATTTCAGTATCTACCTGCTCAGTCAATAGTCTGCCCTCAGTTCCAATTCTGCTTTGCGGACATCTTGCTGCACATCGACATTCTCTTCTGCAAAATTTAGGGCTTCTCCTGAGTCCTTAGCACCCTGATGCCATTTTGATATCATTGTTCATTAGATCTTTATCAATTGTTCTCCACCTTTAGGCTGTAGATACTGGGACAGACCTGTCATATTCCGACATTTGCTTGGTTGTTTGTGTGTGATTGATTATCCCCACTGTGGCAGTGTTATTAGTGAACATAGCAGCAGCAGGCAATGTAATGAGAAATATCAATGTATCCTCATGTTCCTGCCCGCCGTGACAATCTGTGATCCATCTCTCCGACACTCACCTAGTTAAAGTTTTTTTTATCACGGAGGCAAAATTTTTCATTTCTCATGGAAGCAAGTATGAATTCCCACCCAAAGTGCAGATAAATTAGGGAGATAAAGAACCCATCTCACAGTTCCTTTGTGCAAAAAATAACAGTAGTTTTGGAATGTAACCAAATCTGCACATCTGGGACTTCCTGCAGGAAGTGATGTCACTTGAAGACCAATCACCTTCCTTTTTAATGTTGTGGTTGATGAATCACTGCTGTGAAAAGGAATTTGTTTACAGTATGTCACCACGCTTTGAAATCACTCCTTCTGTTGTTGCCTGCAGTTCCGGCTTCTTAGGGGTGGATTTGCTGTGGTATGCATGCGAGAGGATTTGTCATGATATGAATGCATAGCCTGGTGACCCCATCTAGGATAAGCAGCTGGAAGATGGATGGATGGATGGATGAGTGTAAAGGATGCAGTCATACCTCATTAGCGAAGTGCAGCATTTCCACCAGAAATGTGTTACGCATTTGAGAAAAATCACTCTTCATAAACACATGTCTGTGTGGGCTTACTATTGATTTGAATATCCACCTGATATAACTATTTTGGTTGCATATACTGTACGTTTTGGACTTTCTCAACTGTGCTAGTTACCTTGCGCTCCTCCCTGCTCATGGCTTTGTAGTTTTAAAATGAAGAAGATTCTTAAAAGATTTTTATTTTTTTAGTAAGTAGGGACCAGCTCTACTTATCTAAGCGTCAAGCCTTAATGGCAGATACAGATGCGTAGTGTGACTGAAGAGAAGGTAACACAGGCAGAAAAACATGACACCGTGTTTGCTTGTTGAGTAGTGGGCACTCAGTAAATTGAGACATATAGTAATTGTGTCAAATAGCTAGTAAAAGCAAGCAGAAACAGTCAGGACTAGTCAGGCCTTGTTCATAAGATTGTGTGTGTCTGTGTGTGCATGTGTGTCTGTGTGTGCGTGCGTGTGTCTGTGTGCACGCGCGTGTGTGTCTGTGTGTATGTGTCTGTGCGTGTCTGTGTGTGTGCGCATGTGTGTCTGTGTGTGTGCGCGTGTGTGTCTGTGTGTGTGTGTGTCTGCGTGTGTCTGTGTGTGTGCGCGTATGTGTCTGTGTGTGTGCGTGTGTGTGTGTATCTGTGTGTGTGTTTTTTTTTCTTGTTACTTTTCTCCCCAAATTGAAAAATCTAGTGTAAAAATCAATGGGTCCTTTAGCACTTTTTAAAGGAATACTTTGTCTTAAATTTAATCTGGAACACTTCGCACCAGAACCAGGAGTTAAGTATTGATTTCTTAATACTGATCCTCCATATACACATCACTCTTCTCCGAGACTTGTGTGCTTTTTTTTCTTCCTTCCGCTGCATTTAAAGCTTCTTGGTGCTGCACAGATCTCACACATTCCCATCTGCCCTACTCCTTATATGCTGCACAAATCTCACACATTCCCATCTGCCCTA
>JABFEA020000130.1:14323154-14334863 GCA_019775915.2 Cyphomyrus plagiostoma | reverse complement strand
GTCCGTGTTGTGTGCAGTTTGCATGTTCCACCAGTGTCATGCAGGTTTCCTCTTGCAGTGAAAAGACATGCTTTTAGACTTATTGCTATTACTCAATTTCCCATAGTGTTTGTGTACAATATTTGCAGTGTGAATCGCCGTCCCACATCCAGGATGGACCCCATCCCTGTGCTGCCTCGGGTCACCTGAAGGTGACACTGACCAGGGGAAGCGATTGGGTGGATCGATGGATATTATGTAAATCAGTTATTCAAAAACGCAAGCTAAGGGCAATTTAGCATCACACATTCACCTGAACTGCTTGTTTTTGTACAGTGGGAGGACAAGCGGGGGTGCAGCCATGTGAGCTGCACACAAACACAGCTGGATTCAAAGCCGCCAGCGTGAGGGTGTGAGCCCAGCACACCTGCCAAGCCGCCGTGCCACGCCGACAGGGACGGGGATGTCAAATGAAAGATGCAGCCAACAACCATTCAGCCAGTGCACATGTTACTGTACTTTCCATGAATTCCTAATGAAATTGACTGCACATGTATCTGTGAATAATTAGCATGTTGTCCTGGTAGACGGCAGAGTGGTTTAGGGTTAGGGTTGCTTTCGCACCTGCAGGCTCCGGGGCTTGAACCCTGACCCTGTTTTGTCTCTGTGGAATTATCCCAGTTGTCGAGTGGGATCCTTCCACAGTTCACAGACATGCATTTTGTTGGATTGCTGTTTCTGGATTGCCCAGTGTGTGTGTGTGCATGGCATCCTGTCCTGGATCTTCCCCACCCTTGTACTTCCTAAGGGTGTACCTGCTAATGCACTTCAAGCACATGTGAATGTCCCCAGCTGCGTTTTGAGGAGCCGTGATGTTGCATCCTTCACTACAACCTGACTACATCCCTGCATGAATGTCTTTCGTAAAACATGACTAAAACAAATGGGTATTGTTGCCCTTTGTTTACCCTTTCCACATATTGCGGCTGTATGCACCTGTAATTCTCCAGCCCTAACCATAACCATTATTAAGTAAACTAATTACAAAACTTTTAACATTTTTAGTTTTGTAATTGCAGTCACAGATTTTTTTTTTATAATATTCAGTTTCTCTTTGTGGTGACTGAAAAAATGGTCCCCACAAGGTCAAAATAAGAGGTTTCATCACATCATTGGCACATTTGGTGCTCACAATGTAACATACACACACAGTGGTGGTGGGATTCAAACCCACAACATAGAGGAGAGGGGGGCAACAGTGACAGCCACTGCAACACCCATGATTTTATTTCAAAGTATCTTTAAACCCATTTGCACACAGACGATTTCTGTCCTGTCCAGGATCCTTGTGTGCTGAGCTTCCTGAGATGGGCAGAAGTCCACCGTGACCTTTTATTGAATAAGGGTCACGAAGCTAGATGGATACATTGCTTGGGATAAAACTGTGCAGTAAGCAGTGAAAAATAATGAATGTAAATTATGTACGGAGGCTCCTGGCTTTCTCTGGGCAGCTGTCGTCAGCATTTTTGATGTGAAGAATCACTGCTGCTCGTCTTTGTTAGTGCTGTATGACTTTTTAAAATCTGTGTTGGTGTTCAGACACATTTCTTGGGAGTTTTGCTTTGAAGGGTGTTTAGTCATTTTCAATAAACACTTTTTGGGGAAAAAGCATGGTTTGTTATACATTTGATTCTCTCACAAGAAATCTATAGGTTTGGATGCATTTGGTTGTTGAACTAGCAGAGGAAATATTATTCAGACACTTGCACTCATTTTTTGCAGAAACCTGAAACGGTTAAGTTTGTTTCAGTGATTAAGGAAAAAAGTCTCACCTCTGAGATCCATCTGCTTGGCGTCGAGTTTTTTTCTTCCAGTGAACACATGTTCTGTCTCATACTCTTCCTTCAATTTCCCATCTCTCCCCATTGTTCCAACTTGCCCAACTTTGCACAAACTGGCAAACAGCTTTCCCTGGATGCAGGGCTTGTCAGATGACAGACTGCCCCCCAGCCCTCATCTCGGCATGCCGGCCCCCTACAGGACGAATCGTGTATGCGGTCGCGCGGCGTCTTTGGAAACAGCGGGTGCTGACTTTGCATGTCACCCACACCAATACCGCTAATGGACTCCAAGGAGAAAAACATGGAGTGAGTTCCACAAGGTGCAGGTTTGGTCCATTATGTCTACTTGAGGATAAACAGCATGCCTCAGTGGTAATGTCCTTTCTTATTATTCTCCATATTACAGCCATAAACAGTGTCATTCTCAGGATAGGATGCGCAGCGATCCCGGGTGTGAGGTGGGGGAAATCTACCCCATTAATCAGCATCTTTAAATACAGTAAGTGCCTGTCTGTCCCAGTGAAAGTGCTCCGTGGCTCCTTAGCGGTTAATGGAATGCTCTTAGCATTATGACTCTGAGAATCCACCCTTCGGAAAGGCGGAAGTCCGGCATCACCAGCTTGCAGCAATTTACACAGGATATAACCTTGAGGGGATACACGCATAATGCAATTGTCAGATTCTCTCCTTTTGTAATTTATGTAGCTCGGTTCGCTCTTTGCAGATGGGTGTCCATTCTTCCACATGTACGGTTTAATTAGTCTTCTATGCACATGATGTGTTTCATGGTAGTTAGCTGGCCTTCGTCCCTTCAGTACAGGTGTATTATTAACATGTTTTATGAAACGTAAATATACGGCGCACGCTGCATATTATTGTAACAGTGCCATATTCAGAAATTATGGCGACACGTTAGTGTCTAAATGCTTCTTAGCAAACACTCAGACATTATTAGAATACATTAAGAGATCAAATAGAAAGGGATTTTGGCACTTTGCTAGACAAATGAATCCACAGCATGCTTTTATTTCAGGCTCAGTGGATTAAAAAGGGCGTCGCTTCCTATATGTTGTGTACTGCAATTTTTTTTTTTTAAATCACGATGCCTTAAGCATATAAGAAAAAATAGTTTGAAAGACACTGACATGTTTTTATGCTTCTTTAATCTCACACTTCCTGTGTGACTATTTCAGTAGGCTACCAGTTTTATCTGAAGTGTTGAATAAACATTACCTATTACTTATTCAGACTTGATGATCTTCCCATGTTGCCGTGGAGTGAAAAGACGTGATTACAGCGAGTGACAATGTTCCTGTTCCTGATCACTCCCTCCCTCCTCCTTTTACCACCTTCTAAGTGTTACTTGGAAGATGTTTGACTCCTGCACGATGCTAATGCTGATGCCTAGAATGTCAAATACTGCATGTCGGTAGCCACTGAGGTACATGCATCTCTTAAACATTTTATTTTAATCGACTTAATATTTATGTTTTAATGTTGAAATTTCAATAAATGGGATCTTCCAAAGAAGAATGCATATTTTTTAACATTTGAACTGACCTGCTTGAGGAGGACGGTGCTGGGTGGATTTGTGATCAGTCTGTTATGGCTTTCACGTCAGGCCATGAAAGAGTACCTGAAGTTATCATCTGGTCGAGACAGAAGTCTCTTCCACTTCTTAGTAAATTTTGCTAAACTTTATAAAATTTGAACCCATCCATTTTCCATAAGCATATCCAGTACAGGGTTGAGTTGAACATGGAATCTTTCAAAAGGCAGAAGGCACGGGTGATTATTATGTAAAATAAAGAGTAATATAGACTATAGAATTGGTGATCAGTAATGACACCGCAGCACAACAATGAAATGTCCCCTCTGTATTTAGGGTTGGGGTTAGGGGCGGTACCTTAAATATTATAGCAACAACAACGACATCAACAATAACGATATTAATAATCAAAATTATTATTATTGTTGCTGTTATGGTCATTATTTTATAGATGTTATTTAAATAAACATATTTATATAATTAGTTCCCTGATTACTCGGTACATGTCCAGTGAATGCTATATGCCAGGGCTATTCAACTCACGGTCCTCATGGGCCGAACCCTGTTGATTTTCCAGCCTTCCTTCACCTGTGAAGCCTCTGACCAATCAGAATCAGTAACTATTAAACTAACTACCTGGGAGAACTGAAAACATGGCCTGGATTTGGAATCGAGGGCCTGAGTTGAATAGCCCTGCTATATGCTCTCTAAGTACCAGCATGCATTTCTATCCATCTTCTATAGCTACTTACCCCATCTAAGACTGCAGTCAGGCCTATTGCCTATGGCACAGGGCACAGAAAAGGGCAGAGGATTCCAGTCCATTGCTGGTCATGCAATCGCAAAGATAATCCAGCCACAGATTAGGCACCACGATCCCGGACATGGGCTTTTGGGGCTGGGGGACAAAACTAGATTAGCTGGAGGAGACCCGTGCAAACACAGAACATGTGTAAGTTTTTCCTCACTGTTCGTCGCTCTATCATTTTCCTCCTCCCCGTCTTCCAAACACGTTATTGTTACTGTTTTTATAACCATGCACTGGCTCTGATACAGATTTCTTTATGTGTTTCATTGGACATCTGCTGCTGTATGCTGTAATTCAGGGAAAGCAGAAACCTGTGAGACACACACACACAATACGCGTCGAGAGTCCTGCACTGTCTGCATCGTTCTTAAAGTTTCCCCCCTTAGGTCTCAATTTAATGAAATTATTACACAGACAGACTGTCCATATAATGCATTTTGATGAAGTGCACTGAAGAAGTATACAGTTACAATAAATACAATCAAATTTTTTCAACTGCCCATATATTTTTTTCAGGTGTTCTTTTGCGATCTAAATAAGATGAATGAAAATATTAAATATTCTGAAGCACACATTTGGAAAAGTACAAATGTCCACTGCATACATTTTTTTCTTATACTGAGGAAATGAATGTTAGTCATTATGATGTTCGTCTTGCACACTAATGCTTAGAATCCAGCAACAGGAAATGTTGTAAGACTTTACCACAATCCTGTAATAACCTCCTGCAGTAGTACTACAGATCCCCTGGGATGCTCACTAATGGAAGAATGGAAGAACACACAATTCAAAAAGATCATTTATTATTTTTTTTGTAATTTTATTTACTGTTGTGCCATTATACATTCAGATTACTATAAGGCTTCTGTGTTCTAGTTCCAAGATTTCAACTAAAAAGGATAAACAGACAATCTGCTGACATCTGTGTGTTCCCCGAGACGGCATACTCCACATTAGCTGTTCTTCTGGTATGAGTGCTTCAGAGGGATTCTCCAGGGAGGTCAGCTCCATCATGCTCCTCTTCAGTTTCTATTGTTCTTCTGACACCTTCCCCCCCAGGCAGAACTGAGACCTGGAGGGATCTGAAAAAGCACCTTTGATTGCCACGACAGTTCATCTAAAAGCTTCTTATAAAGCAGCCCTAACTATCACAGCCAAAAAAGGCCCAAGGAGTGCCTTTGCAGCTATACTGCGTAGGCTGATCAAAAGTCAATGGAAAAAAGTAATTCTTTTATGCAGTTGACCCTTTCATCTGAATCTTTTGTTTATTTGATCGCCCTGTTTCTCCTCTTTTCGAGTTAATGTCGGAGCCACTTCTCTTGGCATGGAACTAAAGCAAAGACATGGCTTTAGATGAGCGTGAAGAGTATGAGAAAGATATGACTTTAGCTGGGCATGGAGAGTATGAGAAAGATATGACTTTAGCTCGGTGTGGAGAGTATGACAAATGTCTTTAGATGAGCAAGGAGAGTATAACAAAGACATGTATTTGTATCTGGCGAATAAATAAATGTAAAAATGGATAGACGAAGTTTCAGTTTTCTATCTAAATAGTCCATCATTCAGAAGTTCCCACATTAATAGTGACTTCCTGTAAAATGAATTATGCGATGCTAACATGGTATTTCTTGAAAAAGTGAAAAGGACTACTCATTTTAAAGTATGTTTAACAGATGCTTGAGATGAGGAGTTACTTTCAAAATGGTAAGCAATCTGTGCAGAAGAAAGTACACTTCTACAAAGGACATGGTACAATATCATCCAGCCTTTTAATTAGACAAACCTCAAAAAACATTTGTTTCCAGAAACCAGGTTTTTAACCCCATTCCACCAAGCCACCACACTGATTTGCACCTTAAGGCAGTTACCTAGTCTTGACAACTTTGTACGTTCTCCCTCTTTAGGAAAATGTCCTCTTTAAGGATCCAGTTAATCATGTGTATTGTATTCTTCCTTAATAAGAACTTTCCTTATTAAAGCCATGGGGCGTGTAATCCCCCCACCAGCAGCCTTAAATCCTTTTATCATTAGACACGCATTTGCCCGCAATGGTACAGTAGGTCTTTATCTGAGCGACTCTGAGCTGTTCTATCGCACGCTGTAATTTAAAAAGGAGCAAAGGTCATTCTTGAAACGAGACCTGTGGTTTCTAACCGAAAAGCCCTCGAGTCAAAAACAGCAGATTACTCATTCCTGGTGTGGATTCACAGCAGAGGGACTGCAGTACGCACAAAGAGTAATAAAAATGATAATACCGGCCCGCCCTTGAGTGAAAGTGAACTTTTAGGATTGAATTCCACACACATTGTGTTGCTGGCTGCTGCGTTTCTGTCAAGGAAGTGGTTGCTGGGACAGGACGTTAGCTGATCTGCTGCTATTGGCTGGCTCTCACCACAACGCTACCAGGCCACGAGAATGAGGGGCACATGGGTAGAGAGACACACTTACAGGAAACGTCGTTATCAGAGATCTGCCCTGGGACCTCGGAACACGCGTCGTCAAAGGAATGTGTTTTTCTGTATTAGCATAACTGAAGTGGGTTGGAAAAAAAAGGGAATGAGGATCTTAGCGATACTGCAAGGTCATTCATCACTCTGGTGCCTTGGTGTTACAGATCTGGTGCAGGTGGCTGCGGGTTCCTGCTTTTTCCGCTCAGCCCGGCCACGTGTGCGTTTCTCGGAGGCCCGTGGAGAAATGTTCCGCCGGGGCTGCTCATCCAGGGTACTGGAATGGGGGATGCTCGTTCATTTTCCATAAATGGGGATTGTGCACGCGACAGGCCGGACTTCACCATCTCACCTGGTCCACTGAACTCTGTCTGCATGCGGCTCGAGTCGCATTTTTCATTGTGCTACTTCTGCTGTCTTGCAGTCGTGTGCTGGAGGGGAAAATCGGTTTCAAAGTAAAGCTTCCAAAGTCGCAATGCAAAATATTTCAGTTTTATTTTTATCTTTTGATACACTTCTCAGAAATTAATTCACACCGTGTATTATGGGTATTAATCGGGTATTAGTACTACTGTGTAGATGCTGTCTGTAAAAATACCTATGGATTTATATACTCCTATTATTAGTAATATCTGAAGCTAGGCACGGTAATAGAGCTAACACAGGGTAATATTTCCATGAATAGACTTAACATAAACTGTTAGCATGGTTTATTTAGTAATTTCCTGTTAATGAACTGGCAATCAGCAGGACGAGTGCATTTATTTATCATTAACATTTTTTCTGGGTATCGTCACTGTTGGTGAATGTAAGAGCTTTGCAAAAACAGCAGTGATAGTTTATGGACAGCGGTTGGCAGTGGGATTGAAAAATGACCTACAGCTATTGCAGAGAGCAAAGCAAATATCTCATGTGTTCCTTTCTATGTCTTTTAAAGGTCCTGAGCGAACTGAAAGTGAGTTTGAAGTAGACCTGCACTGACACCTTGAGAATCCTTTATGAAGACTTAAAATATCCTGTTTCCAATCTTTTACGGCATTTCCTCACATGAGTTTCTCGTAGATGGTTAGAACATTGCTTTACCTTCAAGACGACCCCTTCAGAATTCCGCCTTGAAGTTAAACTTTCATCTTTAATGACATATAATGAGATACGCCTATTGTTCCCTTACCCAAAGAATGAAATAATATCGAGTTCTCTGTTTGGTTTCCTCTCTTTTGAAGCGACAGAAACATGCTGCGGATGCAATCAACCCTGAAATCTATTAATTTCACCAAGGTCTTCCTGACGTGCCTGGGCCAAAGCCTCTGTGGCCATTCAAGGAGGCTACAGAGAAAATGTGCAAATAAAAAGATTCCTGTATCCACAGTAAATGCAGCACAATCATTGCAATACAGAATCTGATCCTGAGCAACACGCTTATCATAATCTCTTCCCATGGAGGAAGACCTGAACTGATCTTTGTGGTTGCAGGGATTCATTGTGCCATCTTCAGTATGACTCTGGCTGATTTTCCTATAATGCGTGGCTTACAATAGCATTTCCAGGGGTCTACACCTGGTCCTGTGCACGTATGGAAAACACGACAACATGCATCATTTTAGCACCCATACTGTTATTTACTGTAATTTTCTAGTGCATTTTGGAAAGTATAAAAGAAATATTGATAGAGCAAAATCTCTGCTTTTGATTTGTTGTTTTAGTATCCCTAAATAAAATACTACAAATTATGAAAACCTTTCATTGTCTTTGTACATATTGATCCTCCATTATGTAGCGCTTCCTAAGCAGTACTTCATATGTAGCATCAAGTTACCAGTTCTCTCATTTTCTTTTATATCCAGAGAATTGTCTAATATAAAAATATATGTGTGAGGCCAAAAAGGTACATATTAATACTGAAATTGGTTATTATCACTGTGAAATGAAATCGGCTGTCAGGCATTACACATTCATACCCTTTCACAAGTCTTACTGCTGTTTTGATCTCCACTAAACCTATGAGTGTTGGAGGGATCATACTAATGTCTCTTTTCTATGACACAGAAATAGCGAGATCGTGGCTTATACATCTCTGGCATGTTTTTAGGTTTGCTGGCGATGAGCGCTGTGTATGGGGAGGTAAGGACCTTCGAATCCTGAGAGCCTTCGCAAACCTGAATACATATGCACATATTTGTTTATGTCTAGCCAGTACAGAATTTCTCAAATGAATGCACGTGTCAGCACAACAGGAATATTAGGGCACATTTTTTTTCAGCTATTACTGGTCAACAAACCAGCAACGAGCTGTGGTACTGTGAAAAATGATTTGGCTGCCATTTGAATTTTGCGTGTTTGCACATTTTGAAATTGAATGTTATCTTCGGCTAAAGAGTATTAGAAAGGAAAGCATCTTTTGTGAAAAAATATAATTAATTTTAATACCCATGCAGCTTACACTGTAAATATTAGTATATATGGTAAATATTATATTGTCTATCCTGTCTGCACTTGTGTTGTACTGTAAGTTGTTACCCTGTCTGTGGTTTGCATTGTCTTTATTGTAACTGTGCAATATGTGTATTGATGTCTGGCCTATGTATACGCAAACACATCCGAATGAAATTCCTTGTGTATACTTGCACTTGGCGAAAAAACAGGAACTAGTAAAGAAAGCTATGCATCACCCTAAACCCAATTGTACCAAAAATGGCAGCAAATAAATGCTTCCCATAGCTATTGATCATTTGCTCATAGAAATGTTGGCCCACTCAATCAACGGCTGCTCCTTTCAGGTCTTGCTACAATATCTCAGTGGGGTTTAGATCTGAAGTTTGACAAGCGAAGGCAAAAAAAATGCTGTTTCTCAATCATTCTGAGATTCACTTTCCGCTGTGTTTCACACTGTTTACTCAGGGTGCCTGTGCGGCAGCAGCAGCGTGTAGACGGGCAGTCAGTTCGCGCTGCCATTCAGTGATGTCACTCATCGACATCCTGCTGCGGCAAAGCATAAGAAAGTCAGCATGCAGAAGCATGAGGGTCTTAAGGTGATATACAGTGTTGCGACTATGGCAAAAAAAAAAGTACAGTTTTTAAAATAGTTGTATGTGAAATGTTTGGCACTCTTAGATATACAACAGGTGTTTCTGCAAAAGCATTTTGGTCGATCTTAGTTCTAGGCTCACATCTTTTGCATTGTGTCACATTGCGTGTTGTATAGTTTGTGAAACAGGGCTGTAATACTATACATACTGTAGGGTTTCTGTAGTACTATCACCTAAGAAAAGATCTGGGGTGCATTTCCCAAAATCTTCTTAACTATACATTGTTCATAACACTATGAAGCATTACTGAAACATTCTTAATTAAGTATACCTTCCACAAGACATGCTTTCATAAGGTTGGTCTAAGCCTCTCTTAGCTCTCTCTTACTGCCATTCTCACCTCTTACCACTAGTGGCCACCACTATGCAGACTGCATGGCTCTGAAATTAGCAAAATTCTGTTAAGCAAAATGGCGGCCTACTCTAATAATTCAATAGTTTTGTGGGTGATTGGGGTAAGATGCATAGAGTGACATCACAATAAGCATCGCAATCCTGAAAGGACGCAATGTAAGAAAGATTTTATTAAATTTTAATAAAATCTAAGATGTCATCATTTACAATAAGATTAACATCGTTAAGGGTACAGTTTCACAACTAACCAAAGAAAAAAAAAAAACACTTAACTAAGAAATAACTGATCCATATGACAAAAATGTTTTTTTCTGACACATGACTGAAATCTTTGCTAAGTTTCATCCTAGCACTCAGCAAGGCGTGGATTAATAATGACAGTGCCAATGCAGGTTCATTTACATATAAGTCTAACGTAGTTTCCCTGACAAAGCACCCTGGAGTAGCCCTTAGTCGTCAATAATGAAGAACATAGGATATTCTGTTATGTTATGATGAATGAAAGTTACATTTATATAGTGCTTTTCAAGACACCCAAAGTGCTATACAGTAATGCAACTTTTCCTTCCGCTATTGTGCCATTGCTCAGTTAATGACACACACACATATTGGTGTATGCAGGTAATAAAAATAAACAGATTTTACAATCTGCGGAAGTGAGTTTGTGTACCAATTATATTTACGGCTAGATGATTCAATTTGTTAATTTTGTATTTTATTTTTAAGTTCTCCCCATTTCTGATTAATGCAACATTTTGATTTTTGTAGTGTTATTTTTTATAAAGAATGGCACTTTCTCCCATGCTGCAGTGAAGTAGTTGCTGCATGGAAGGAATAATCGATTCTCGAGCCAATGATTTCAGGGGTTCCCGGCACCAATTAACGTTGTACTTAAGAAGCTCGCCTTTAAGGAGTCTCTTAAGAAATTGTTTGGGAAACATACATAGAAAAAGAAATACCTTTCGGAAGATATATCTTTAGAGTCTTCATAAGATGTAAAAGTTATTGTTATCGGGAAACACACCCCTGAGCATATTTGATGTTCCTATAATGTTTTAATGCGTAAAAATAATGAACATTAGACACGCGGCTGAATGTGTTGTCATATTATATATGTAGTGCCGTTACTTTGATCTAGTTTTAGGGGCAGGCATTTATTTCCATAGTGACTAAGACAACAGTAATCAATTTGATGGTGTATAAAGGTCATTTTAACCTCTTTAAACAAATTTAGATTTATTATTAATATTTTTATAAGAACATAAGAAATTTACAAACAAGAGGAGGCCATTCGGCCCATCAAGCTCATTTGGGGAGAACTTAATAGCTTTAGATAGATAGAGTTGTTAAAATCTTATCTAGCTCTGATTTAAAGGAACACAGGATTTTAGCTTCCACTGCACTAGCAGGAAGACTATTCCATACTCTAACTACATGCTGTGTAAAGAAGTGCTTCCTCAAATTTGTTTTAAATGTTCTCCCGCTAATTTCCACTTATGGCCATGAGTTCTAGTATTCAGACTAATATTGAAATAGCCATTTGGTTGAACAGCACCCAGACCCGTTAGAATTTTATAGACCTGGATCATGTCCCCCCTTAGTCTCCTTTGCTCAAGGCTAAACAGATTCAGCTCAGCTAACCTCT
>JABFEA020000130.1:14302119-14313280 GCA_019775915.2 Cyphomyrus plagiostoma | reverse complement strand
TCTGGGCAATTCAGAGACAAAGAGAGGAAGCCTGGGAGACCAGAATGAGCACAGGTAAAGCACACAGGGAGAGACTAGGCAATTCAGTGACAAACCAGAGGAAACCTGTGATATCATAGCAAATTCAGGTAAATTGCAGACAGCGTGAGATCAACCTGCACAGAGAGAGAGAGTCTGGGCAATTCATAAACTAAACAGAGGATGCTACGGAGACACTAGTGATATCAGTTAAACCACAGTCTGTGTAATTCAGAGAAAAACCACAATGAGAGAGTGAGTCTGGACAATTCAGACACAAACGAGAGGAAACCTGGGAGATCAGAGAGAGATCAGATAAACCACACAAAGAGAGTGAGTCTGGGCATTTCAGATACAAACCTGTGGAAACCTGGGAGACTAGAGTGAGATCAGGTAAATCGCAGAGATACAGCCTGGGCAGTTCAGAGACAAAACAGAGGAAGCCTGTATGATTGGAAATAAATCAGGTAAAGTACACAAACAGAGAGTCTGGCTAATAGAGAGACAAACCAGAGGAAGCCTGGGAGACCAGAGCGAGATCAAGTCAACTTTGCAGAGAGTGAGTCTCGACAATTCAGAGACAAAGCAGCAGATGCTTGGGAACTTCGCGCAAGATCAAGTAAACCAAAGAGAGAGAGTTTGCCTAATACAGAGACAAACCAGAGGAAGCCTGGGAGGTCAGAGCGAGATCAGTTAAAGCACACAGAATCTCAGCTCTGGTCAATTCGAAGGCAAAGCAGAAGATGCCTGAGAGGTCATAATGAGATCAGGTAAAGTGTGCAGAAAGAGTTTCTTGTAATTCCAAAACACAGTAGAGGATGCCTGGAAATACGAGATTTAGTAAACCAAAGAGAGAGTGGCTGGGCCATTCAGAGACAAGAAGAAGCCTGGGAGACAAGAGGAAGCCTGGGAGACCAGAGCGCGATCAGGTACACCACACAGAGAGAGTCTGGGCAATTCAGAAACAAACAGAAGAAGCCTCTGATATCAGAACCAGATCATATAGCACCAAAAGTAAGCCTGAGCAATTCAGCAACAAAGCAAAGGAAACCTGGGAGATCAGAGTGAGATCAAGTAAACTGCACACAGAGAGTGTCTCGGCAATTCAGAGACAATCCAGAGGAATTCTGCAACATTAGAACGATATAAAACTGCACAGAGGGAGAGCCTGGACAATTCAGATGTAAGCCTGGGAGACCAGATCCTGATCAGCTAAGACACATAGAGACATAGTCAGGGCAATTCAGAGACAAAGCAGAGGAAAACTATAACATCAGAAAGAAATCAGGTAAACCACACAGAGAGTCTGACTAATACAGAGACAAACTAGAGGAAGCCTGGGAGGCCAGAGTGAGATTAAGTAAACCAAAGAGAGATAGGCTGGGTGTCACGATGGTCGGCTGCGGGCGAACGGGGAAGCAGGCAAAAGAGTCGTGGATACGGGTAAACAGGGATTTATTCAGGTCAGGTGGAACACAGCATCGAACATCTACAAACGTCAATGACAAGTCTGGGAAGACTGACTCAGACGAGGACTAAATACACAAGATAAGCTGGTATTAACAAGAAACAGGTGAGAATCAGGTATAAACACGAGGTAACGAGGTGGGCGTGGCACGCACGAGGATCGGATGGAGTTGGACGTGATAGATCCCCCTCCCCAAAGGCGCGCACAATGGGAGAGGCGACGGACGAGATGAACCGGGAAAACAGGACCTGGAAGACAAAAGCAAAAGATGTCAACGAGGTACTGGGAACAGAACGGACACGCAAAACAGGCACATAGTCAGAAGCCAGGACAGGACCCGACACAAGACAGTCGGAACAAAAGGGCCAGGAGTGAACGATGGACCGACAGGAGGAGCAGGAACAGGTGGGACAAAGGAACGAGGAGCAGACAACACGGGAATGGACGGAGGGCAAAAGGGAGCCCAGGCGGGCGACAGGGGGCGGCGGGAGGGGCTGCTGGCGAGAGGGAAGCAAGAGCAGGAGGGGACGCCCCAGGGGCCAAGGGGACGGGCCGAGGGAGGGACGGAGGGGACAAGGAGGGAGCAGGAGGCGGCTCACATGGAGCTGGAGGTGGGCCCAAGGACCGGCACCGAGGCACCGGAGGGGGACCTGGAGGCGGCGGCCAACCCCAAGCCGGAGGAAACTGGAGCCCCATCCAGGGTGTGCAAGGGCAAGCCAGGGGGCAGGGCGGGTGGTACCTTGGCCCAACGTCTATGTCCCCTTCCCTTGTGGGATACCGACAGGCGGAGACCTCATCAGGCTCCACCTCCTTTGGGTAGAGGTGGAAGACACTGTTCCCCCCTAGTGTTCTCAGGTCCCAGCAGGTAGGTCCCCAAGAGGTCCCATTCGAGCTCCTTCTCTTCCACCATGAGAGGAGGAGCGATGGTGCCACAGTCCGTGACTTCCTCGGGGACAGAGTTCAGGGCAATGCGGGTCCGGGGCTGGTGTGGCGGCGGCTGTAGCGGGCAGAGCCGCAGGCGTGGCGGTGGCTGCAGTGGGCGGAGCCGCAGGCGTGGCGACGGGTGGAGGTGGAGCCGGTGCCTCGGGCGAAGCTGCAGCAGCGGGCGGAGGCAGGTCCGGAGCAGGCGGGTCCGGAGCAGGCACCGCCAAGTCATGGTCAACATGGGGTACCAATACAACAGGCAAAGGCAGGTCAGGCACAGGCGGGTCAGGCACAGGCGGGTCTATTACAGCCACCAGAGTAGGCACTGTGAATGCGGGGTTGCCCCTTTAAGGGATTTAGGGACCCGGTGAATGGCATCCCTCACTGGGCTGATTCCCTTACCCTGCAGCTGTGTTGGCCGGTAGTTATAAGCCTGTATTGGCGGTGGCATCTCCCTGGCAAGGCTTATGAGGCGGGCAGCAACGGTGTCCCCCCCAGGCCAGCGGGGAGCTCCCTCTTTCACCGGCAGAGCTTCTCCCTGCTGCTTCTGAGTCGTCCTCCGTTTCACTACCTGACCGCATGCAGCGGAAGGCGGAGCCGGCCCCGATGCGTCGTCCACGCTCCGAGCGATGCGCTGCAGGTGACGGGGGCATTTCCGTGCTCTCGTGAGCGGGTATTGCAGTCCAGGTAGGCAATCCTCTGCCACGAGGTCCGCGCCCTGCTTGGATAGCTGCAGGGCTACGGGGTCCTCCTGGGCCTCGGGCTGGGATTTCCAGTACACAGCCGATTGCAGCAGACTGAGCCGCTGGTGCTTGGCCTGCCACGCTGTGTTTTCAGAGAGACTTGTCATTCTGTCATGATGGTCGGCTGTGGGCGAATGGGGAAGCAAGCGAAAGAGCCTTGGATACAACTAAACCGGGATTTATTCGGGTCAGGGGGAACACAGTGACGAACATCTACAAACATCAATGACAAGTCTGGGGAAGACTGACTCAGACGAGAACTAAATACATAAGATAAGCTGGTATTAACAAGAAATAGATGAGAACAATCAGGTATAAACACGAGGTAACGAGGTAGGTGTGGCACACACAAGGATCGGACGAATCTGGACGTGACACTGGGCAATTCAGAAACAAACAGAGGAAACTTGGGAGATCAGAGCGAGATCAAGTAAACTGCACAGAGAGAGTGTCTTGGCAATTCAGAGACAAACCAGAGGTGGTCTCCGAGAACAGAGTGAGATGAAACTGCACATAGACAGAGTCCGGGCAATTCAGAGCCAGATCAAAGTATGCTTGGGGGACAAGAATGAGATCAGGTAAACCACAGAAAGAGAGAGTCTGCTAATACAAACTAGAGGAAGCCTGGGAGGCCAGAGCGAGATCAAGTAAACTGCAGAGAGAGAGAGTCTTGACAATTCAGAGACAAAGCAGCGGAAGCCTGCAAGACCAGAGTGCGATCAGGAACACCACATAGAGAAAGTCTGCGCAATTCAGAAACAAACAGAGGACGCCTTTGAGATCAGAATGAGATCACACAGCACCGAAAGTAAGCCTGAGCAATTCAGCAACAAAGCAGAGGAACTTGGGAGATCAGAACGAGATCAGATTAACCACACAACAAGAAAGTCCCAGCTATTCAGAAACAAACCAGAGGAATTCTGGGACATTAGAACAGGATTAAACTGTACAGAGACAGACCCTGGGCAGTTCAGAGACAAAGCAGTGGAAGCCTGGGATATGAGAGTGACATCAGGTAAACCACGCAAAGAGAGAGCCTGAACAATTTAGAGACAAGCCTGAGGAAGCCTGGGAGACTAGAGCAAGATCAGGTAAACCAGAGAGAGAGAGAGCCAGGGCAATTCAGAGACAAACCAGAGGAAGCCTGGGAGATTAGAGCGATATCAAACTCCACAAAGAGAGTCTGGGCAATTCAGACACAATCCACAGGAACCTCTGGAAAACAGAGGGAGATCCGGTAAACCACAGAGAGAGAATCTGGGCAATTCAGAGACAAACCAGAGGAAGCCTGGGAGACCAGAGCAAGATCAGGTAAACCACACAAAGACAGAGCCTGAGCAATTCAGAGACAAGCCCCAGGAAGCCTGGGAGACTAGAGTGAGATCAGGTAAACCGCACATAGAGAGAGAGCCTTGCCAGTTCAGAGACAAACAGCAGAGAAAATCTGGAAGACCAAAGCGCAATTAGATAAACCACTTAGAGAGAGTCTGCGCAATTCAGAGACAAAGCAGAGGAAACCAGGTAGAGCAAAGCAAATTCAGTTAAACTGCACAGAGAAAGAGGCAGTTTCAGCCACCAACGAACACACAAGTCCAGACTGACCCATCATCAAAATGTGCTTTTATATCAACACATACCTGATCTCTTTCTTCTGCTGGAGAATATTTTACTTCTCTTCTTGAAACCAAACTGTTTCTAACAGTTTTGTGTTTGCAGAATTGTGCTGTCTGCAGTTTCCCGTTCACTCATAATTAAACAACATTATGTCTGTCTGTTTTCAGAAATTGCACACAGAGAAACCAGCAGTAAAATGTTCCTATATGGAGCATTACACTGCAAAGCTTTGAATATATTCAGAGAACAATCTCAGACTGGAAAGTTCTGTCTATGAACATTAGTGTCCCAGACCTGAAATGCAACAATGATTGTAATGTTTGTAAATATCTGCAGTAAGTATGCTGTCCTGGAGTGTCCCTTGGAGTCAATGGCACAATGTTACATTAAAAAACACCAGCGCTCAAGCAGAGGGTAATAACTTTTACTTTGTATAGAAGTTGAATGGATGACACTGGAATGCAGCTGGAATGTGTGAGTCTCCGCGCACGATTATTTAGCCAGGACCTTTAGCTCACAAAGCGCTATCACATCTGTTTTACCATCCACGCAGTGCGGTGGTGTCAGGCAGCCACGGTCCATGCCTAAGGCCTCCATCACGGACAAGTTTGGAAAATAATAATCATTTAGACAAAACATGTTTAAAAACCTCCATCTCCATTTTACAGCATGACCAGCAGTAAATTTTAATGACACCTCAGTGCAAGTTATGTGCTCCATCTACTGGTGAGATATAAAGCTTTTATCTGATCTGGTCAGTTATACATTCTTTAAATTGAGAAGGCAGAGTTATTTTATTATTATTTCATTTTATTTCCTTTTAACCCTTCATCTGAGTATTATCAAAGGCCGCCTTACTAGATAGATAGATAGATAGATAGAACTTTATTAATCCCTCGGAACGTTTCCTCCGGGAAATTTAGTTACTATTGTTAATATTTTTTGTCTGTTCTACTTATTTTTTCTCAGTTTTATACATTTCAGATCACTTGAACAATAGTAAGGAAAATTGAAAGTTGGTTGGGAATTAGATTTATTAAATTGTTTTTTTTTTTACATATTTTACATATTTTTGGAGGTACTCAAATGATAAATTATAAATTTGAATAAAAATGCTACCAGCCGTGGCCGGTCTCATTGTTATCAGGCCTGGACACAAAGTACGTTTCCATTGCAAAAACCGTCCATAGGACCCATTCTATTAGGGTGTTTTTAATAGTGTAATATTGTTATAAATACTTTATATTTATTATCCCACCTTGATCCCAGTGCCCCGTCCCAGTCCAGGTATCTCTATCGTTTCTTTTCTTTTCTTTGCCCTAATCCCAGTCAGAAGGGGACTGACTGGGTGCCATTTGGTTACATACCTTTTCTCTCTGTTGATATTCCCTTGTCTGCCCCGAAAGCGTACTACAGAAATAATGCTATAAATAATGCAGTTTGTTGTATAATGATCTTTCAATTGGTTTACTTCAACATGACAGCAGGAGAATTTCTTTCGGACTGTTGTCTTTGATAAATTTTGATTGTATTCTATAATTATCATAAATTGATATACTTATTATTAGACATTACCTGTGCCTCAATCCTAAGATAAAACAAATAAAACAAACAGTTTTGCTGTGATGTGTGTCAGATGTGAGCACTTTGTCCATTATCCTTTTCAAACAAATGTAAAGGTTCAGCCTGCAGGTAAACAAACACTGGCAATAGTACAACCTGGTTATTTTTAAAAGCAAGTCACTCTTTACCAATATGACTGCAAAATATGGCAATTTCAAAATTATAAATTGAGCAACTGAGTGACAAGCATATGGGTAAATGCTATATATTCAGTTAATTATTTACCAATCCTATTTAATTTTATCATCCGTGATTGAAAATGTAAATAAAAAAACTCGGTATCTGTTTTAAAAAATGCCAGCTGTCAGCTGCATGGTGTGTGCGCAGTCCTGCTGGTGTGGTCTGCATTTGAAATGAGGCTGTTTACAGTTTCACTTGAGATAAACCCTCTCTAATTGAGCTGTGGGACTGCGAGCGGAGAGTCACAGCCCAGTCCGCTGGCTTTCCAGAGCCGCGTCGGCGCTGAACGGCATCACCCACACATTCCATTAGCTAGTCAATGCATGAAAAAAAAGAAAGATAAACAAAAAATAAAAAAAATCTGCATCCCTAATGTCAGGGCTAATTTATTTTCTCATGGAAAGCGGTCAGAGGCTCACCTGGAAGGTTAGTCACAATGAAATGCCATTGAGCGAGTTCTGCGGTGCAGCTGGATGACTGGAAGGTGCAAACATTAACACGTTACCTTCATCTTTTCGGGGAAGGTTAACATGCCCCCAGAAAAATAAGATCTCCGGAGTGAGACATGGGCAGGCAACATTTAAGACGGTATAACCAGGTGAATTTTCCAGCTGCTGCATGTCCATTTTAATTATTTCCGAATTTAATTTACACCATAGAGCAGCAGAGCAGTGCAGGGGGGGTCACATTGGGACCTCACACCTCTCTGCCCCCGGCTGTGTGTGTCCAGGATCGGTGCTGCCATATAGATTTCCTCTGGGTGCTGCCATGCCCTCTCACAACGTCAGGTGAAATGGTGCCTCTGAATTGCCCAGAGCGTGTGCCCTGCGATGGACTGGCATCCCATCCGGGGTGTCCCCCACCTGGTGCCCTGATCTTCATGGGGGAGGGGTGCTGCAGGCTAATGATGACCCTGGACTGGAAAAGCATGGACTGAAGATGGATGTAGGCGGTGTGTGGCCAAGACTCTGCATTTCCTAACAAACACAAAAAAGTAAAAAACGTAAATGGAGTGCAAAAAAATCACCCGCTGTCCCCAGGGCATTATGGGGCATTACTCATAATCATTCACCAAGGGACATAAGAATTCTTATGTTTTATTTATTTTTTTAAATATACAATTAAAACTAATCGATTTATTTGTCACCTGTAATGCAACTGTAATGGATGGCAAGCCCACCTCGTGTTTCATTCTTTTCCAAAGTCTAAAAAGTGTGTGTTTGAGGCCGTGCCGAGCAGGAATGAGGAGGTTGCTATTCGGGTATGAGTGTGAGGTGGGAGCGAGAATGAATGAGGAGGCTACTACTCGGGTATGAGTGTGAGCTGGGAGCGGGAATGAATGAGGAGGCTACTACTCGGGTATGAGTGTGAGCTGGGAGCGGGAATGTATGAGGAGGCTACTGCTCGGGTATGAGTGTGAGCTGGGAGCGGGAATGTATGAGGAGGCTACTACTCGGGTATGAGTGTGAGCTGGGAGCGGGAATGAGGAGGCTGCTACTCGGGTATGAGTGTGAGCTGGGAGTGGGAATGAGGAGGCTGCTACCCGGGTATGAGTGTGAGCTGGGAGCGGGAATGAGGAGGCTGCTACCCGGGTATGAGTGTGAGCTGGGAGCGGGAATGAGGAGGCTGGTACCCAGGTATGAGTGTGAGCTGGGAGCGGGAATGAGGAGGCTGCTACCCGGGTATTAGTGTGAGCTGGGAGCGGGAATGATGAGGCTGCTACTTGGGTATGAGTGTGAGCTGGGAGCGGGAATGAGGAGGCTGCTGCTCGGGTATGAGTGTGAGCTGGGAGCGAGAATGAGGAGGCTGCTGCTCGGGTATGAGTGTGAGCTGGGAGCACGGCGCAGATCAAACCCTGTGAAGCATGTGTGATAAGTTACATGTCCGTGAAAGTAGAAACAGGATGGAGAGGATGGCAGCTCAGAAATGCTTTCAGCCACTAAGCTCTTGGCAAGTGCGCTGACTCCCTGCTCTGCTCCAGGGATGTTTGTTTTCCTTCTTTTACTGCCTTCATTAATTGATGTGTACTGGGATACGTCCTTCACACTTATGTACAGGTACAATACTGGCTAATCAGCACCCCATGAAGGTAACCAAGTTAATTATGTGAGCTGGTGGCTGGGGGGCAAGGAGGGCTTTGGGAGGTGAAGCAGTGTTCTTCTAGCCATCCAACAGCATCTCAATAACTGTCTGTAGAACCGAAGAAATATGTTGCTATTTATTTGTATATGTTCTGATGTTGAATCGTGTGTTTTATGATGTGATCTTGCAGAAACAATAGTCAGGTTCAGACATAATTTTTGATAGCCCAAGATGTTTACACAGTACTGTATAAAAAGTGAAAGAAAAAGATCAATAATTCTATTAAAAAAAAAAACAATAATTTCATACAACATGATGGAAATATTGCTGGTTTCATGCAGAATGAGGCTCCATTTTAACTTTTTTAATCTTCAGAATTTTTTGAAGTACGTGCCCTTTGTGTCCTTTCTAAACACCCAACCTCTCCAGCAAAATGTGACGTCTGTGCTGGGCTGAAACTGCCTGGGATCCACATATTTGCGGCTCAAATGTGCCTGATCAGAGCACAGCTGTACAAACACTGTACACTAATTCACCAAGGATACGATCCGATGCAACAGACGAATCCATAAATGCCGTGAAATATCCATGCCTGAGACAACATCTCTACCTGACTGGCAACCGCTTTTTAAAAAATGTTTTGCCTTTAGGGAAGCTGTGATAGTGGTGGGTGCTGACGGACCTCAGAACAATGGGCCGGCATGTCTGAGTGTGGTGCTGATGCACAGTATTATTCTGTGTGGGGGGAGACAGGGGCACTGTGGCTATGACTCATGGCGGGGATCAGTTAAATGTCAGTCTTGTTGTGTAAGATGAGCAGTGAGCGACAGGCCTTTAAGCCCGACCAGTTCTGTGTCTCCCGTTACATCTCTCCTGGATCCACCTTCCCCGAATGACATGAGGGCCTTCTGGGCTCACGCTGGCGCACTTAGCGGCCCGATGGCTGGTCCTCGCTGGTGCCGCGTACCGCTTCTCCTTCCTGTCAGGATCTCGTATACCTCTGAGGCACTGGAAAGCGAGATGTGCCTTCAGATCTAAGCTCAGGCATCGGTGTGGCACAGGAGTGTCGCTCACGGCGACGCATAAAGAACGACTATTCATCTAAATTCCTCGCATTACACTCTCCTGACATGTTCTGTATCCTGTTACACACTGAGGTCTCCTTTTGATGCTCTGTTGTTTTGCTGAGCTTTGAAAAACCCATTCAGCCAGACAAAGGTGCTGGAAGAGGCTCCTCAGAGCCAAACCCAGAAGTAAAGTCTGCTGTCTTCTGCTGAACCTGCAGGCAAAGGAGCCTTGAAGTTCACTTTGTCTCCGTCAGGCACTTTGTAGCTTCAAATGCATCCTGGCGACCGACAGACCTCACAAAAGGGGCTGGGAAACAGGACTACGAACAGAACAGTGTAGCAGATCATTTGCATGCAACAGCTCAGAAACACAAAGGAGAAAACACATCATATTCAATTATAACTTACCGGGAAATATCTACATCGTGTTATTTCAGCAGCATAAACCTTGTAGTTGTCCAAGAGTTGTGTGGGATTGATTAAGAATGGCTCAATAGATGTATGTCTGTGTCACTCCGTTTCAAGAATGCAGTGTGCCTGTAAGTAAAGCAGTAACCTTCTCTACATACCGGCTGGATGTTTCACACATCTGTTGGGGGGGGGCAGTCATAATAAAAAGTGGTGCCCTTGAGTATAAAAAATGTTAATTAAAATGTGAAATTTCTGGAATGTTTTACTTTGTGTAATTCAAAAGGGATGATTGTATATTTAGACTCTTATTTACGTCAAGTAGAAAAAAAAAGTTACTATTATTTCCGTTCTTTACAGTTTCTTGTTCGCGCAGACAGAATATAATGCTGTGATTTATGGCCACAATCAGTTATTTCTTTTTAATTTACTGTTTTTCAGAATGAATATCTTCACATGTAAACGATCAAAGGCTCCAGTTTAAAATAAACTAACACCCATTTACAGACTGTACAATTTACAGGTCATTAGCTATTGTGTCAGATTCCCGCTTGAACACCATCGACTCGACTTGCCATTTGCAAGCGACTGTCGCTCCTCTCGCACCATCTTCTGAAACTTCCTTAACGACAAGATACTATAATCATTATAATAAAATGCTGTGATATCATGCCATAACCCGCCAGTGAGGAATTCCTTCCAGCTTGTTCTGGCACGTGCCGAGCAGAATAAAATCTCCTTTCATCCCTGAGTCCTGCGTCAGGCCGGGAGGCAGAGCCTCCTCTCCTTTGCTTAACGGCACCTGACAACTCAGCTGACATCTCAAACAGTTCTTTAATATATTCTTAAACCTCCTGGCATCTCTTTCCTGGCCCAAATCTCATGAATTAAGCATGGGCCCAGTCAGCAGTCGGCACGAGGGGGCGGAGGCTCCCCTCCATTCATCACTGTCAGGCGCTCCTCCCGTGGGGGGGGGGGGGGGGGGGGGGGGGGGGGGGGGGGGGGGGGGGGGGGGGGGGGGGGGGGGGGGGGGG
>JABFEA020000130.1:14291349-14301893 GCA_019775915.2 Cyphomyrus plagiostoma | reverse complement strand
CCCCCCCCCCCCCACGGGAGCTTGGACACACACTGGCCCCCCCTGCAGTCCGTAAACAGTAATGCAGAGCATGGTGCCAAACATTTAAGCAAACACACAGGTATCGTCAGTGTATGTCCAGGTCAGACCCCCCAACCCTCAGCGTTTTCTTTTTTTGGGGGGGTCCTTCTGACTCAAAATCAGATAAAGGAAGGAGGTCGGTGGTCGGTAACGGTCATGCTCATGCATGTCTCTGCAGTAAGGCATCGTCAGTGTGGGTCATGTGACTGGCTGAGCTCAGACTGATACTGAGATTTCATATGACAAGGAGAGCACGACTCTAGGAGCGGAAGCTAACGCCCTGCGTGACCTCTGGAAAAAGCTAGTGTCATTTCTGTCAGGGCTCAGCCCCCCCCCAGTGCCAAAACGCTCCTGGGACCAACTTGAGCCATCAGAGGTACGGACGGGGGGGCTGTGAGCTACAGCCCTGATGCCGAGGGGCCCTGACAGACACCAGGGCTGTGACGTCATGCTATTATTAATGCATTGCGCCAAAGAAGAAGTGAAGATCTTTTTTTTCCCAAAAACCATAAATTCTTTTCTGTTTTTCCATATGTATCTGGTGGGGGGGGGGGGGCGAGTCACATCAAATGACTTTTACTCAGCACGATTTCAAGCAACATCCCTTATGAGACGGAGCGCTGGGCTAATGGCCTCCGTCCTTAATGTTTCCACCAAAAAAGCAATAAGCTGCATGCAGGCGGGGGTGAGGGCGAGTGAGGCAGAGACGCCAGAGGCAATGGCACCCCTGCGACTGCTAGTGTCATTAGCTAATGCTGCACTGTGCCAGAGATCAGGCAGGGCCTGGCGTGGGGGCGAGTGGGGCACAGTGCACCGTCCACGGCAATGGCACTCCTGTCAGCACTAGTGTCATTAGCTAATGCTGCACTGTGCCAGATATCGGGCAGGGTGTGACAGTAGCAAAGGGTCCAAGGAGTGTGCCTAGAGTGCTGAGCGGGTCCGACCCAATGCTGCCCTGCAGGCCACCCAGCTCAGCACCCTTATCTGCAGGTGCCCCTGGCAGGATAGCCTTGGCTGAGCCTCTGGCTGCTGTCCTCTAGTCTGTGGGCAAGCTGCTATGTTCCTTGCTACCCTACCCTTTGTTAACAGTGCATATCCCTGTGTCTGGCTGAGTTTGTCTCTGCGCTCAGGCTTTCAGTCATGAGAAGGAAGCCTTTTCAACAGTGGTCACTGGAGAGGCAGCGGTGGAATGAAATGCTGTTTTATTTGGCTTGTGTCTGTCTGTTCCCTCTTCAATGTGTTGTCCACATTCCCCTCTCTCTTAAATAGCACGCTGTTGACTTCCAGCATCTCCATTAAGCTTGAAACCAGAACACAGACTTTGTTCCATTAATACCTTTTTGTGACTTACAAAAAGCCTTTTGTTTTACAAAGTTATTGTATCGCCTTATTTTGCGATGATTATAAATTGTTTTTTTCCATCAAGTGGACAGGATTTTATCACTTAGGTCTTCTGTAAGGATTCCTGACACGTGTGGTTGCCGTTTTTTAAAGTATTGCATGTGTGTATGTGTGTAAGTATGTCTGTACTAACATTATGATGAAAAGCAAAATTTGTGATCCTGGAACAAATTATCTGAACAGTTTTTGTCCTTCTTTTAAGTGGTTTATAACCCAGTTTATTGGGGAACAAATAACAAACCACTGGTTAATTTATCTTTTTCTTGGCCCAGTAAGACCGTTTATAGAATAATATATTTTTGCTGCATAATATAGTTTGTTATGGGTTCTAGAAAGTTAGAAACGTCTCCATGCTTAACCAATGTATTCCAATGTGTACCCTGCTATAAATAAAGTTACCAAATTAATGATTAATTAATTAAATCATGCCAGAGATTAAGCTTTGGATGACCTGCAATGTATTAAAAAGGCTATTGGAGATCAAGTTACTCTTTGCTTGATTGCACTTTTACTAAACCAGCAAGAGTTATGAATAATATAATATAATTCATGATTGATTTATGTAAATAGTATATGAATAATTGATTTGAATGTTCAGGAACTACTGCCTCTCTTTTGTTACACGTGGGGTTGGAAACCATCACCTCAGGGTCATCTCACAGTGACAGCAGCTCGTGTGGTTGCAACTCGATCATCTGCACAAATATATCTGTCCATAAACACAGCACAGATACCCTGGAGTGATAAACATGGAGACTGCATCTCTCCTTCCACTCCGATCGGACTTGTAGACTGTGTAACCATTCTGAAGTCTCGGGCAATTTATCATTCAGATTTTTTTCTCTGTTTTTCCCGTATTTTGATTTTATGTATGTTTACTTGAGGTTCATAATACATTGTATAAAATATATTTAATATATTTTGGCTGGCCCCTTGCTTTTCTTCATGTAATTACCTGTTTATTTCTTAGTATATCTCCTGACATCTCACCCATCCTGTGACCCAGAAGAAATTGCTGTCAACCATCTGGATAGCCGAAAGGTATCGATCCTCCCGTTTCCATGGCAATCGTGTTTCAGCCACACTTTTCCTCACTACGTCCGCTAATCTGCTTTGAAAGAGATTTTCTAGCACTTTCTAATCATACACCTCGTGAGCTTGAATGATGTGATTTATTTTTAATTTAAGATTATTGAACAGCTCACGGTATTTAAAGATTAACATCTCCCCTGGTTTGAATGCTAATAAACTGCATGCCGTTAACGGGCCGACACCTTTAAACCGAATGAGCATAACGTACCCTTTAATCTATTTTTAAGCAAAAACACTAATTATACTTGCATGAAGTTAATTTATACAAATCTATTCATATATTTACTTATTCTGACTAAAGCCTGAAACTTTAATTGCCATCCTTACTCAGCTGGGCTGTGTATGCTTAGAGGCCATTGTGCCATAGCATGTTGATTAGAATGCAGCCATTCTACAGATGAACAGATATATTTGTAGATAATGAACCTACTTTCATTGAGCTTGGGGGAAGCACTACAACTTAATTTTTCAAACTGAAGGGGGAAGCATGTAAAGAAGCTGTTTTAAGTGTAACAGTTTTACCAACAGGGTATATTTAGCTTCTGTGTATGAGGGATGTACACGGGGCAGGCTGTGCTCTTTGCTATGCTTAGATTCACACGCGTGAGGTTTTTGTAAATTATGCCACGTGCTTTCATTTATACCAGGCAGGTAGGCAGACAGACAGCGTGGGCCAGACCCTTAAGTGATCATAAGCTTTAACACAGACTTCCGAGTGAGAGAGTAGAAAAATGCAAGGTGTGTTAGATTTTTGTTTATGGAAAGGCTAGAATCTCAAGGCTGTGCTGGTTTTTTTTTGTGGGGGTGGCGCTTCATGTTGTTAAATGTTAATGCAGCAGCATGTCGTGCAAAATCCTGTATGCACTGTTTTTATCTTCTGTTCTACAAAAGGGGAAACTCACCCCAGGACAGTCTGAAACTATTCTGTTTTACATGACAGCTTGTTTGGGAAATTTGTTTGTATTTCATGGTAAATCATTTTCATTTCGACTGTTAAGAGTCTCAGCATTTATCACATTTCAAAAGGTGGGACCTATATTGATGGAGTGGTGTTCTGGGCTGCCTTTGTGTTAATACTGCTTGCAAATTTTAATTAATTTTAAATAAACTGAACAGCTTGAGAGATGTTTCACATGTAAACTCTGTCTGTTGGTCTGTCTATCTATCAATCAAATTAATGTATTTGTCTGTAAATTCATTATTTTGAAGTCCATTGTGAGGTATAAGTGGTTTTGAGTCTTGCCTGGCGCCCATTAAATAACCAATCATGTTTAATATTTTTAGACATATCTGGGTCACTTTTATTAAACTTATTACCCAGAAGCGGTATAATATGACACTACATGCTTTGTAAGCCAAACGAGAAATGCGTGTGTCTGTATGGGAAACCGATAAAATGAAATTGAAGGGAAGCAGCTGAATGCATTTTTAATCCTGCGGCTCTTAGCTTTTGCCTTAAGTGCCATAAAGTTATTAACACCTTGAAATTTGAATCTCTTTCAAATTCAAGGCTTTTTAGATTATTTATTATGTCATTCTGGAAATATAAGCCCATGCCTATGTTATCCCATGC
The DNA here is from genome assembly GCA_019775915.2 of Cyphomyrus plagiostoma. Taxonomy (NCBI): domain Eukaryota; kingdom Metazoa; phylum Chordata; class Actinopteri; order Osteoglossiformes; family Mormyridae; genus Cyphomyrus; species Cyphomyrus plagiostoma. The sequence continues at coordinate 14,297,767 of JABFEA020000130.1, read as the reverse complement.
CTGTTAGCCCATGCCTATGCTAGCCCATGCCTGTTAGCCCATGCCTATGTTAGCCTATGCCAGTGTTAGCCCATGCCTATGTTAGCCTATGCCAGTGTTAGCCCATGCCTAGGTTATTCTTCATAATTTCTTCCCATGGGCATGAAGGCTACAGAATATGTATTTTGAACAAATTACACTATAAATATTATTTCATTACACAGCTACAATTTCATTTGCAGCTATTGTGAAGCTTCCCGCTTGGATATTTAAGGAAGCGAGGGAGGAATACAAATGTACTTACTCACTTTTTGGGTTACGCTTTCTTTGAGAGATGTAAATTCCATACTGGCCGAAACTGTGACTGAAATTATTTTCTTTGATATCTGATGCTTGATGTTCTGCATTTATCATTTTTTTACACATGCAATTAGCCCCGGGTTGCATCTCGAATCCTTTGCTCAGTGTTTGTTTCAAAGGCTGCTTGTCCTGAGCAGGGTTGCAAGGTCCCTGGTGGCTATCGCTGGCAGTGCAATCTGGGACCCTGAATGGAATTCCAGTCCATCATTGCTCAAATACAAGGGGAATTCTGAGGCAGCGATTTGCCCAGGAATATCTCCATAGGAAGGGAATGCACATCCGCACACACAGAGCAGAGGTGACATCCAGACTCCCTGCCTTAGCAGGAGACTTTGCCCATATTATTTCTTACTCTTTAATTTCCTGAGAGTCGTTTATCCAATGCGGGGTCATGCAAACCAGGAATCCATGGTACCCAGAACCCTGTGCAGGTTTAAACATCTATCTCCAAAGGGCTTCTCTGGGTGGCAGTTAGACAGGCAGCATGCTGAGCAGGTAGGACCACACATCTCTTTCTAAAGCCACACACTACCTAGGTCTTACACAAGATAAGGGATATAATTCCTCCAGCATGTCCTGGGTCTGCTAGACCATAGCCTCTTCTCAGGGGACACCCTTTGGAGATCAACAAGGTGGTATTCTTCTTATTAGCTGATTCAGTATGAAAGACCAGAAACTCTATTTCCAGGTCCTACTGGATAGTGCACTGATCTCCGTAACCTGTCTTAGACAGCGAGCCTAGCAAGCCCCTAGTGAAACCTCAGGTCTGCCCCTTGTACTTGTGACCTTGTTCTTTCAGTCATAACATCTACCTCATGACCACCAGTGAGGAGAGGGACATCGATCGATCAGTAAACCACTACCCTCATCTGATGCCTTAGCTCCTGTTTTCACCTCACAGTTCTGCTCAGTGCCCACAAAGCGGCAGCCAAGGAACCGATCTGCTTCTCAGTCTCACATTCCTTCTTACCGTCACTCATGAACAAGGTCTGGAGGTCCTTGAATTCTTTGGTGTCATCAAGCAGGTCCTTGGGTAACTGCCATAACACTGTCTTTTGGATGCCATGACTTGGATCTTAAACGCGGTCCAATCAGACTCAACTTCCCGGTGTGTGAAGTTATTCTCAAGCTTGAGCCAGACTTTCCCAGCAAACCGTGACTTCTCATCTAATGCGTCCTGGTCCATCTGGGCCTCCTCTCAGAGTTCTAAAGTCACCTCAACACCAAGCAATGATCATGTGACGGCTCTGGCCCTCTCTTGCTCCAGTACCATTAACGGGGCAGCGTGTGGCTCAGTAGGCTAAGCCTGTGTGCCTGTAATCATGAGGTCACAGGTTCAAACCCAGCCTCAGCACGTCTGCGGGTCCTTGAGCAAGACCCTTAACCCCCAGCTCCCTGGGCGCCCCAACAGGTGGCTGCCCTTCACGGACAACTTGATCTACAAAGACCAAGTTGAGGGAGGCGTAAAAAGATTTTCCCCACGGGGACAATAAAGGATTGATTATTATTATTTACACATGTCATTTTTGCATCCTTGTGTTTAAACTTTATGGACAATCCATAGCTTTCAAAGGAGTTAAGTATTCAAGTTTAGATCTGGAAGGCTGTTCTTCTCAAGAAGGCCCTTCCAGTTACCTCCGTAACGCCCCAGTCTGTAGGTATTTCCCTTTTGAGCATCTTGCCCATTTTCTCTACGAAAGCTAGGAATGCTGAAATGCAGATTTTTTTAGATGTTTTCTTAGTCTGGAGTTCTGCTGATCCTTAACAGGGAATTGACTAAAACCCTTGGCCTTTTTTGCATATTTGATCGCTTTTGGAGTAGACAGGTACAATGTAAAATGAGACAGTACTACAGGAAGAAATGTCAATGGTGGCTCTTTAGAACTGTACCAGAATGATTTAGGGAGTCTTTTAAGTTTCAGTTTGGTGCTTTTGGTCGTGTGTTTTAAATGTCTCCAAGAATTATGGGTTTTGCATATTAAGGCATCCATCAATGAATGTATGAAAATTTTAATGAAATGCACTGTGATATCTCTATATATTGCTTGAATTTAAAACATTCAAAATAATCAAAAAATATTTCATCTCTGTGAAATGAACACCTCACGGATTTTACCCATCCTCAAAAAATGACATACCTTTTTTAATTCAAGACCTGTGATCTTCTAGCTGCTCCCCAAGGCTCCATCCAATTAGCATGGTTTTGAGCATGATTATGGTGTTTCATCTGAGGCGGTGCACCATGTTTAAAGTAAATTGGCATCAGGCTGTTTGATGAAGCCCGGCTGGAGTGAAGGCAACCAATCAGAGTTTTGTTTGCTCCCTCGGCCCGAGCTTATTGCTCATTTGCTAATCCGTCACCAAACAGACTGGAGCACACGGCGAGCTGCAGGGTTATGCGCTGTGATCAATAGATGAGTTTGTACGGATTGCTCCGATATCATCCCCGCTAATGGAACACAGATACAGGCTCCTAATTATGTCAGCATTCTTTTTTCCATAACGATATAGCTTTTCCAGAGCTTGTTTCATATTTTCAGAAGGAAATAAAGTGGTGTCCTGAATGCTCATAGCCAAAGCATTCAAAAACAGTTCATCTAAAAAAAATCTTGATATTTATATGGCTTATCATTGGCGAACAATGGAGTATAATGGAGTTAATGAAAGATGACAGATACACTGTATTTGCAGTGCATTAACTGGGGTGATTTATTAAATCATGCAGTGGACATTTGTGTGTTTTGAATTTGCTTGTATGTCTCTGTATGTATTACATTTCTGATAAAAACAAGAGAGCTGTAGCTCAGCTATAGGGAACCAAAGCTGACAGCTACAAGCCATTTTGAAAACCAAAAGAAGCACGTGGAGAGGACATACTGAAAGGGAACTGACTTAATATCAGATGATGGTACTATACGAGAGCCAACCATAAACTGATACATTTAGATGTAAAGGATATTGTGCATAACATTTATTTTATTGAGGTTAAACCACATTAAAAGTTATGGACTAACAACTGATATCTTTCAACCATGTTACCCCTCTGCTCTAATATTAAATATTCAACAAAGCCATGATTTCTGTGGTGTATAAAACGCTATTGTAATATATTTGCGTGCAATAGTAAGGTTAGTACAGCTATTACCTTTTAACGTGAGTTGAAATATCATCAGGGAAGTATTTTAATCCAAAATGAAACCTAGAACTGGAAATTTTGGCTCTATAATCTTTAAAGCACTATTGACTGAAAAAGGAGAAACGTCCATCCATCCATTTTCCAAACCGCATATCCCTCTGGGTCACAGGGGGTCTGGAGCCTATCCCGGAAGCTACAGGCGTGAGGCGGGGAACAACCCAGGATGGTGGGCCAACCAAAAAGAAGAAACAGTTGCATAAAATTTAATTCCAAAATAAAGAATGCTCTGTAATAGATTTTTAATCAGCTTCTCTGGTGGAGCATGTTGCTTGGATTCACCATCACCATTAGTCGACAGGTTGGAAATGAAACTACTTAAGAAAAGTTCATGGGCATCTTTATTACATCAAAGAAAAATGGATTGCAGTTTGGGGGAAGGTGAATTTAATTATAAGTCCAAGACAGTGGCAGTGTGAAGCTTTTGTAGGCTGAAAATGAGATTAGAGCTAATGCCAGCATTGTTTAAGTGAGCTTTAATTAATTTCTCAAAGGAACCCACCTCCAAATTGGTAAACTTTTGTATTTGCATTTTAGATCAGGATCACTTCTTTAACAGTGAATACGTGCCTGAGGAGGCACCTTCACACATTATTAGCAGTTAAATTGGTGCCAGTTGTAGAATAATCCTATTCTAGGCCCACAAAACACACACAGAATCTGCCTCCAAGAGGCACACAGCAAACAATTGAAGCTAACACTCTGAAAAGCCAGATACCTAAATAGGCACATGGTACAGTTCACTGCATCACGGCTATTTGTCCTCAGACTGATTTATCATGCGGGAAATTAAATTAAAGCTTCTCATAAACACCATAAAGAGTCATGCTCCCAGGCAAAATCTCAGATTTTATTGGTTTATGCTTAAAATTGTAGGGCGCAAGAGGCTAATTCTGCCTCATATTTGAGGTTATTTTGTTCATTTGTTTTGGCTCCGAATTCATCTTTGTTCCTGTCATGATCCTAGCGCCCAGCGAAGCACTTACTGTAAAATAGTGGGTGTGGGGGACTGCTAGTTATGTGGTGTTGGTGAAGAGGGCATAGATGACAACACCAGAAGATAGATTAATGGTAGACATCCACCCGCAGTGTCATCAGACAGCGGGCCCATCAATCTCAACAGATTACTTGGGATTAATGTCTGTGAAAGAAAACATCTTGATAATAGAAGTTTATAATGATGGATGGTGTCAAAGTTTAATGGATAAACTCAGAGAAGGGGCTTTTCCGAAGCCTTCACACACAGATACAATTGCCCACAGATTTGATCACCATCCATTCTTAGCTTGTTTTCTGTACGTTTACATTTCATGGGGTATTACAATCTCTAGATACAGTGTCGTTTATGACATTCGGAAACTTTCACCTGGGATCTTGGTCTGCAGTCTTTGCACTCAACAGGCATGCGATGCCCCCTGCCAGAGACACAATCTGAGGTACTGCTGTAGCAGAGTGCTACAGGCCCCGTGGGACTGAACAAGGTTATGGCCACTGCACACCAAGTCTGTCATTTTCGCCAGAAATCGTTGCACGTTTCAAAATAAATATGACCTCACATTGTGTCAGTTGCGTTTCCACACCAACTCTGAGACTTCCGTCGATGAAGATTTCGGAACAGATTTGATTTTCTGCATTTTTTGCATCTGTCAAAAAGCAAACTGACCATGATCTTGCATGTATGTCCTGGTGTGTGCGTGTGTGTGTGTGTGAGGTCCAGGTATACATTACATTTTAAAAACCAGTTATTTTGATATTGTGGAGACCATTTTTCGGTCCCCACAAGGGGAAATCCAATTTAATAAAAATCTAGGACTGCAATGTCCGTTAAGGTTGTCATTGCTGGGATTACTAGAAATGAATGGAGAGTCCCCACAAAGACATGATTACAGTGTGTGTGTGTGTGTGTCCCTACAGTACCTTAGACATACTGCCATAATATAAAAAAAATAAAATAAGACATACTGCCAGCCACTGTTTAAGACCAACTGGATTGTGAAACTTGGTGGTCTTTTATATATGTGCTTATAGTATTTTTAACAGTTTATCAAACTGGACCGCTGACACCTTGAAAGGACTGGGATAATTCCACAGCTCCCGAATTAGCAGATGAGATTCTCACTGCTTTTGATGGCTTCTCGGGATCAGATCGACCTGCATTTTCTCTCTCTTTCTTCCTGCTCAGAAATGAGACAACCTCAAAATCATCCTTACTGTTTGCCGACTCCATTAAGTCTTGGAAATATCAAATATAAAAAACATCAGAATGGATGTCCAAGGGTTCTGTGCATAATCCATTTTTATCCATTATTGGACAATGGATAAAAAAACACATATGAAAAATTTGGACTTGGTGTGCAAAGACCTTTAGTCAAAACCCTGTGATTTGGGTCCCCTCACTCGGCCTGCCAGCTTTCGTTAAGTCAGAAACAAATTTCTAAAAGTGCCTAGGAGACAAAAGAACACTTGCTTTTAAACTTAATCCTAATTGTAATTAATCAATCCATCTAATCATCAAACGGGAGACATCGTTAATACTTTCATTTCATGCCGCAGTGACATCCTGGCTTTTCTCCAGGGCTGCTTTCTGCTTGTTCTTACCGGTAAATGTAAAGACCGACCCCTGGTGCCATTCTTACCGGTAAATGCAAAGACCGACCCTTGGTGCCATACTTATCAGTAAATGTAAAGACCGACCCTTGGTGCTATGCTTACCGGTAAATGTAAAGACCGACCCTTGGTGCCATGCTTACCGGTAAATGTAAAGACTGACCCTTGGTGCCATGCTTACCGGTAAATGTAAAGACCGACCCTTGGTGCCATTCTTACCGGTAAATGTAAAGACCGACCCTTGGTGCCATTCTTACCGGTAAATGTAAAGACCGACCC
>JABFEA020000130.1:14235066-14258715 GCA_019775915.2 Cyphomyrus plagiostoma | reverse complement strand
TACTAACCTGACTGTACTCACTGGTAACATGTCTGTTTGTACTAACCTGACTGTACTCACTGGTAACATGTCTGTTCTTACTAACTAGACCGTACCCACTAGTAACATGTCTGTTTGTACTAACTAGAATGTACCCACTGGTAACATGTCTGTTCGTACTAACTAGACAGTACTCATTGGTATCTGTACATACTAACTAGACAGTACTCAGTGGTATTTGTACATACTAGCTAAACAGTACTCAATGATATCTGTACACACTTACTAGCCAACCCAAAAGGGCAAAACAGGTTAAAGGTAAAAAGCTTCCAAGTTGTATTAAGTTACAAGACATCATTATTTTTGCAGTGAATTAATTACAAAGGGGATAATATTAACAAACTGTAAGTTTACCTTGGTTTGATTTTCTTAGCAATTTTACGTGCTGAATCATGAGATCAGTGCAATTTTTCATCCTTAAGATGAGTGGTTAGGGGTATTCGCTAATAATGAGTTATGACCATATGAGCCTTTACATAAGTAAAATGTAATCTGTTTGCATACTCCTTTCCTGAGTGTAATGACTCAATAAAAGAAAAGCTTTAACTCAGCACACTCAGTGCTGCAAGCAGAAAAGTTTTTTCCTTCCTTTTTCTAAGGATTATGGCTTGCAGTAATTTGTATAAATGATCTGCTATATCAGTATTCAGCTTGTCTCTGCTACTTCTGCTGTGGAAACCAGCTTGTTTCCCAAGAACTTGCTATTGAATAAGTTATCGATTACTTAATTGCCTACTTCAAAATAAGTGCAGCACAACACTTGCTATTGGAAACATTTTTCTTCGTAACACTGAGATAACTTTATTATGCATAAACTTCCGCATAAAGCAGGATTATGAGTAACACCATAATCACGCATGTACTATTTGTATTTAAAAGCATGTACTGTAAGTAACCAATCACTATTGTGCAGAGTATACTGTGTAATACTCTCTAAATATAAAATAACTTAGTAATATGTTGAAATGGTTTTATTAAGTTTAGTTGTTTCATTAGTATATTTTATTTATTTAAGACTTTGCTATTTGTGTGTAATATACTGTATTTACTCTTCATCTTTTTTACTGTGTAAAAGTATATTTTGTCTGGATTATTCTAGATTATTCTGTTGGAGCAAGAAATATTACTAAAATCTTCAACACGACCCTCAGCTGTAATATGCAGCTGCATACAACATTGGCCATTGTAGTTGCTTTGGATGAAAGTGTCTATTAAGCAGTTCAACATGGCAGGAGACTCTTAGCCCAGCCTTTCTTATTCTTTTTTATTAATTACTTGCAACGCAGGTAGCTTTATTTATAATGACAGTAAATGTCATTGAGATACCCTCAGATTGGGCCTGATGCAGAAATTTCAGTCTCCGCTGATGTCATCTCCCAGCGTGGGTTTCACTCTCCTGCCTGCTTAGTTGCGCGTGGCCCATGTTGGTCAATTGCCTCATGCAGCGACATCAGCGTATGTCATGTTACTCTGCACAGTCGGCATTTGTTTCTGTCTAAACTAGGTGCGTAATCAATGCAGGTTAAAGCTTTAATTCTTTCTGTTTTTCATGCATTACCCCTCACTGTGCATCATTCCGTATTTATTGGAGCTGCAAATTAAGAGTAATTCTGAATACAGTGGACATGAGAGAAATCAATAACTTTTTCAGGCTTTTGTTATTTAAGGACTCTTGGAGGACTGTGCATTGTCCGTGAAATGTATTCATTAAGTCCACGTTTTAGTAACTTCAGCCATCATGTCCCCTTTTCCTCACTAGTGGTGGATGAAATTTAAAAATGACCTTTTGGGATTACAAATAGTATGAGACAAATTGAATTACTTCTAGTGGGTGCTAATGAGAACAAAGTATGTGTCGCTGTTTCAATAAATGAATTTTTCAGATTTGCCAGGGCGGGGATCATAAAGACATAATTTCTCTATTACATTCACATTGCTAAGTTGTGTAATTCTTTGCAGGCTGTTTCACATTATAACATGTTCATTTTGCCGCATGGTGCCAACTGTCATCTCTTGCACAATGAAGAACTCAAGAGCAGGCATTAGGAGAGCCAAAAGAGGGTTTATTGGCATCAAACTCAGGAGCAAGAAAACAAGCTGGACTATGAGGATTCAAAACAAAAAAGCTAGCATGGGGAGGCAACAAGAGGACTGACTTAAATGACCAGGCTGGGGCTGATGTGACAAACAGGGACTTAAATACAAAGGCTTACGAGGGGTAACAAGCACCAGGCATGGCTCATCAGGGGCATGTCAGGGGGGAGGCAGGAGGGTCAGGCAGACATGCCGGGCAGGATGTGACACCAACAGAATTAAACTGTCCTAATACTTCCATGACAACCCTGTCCATTGAGCTAAGGTCCTTATGAAACCATAAAACCTAAAATTAACTTAAATCAGGGGTTTTGAATTGGGGGTTGCTTTTCAAGGAGGACTCCCATCTTCCCACATTCAAACTGAAAAATATAAATAGGGGACACCCACCCAGGGAAGGATATTAACTCTCCCGATCCTTAGTTCTTTGGTCCCAAGCTGTGAACTGCTTACTTTTTGGGTATACTGGCTGAAAAATGTCACAGTCATAGTAAACGTGATTATTGGCCAGGATGTCTTACATGTGGCTGTTCTGATATGATTATTTTTCTAAACGTGTAGCAGGACTTAATAGTCTAAAACATAGGTTAAGGAGCATCTATTTCTGCAAGCTAGATGAGTAACTGAGGCCCAAAGCCTTCCCACAAGTGACTTAGGTAACCTCGACTTAATCATTTCATCAGTTCAACCTTTTTCTTCAACCTTAGAATCTGTAATCCAATCAGATGATTTTCAGTTTTTCTTTTCAATTCAGTTTTATTTGTATGGCACATTTTCACAACATTATATTGTCTCAAAGCGTTTTACATTATCCATGCCCAAGAAAGTGACAAGGACAAACACCCTAGTACAGGGGTGGCCAATCTTATGCGCAATGGGCTGGAGTGTATGTAGGTTTTTGGGATAACCAGTAGGTCAACTGTTCAAAACCCGCCACACACATCAGCTCCTTGATTGATAAGATTGGCCACCCCTGCCCTAGTAGGAAGAATCCTTGGGAGGAACCAGACTCAAAGGGGGAGCCCGTCCTCCAGGGGGCAGCAGAGGAAGCCCTAACCTTAATCAGACCCATAGGGGCAGCCCATCCTCCAGGGGGCAGCAGAGGAAGTCAAATGGGCAAGATAGTAAAGTTCCATTTCACATTGTCCAAATTTTAACATTTGAATCTCAAAGTGGGCAGGCAGGTGATGGCAGGCAGGTACTGGTGCTGCTTCAGATGGCAAGATGACCAGTGGTACAGCAGCAGGTTATACAGGGAAAACATCACAGGTAGTGGAGATGTCGCAGGCAGTGGGGTAAACAGTATATCTTGATAATTTGGGGTCTCCAGGCAGCCCACCCTAGGAGGGGTAGGGGGTAGGGAAAATAAAACGTATAATTAGTAAGGGAGACTAGAGGCAGTGCAACCAGTTAGGTGAGTGCAGTAAGAAAGCTCCAGCAGATAAGGCTATGGCAGCATAAGTAGGAGGGAGAGGCGGGTGGGAATGTAGGCCTGGGGAGTCCCTGAAATGTCAGCACTCTGATCCCACAAGAGATTGTGAAGCTAGAGTGACAGACTGACAGTTCAGTTTATCCAAAGCCAATGGCACCGATCCCCACCCAGCTCTACACCTCACACTGTAGATCTAACTGGGAGTGAGGAGTTAGCTAGAGTTAGAACTGGAGTCCCTATAAGCTAAACTAGACAGGTGTGTTTTATTGTAGACTTGAATATTGAGAGTGAGCCTGAAACCCGCACATATGCTGGGAGACCATTCCACAGCTTTGGAGCTCTTAGAGAAAGCTCTACAGCCTGCCGTAGCTCTTTCTACTCTAGGGTGCTAACTGATATGCTGCTCCGTGAGATCGAAGAAAGCGAGGAGAGCTGCATGAGGCCAGTCGATCTCGAAGGCATTTTGGTGCAAGGCCATTCAGTACCGTATAAGTTAAAAGCAGTCTTTTATAGTCAATTCGAGACACAACTTTCAAATTTTTATGTTTACTGCATTCCATCTTCTATTCAACGTGAAGTGGTGAAATATTCAATGCCATAATTCTCCAAAATACGAATACAAAAATACAAATATATTTCTGTAAAGCATAAAAAGATGAGAATACAAAAGTAGTAGCATCTACTTGAGTTGTTTTATGAAGCTTAAGTTGTCTGTTACCTTGGGTTTGTGCTTTTTCCCTAGAGACATAGATCCTTCATGCACTGTATATATTGATAAAATATAATTGTATGTAATATAATAAGCAAGGGAATAATGATTTTATTAATTTTAAACAGATCGCATCACTACAGTCCATGAAACTGTAAGTAAAATAATAATGCTGTCTTCCCCCGTTGAGGCTCAGAGAGTGTGACCTGTCTTCTGCATTAGGCAGCATAATATTCCACATCTATGAACGTCCCCTGAAAGAACACAAGGCTGCATTTCTAGCTTTAACAGCACAATGATAAATTATTATGTATGATCCATGCATATATTTGCTCTATACGTTACAGTGCAAAAATACCAGCATGTACTTTAAATGTGAAACTATAAAATGTGATATTTTATCAATTAATTTTAATTAGTTTATTTGGTTTAGAGCTGGGGAAGCTGCCATTTTCTCTCTCTCGAATTTCCCTGCTCGCCTTATGTTCTCCTCCGTTGTCCTTTTTGTTAAGTTAATTGCTTTCTTTTCAAAGTCTAGGTCACTCAAAGGGATGTGGTGTATTTAGTGCTGATTAACCATGCATTGGTATAAATCACTTGCCAGTTGTCAACCTTAAAGTGTCTCACATGTCAATATAATATGTTCAAACTGGTTCCACTTACAATGGTATGCTTCCAATTATGGTCAAACATCTGTGTACTGTTGGTGAATATACACTATATTGCCAAAAGTATTGGGAAACCTGCCTTTACACACACAAGAACTTTAATGACATCCCATTCTTAATACATAGGCTAAAATAGGGAGTTGGCCCACCCTTGGCAGCTATAACAGCTTCATCTCTTCTGGGAAGGCTGTCCACAAGGTTCAAGAGTGTGTTTATGGAAATTGTTGGTCATCCTCAAAGAGAGCATTTGTGAGGTCAGGTACTGATGTTGAACGAGAAGACCTGGCTCACAGTCTTCGTCTTAAATCATCCCAAAGGTGTTTTATCGGGTTGAGGTCAGGGCTCTGTGCAGGCCAGTCAAGCTTCTCCACACCAGACTCACTCATTCATGTCCTTATGGACCTTTGTGCACTAATGCACAGTCATATTGGACCAGGAAGGACCCATCTCCAAATTGTTCCCACAAAGTTGGGAGCATGAAATTGTCCAAAATGGCTCTGAATGCTGCAGCATTCAGAGTTCCTTTCACTGGAACTAAGGGGCCAAGCCCAACCCCTGAAAAACACCCCCATACCCTAAGCCCCCTTCACCAAACCTTACACTTGGCACAATGCAGTCAGGCAAGTACCGTTCTCCTGGCAACCTCCAAACCCAGACTCGTCCATCGGACAGAGAAGCCTGATTTGTCACTCCAGAGAGCATGTCTCCACTACTCTAGAGTCCAATGGCGGCGTGCTTTACACCACTGCATCCCACGCTTTGCATTGCACTTGGTGATGTACAGCTTAGATGCAGCTGCTCGGCCATGGAACCCATTCCATGATGTTCTCTACGCACTGTTCTTGACCTAATCTGAAGGCCATATGAAGTTTAACAGGGGTCCTTGAATATGTGACATTACACATAAAATTGGGCAGAGGCCTAAGGTGACATTGCATCAGTGGGTTCAGAATTCCTAAGTATGGCCATGTTGCTCATGCATGCATTGTAGTCTGAGATGGATACAGACTTACATCTGCCTTTATTTGTTGAGTCACAGTAGTTTCTTCACAGATTTATGTTGCCAAACAAAAAAAAACCTGGTGTCTCAAATTTAGCACGAAACTAACTGTGTGCCTGAAATCCAAAATGCAGAGGCATTCTTTAGGCTTGTCGAATTTTGTTAATGGTAAGGGCAAATAAATCAAGTTAGAGGTGTTGTTCAAAAGGTATAATTTTGTAGAGCTTTGGCAATTAATGTGATATATTAGCTGTCGGGTGAAACAATTTGCATTGTCTCAAGATGGTCAATTTATTATACCATTATTTTATTTAATCCATTATTCCTTTTTTTGCAGGCCTTGGCAAAGGAAGACAAAAACAGTTAAGAGAAGTGAAGATGGTCGAGGACATGCATCAGCCTTAAAGAAAGGGGCTGCCTTTCAGCTGCTGCCCTCTGCTTGCTCTTTGTGTTCTTCATAGACTGTCTCAGATCATTTCTAAAAAATATCACACGTAAAAATTAGAATTATATGTCTGCGTTTAATGTGTTAAAATGCCAGATATACTTCTGTCTGCACAGCCCTTTGAACATGTGATCAGAGTTAATTTTGGGATAAAAAGCACCGTCCTGTTTTATTCTAAATACACAATACATCACCACAACCCTGCAGTGATGGATGGACTCCAGGAAAACAATATACTTCAGCCTGCTTTCTGCTATCATGGAAGACCGTGGTGTGATTTCTGTGTCTGGGCCACGTCAACAGCAGACTGTGTTTCTGCTCCAAGCCCCCCAGAACTGGTTCTGCCAAATCCCTTGATATTTTTTGTCCAGGTCAATGAGCTAAGAGGTGCAGTCAAGGTAAAATGTGCAGATATTTTCAGGTAATGAAAATTCATAGCTTGTGTGAAGTTTACATTAGCACAACTTTGCAAAAGTAAACATTCAGTGAATGGTAACATATTTTAATGGAAGCGTCATACAATCAAAGCCAGTGTGATGGATATATGGAAATATGTCATAATGTGAAAAACAAAACAGGTTTTTGCTTTATTTTACAAATGATCTGCATGGTAGTCCATCCTTAGTGAGAGAATAGTGATTCAGAAAATGATGAGAGTCTGGACAGCTGCAATCTAAACTAGAGTTGGAGAGATCTGGCTTCTGAATAGACAGTGATTCTACAAATGCATTTCATTCTGTGCATTGACCAAAACATTTGCAGCACTCATATGAATAAATCGGATAGAAAGGCATTTCTGTATTCTGAGACCCTGTTAAGCTCATTTACTTCAGCAGCAGAGTAAAGCTTTCTGTGCATGCATAAAATAAACCCACATGCTACCTGGAGTTAATAGGTGTTCAGTATGGAATCCGAAACAAAAATGGCCAGTAAGAGAAAGTCTCTACAAGAGTTTTGAATCATGCAAGAACACTAGCCTTAGTGATACTTGCAGAGAATTCTGAATTTATTTTATAAAGCTGCAAAATATATAAGTATATGACTGTGGTATAACAAGATTGGTAGCATTACGGCCTCACACCTCTAGGGCTATGGGCTAGATTCTCACTGTCTGCGGCATGTGCAGAGTTTCACAATGCACATTTTCTCCAGATAATACGGTTTCCTCCCACTATCCAAAAAATGCATTTAGATGAATTTCTGACCCTAAATTATAGGTAGTTCGCGAGTGTTTGCCGTAAAATGCATCTTGCGCCACTGGCTACCTGGGATTAGCTCTGGGCTGAATACAACCCTGCGCTGAAGCAGTACTTATGGAAGACGAAAGCTGAAATCCTGCTTAGAGCCATTTGTGATGTAATCTCACTTCTGTCAGGCAGCACAAGTTGTTTAGGAATCTCTGGGTAATATTTAATGAAAGCATCCATCCAGCCATCCTTCAATTGATAATTTATTTAATAGCAATTCATGTTCCCCGAGCAGTCTGTTTACCAGACCGTATTTTTTTTGTTAAAGGTTCCACTCATGAGCTGGCCTTGAATTTACTTTTTTTGTGACTTGGCCCAGTGGTGAAAAGCCAGTTATATAAGTAGGGTTTTTCTGAATGATATCAGGACTCATCTGTCTTAGATACATTTACTGAGGGCAGCACCCATGTTTGTGAGATATCTGTGATCTGACTCGGTAGGGCTGGGTGAGAAATCGATTTATTGATTAATTCAAATTTTTTGTTTATTATGTAAAATTAAAATTGTGATTCACTTTAAACTGGCTAACTAATTTAAACTGGCTAATGGGGCCCACCAAGTTCCCAGAAATGTTTTATGTGTATATATAAAAAACAACAACACACAGAGCAAGACAGGAACTCGTCTCTAAAACTGCCAGTGTCGTTTGCAAGTGGTTAGGTTACGCAAAATCTGGCGCAGAACAAACCACTGTCCGCTGGAAAGTTTGTCAGAAATCTGTGGCACAACAAACCTATTTCAGCATGTCAGACAGATGCACGCAGCTGAGCTTCCAGGTCTGCGGCAGCCTGGACCGTCAGCTATAAAGCAGGTAACAGTAGCTGCAACCTTTTCACATGACATGCCATATGACAATTAAGACGTGAAGAAATAATATCGCCAAAGACATGGTGCCCATAGATACAGCAGAAAGAAGCAGGTTCGTCCTGATGTTAAATAAAATATGGGCTACCAAACCAAAATTAGTTTACAAAAGTAGCCCTGCCCCATCAATACAGCATTACTCATGAAAAAAAACACGTGAATCTTATTTGAATAATGTCTTTCCTTTAAAAAAATCAAAATCAGAATTGTAAACTGGGTGTAGGTTAAAAAAAATCTGAGGTTTTATTAACATTTTTGCCCATATTGCCCAGCCCTGTGACTAGGTCCTCCTTGCTGTGCGTACAAGGTGAGTCACCAGAATGAACAGCAAGCTTGGCAGTGCATTATATCTGTATACTTCTCAGCATTTCACCGATGGCAAGGGTTTGCGCCACGCTGAGAAGATCAGATTAACATTTCCGGACAGCCATTGGGGATGTGCTGAGTGCTGTCTGTGTGTGAGTGTGAATTTGCTCTCCTTCTTTTGTTTTTTTTTGTGTGTCATATGTAGTGGGACTAACAAGACAGAAGTGATGCTGTATAATTCATTACACAGTGTCTAACTGAGAAAGTAAGAGCATATAATTCAGAGACAGGAATAAAAGTGCAGGCAAAGCCAAGCCATACGCCACAGCATTAATTGCATTTATTATTAAGATACTAATATTTAATTTAGCAATACAATAAAAACAATCATACTTTACTTGTAATATTGCCTGATGGAACTGCTGAATCAGTCATGCAAAATAAATAACCCATTTCTCAGACACAGTAAAGATATTTCCACAAATGTTTCCTTGAAAACATTTATTTTCATTTTTTATATTTTCACGCTTTTCGGGTATTCTTGTTCGGGCAAAAAATAGTTATTGAACCTGAAAATCCCTCAAGGAGCATATAGAAACTTATGGTGCACAACATGTAAATGTTTAATTTTGAGAGAAAAAGATGGCACGCTGTGTGTCTGTATTTGTGTTATATTGCTATGATCCAACCACAGAAAATATTCCCTTAATTGATTACAACTCATATGATTTGTTTCAAGGTCTGAGTGCGTGTGCCGTGTTGGCAATAGGCTCTTGTAGGAAGTAGCTGGAGGTGCAGTGAAGAGGGGTGACGTGGCGCTTCGCTCAGGATTCAACGTCTCTTTAGGCTCCACAGCTATGCCTGATTTGTGAGTTATTTGACATCTTACAGGAAGTAGAGCTCAATAGATGCCAAAGATGGATGTTCCCCTGCACAGCAGTACCTAGTTATGTTTATCAGTAGAACCAACTGTAACAATGAATCAATTATTATTGATATATTTTTTTACAAGCTGTTATACTGTACATAGAATAATTGTTCTCAGATCATATTGCTAACAATTTGTGACAATAGTTAATGTTAAACACGACATGCTCTGTGAACCTTCTATATTTTTTTTTACAGTTCTTGGCTATCATTTTTGAGAATTGAAAAGCACTTTTAGGAGAAAAAAAATCCCCGTTCCTATTGGGTGAACATTATGTTTCACGGTACATTTCTTCCTGTCATACAGATGGAAATGTTATTAAACCAAACTGAAGGTTTGATGAATCTGATCAACAAATAAGACATTATTCAAGGTTATCTGTCACGTCTCTGCAGGGCCCCAGTGCTGCTCATGGATTGAGGGCCCTAGTTCAAAGGAGCATGTTCTCCTTTACACTGTGCACATGAAAACAGAAATGCACACATGTATTCCCTGCAAAATGTGAAAGGATAAAAGCAAAGCAGGCTAACAGTACTTCTTTGGGTTTCTTAAAAGAAGTTCATTGGTGGGAATAAAAATGACAATGGTAGAAATATTTGCATATGTTAAAAATCTTAGGTATAGGTACACCTCAAATTTCAGCGTTTTTTTCCCAGATAATTAAAATGTACTCCATCTTAATTCATAAAAGAGTTGCCCAAAACTGGTAGTGCTTTTGATGTAACTAGATATCATAGTAAGTTGTCCTTTATAGAAAAACATAATTTATATCTGCAATAATACATTTCTTTAATACACAGATATAAAATAGTTTATTTTATTTATGTTATCAGGGGTGAATTGTGCATAAATGCCCCCCCCCCAGATGTCATTTGATTTGGTGTGTGATGTATCCATCTTTCTGAGGAAGTTGTCTCTCTGAGCAGACAGAGAAAAGGATTGATTCAGGCTTTCATCCAGTTAGTCAACTGGAAAAAATGGGTTGAAAAAAGAAGGGAAAAGGTAGCTTGGCTGCCGGATTGCAGTATTCCTGCAGGGATTGGGAGAGAGGCTCGCAGGCAGAAACAAAGTGAGATTTGGCATGAGTGAAGGGGCCCTGCCCTAGTTCTGAGACCCCCCCCCACCTGCTAATCCCCCACTATGTGGGAAGATGAGATTGTGAGAAGGAAACTGCTGTACTATCACAAGAAAAACAACAAATATTTTTCATTTTAATTCTTGGAAAGAAGTATGAATACACCTTTAGCTCAGAGTAGTTAAAATCTTATCTAGCTCTGATTTAAAGGAACCCAGGGTTTTAGCTTCCACTATACTATTCCATACTCTAACTACACGCTGTGTAAAGAAGTGCTTCCTCAAATTTGTTTTACAATGTTCTCCCACTAATTTCCACTTATAAGAACATATATGTGTGTGTGTGTGTGTGTGCGTGCGTGTGTGCGCATGTGTGTGTATGTACATGTCATGTGTAACATAAATTTCCAGCAGTGCACTTGTCAAAAATACCTGTCAGAACCCTTTGCAGAAGGAGGAAGATGAAGGAAAGTTGAAAGTGACGGTCTGGCCTGCACAGTCACCTGAGCTTCAGTCCATTGAGCTGGACTACAATGAAATGGAGAGAAAGGTCAAGGCTACACAGCCGACTGGGAGGGTCATTTGTGGGCACTTGTTCAGCAGCCCTGGAGTGAACTCTCACAGAAATAACATAATACTTTTTAGGGTTAGGGGGTTAGGGTTATGGTTAGGGTTCGGGGGTTAAGGATGGGAATTAGGGGTTAGGAGTTAGTATTTAAAAGTTTGGGTTTGGAATAGATTGCCTAGAGTTTGTTTAGCCATAATCATTATTAACGGTAACTATTTGACTATAAGATATAGGGCTCCATCTTACACTGGGCGCAAAGTGGCACCAGGTACGACAGAAGGGTCTTTGCCAGCATGAACCCAACTCAGTGTGGTTTTCCTGAACAGCACTCATGTCTTTTAAACAGCAAATGTACTTACGCCCATCTGAGCTCCCGTGGGTGTGTCTGTCCGAAAATGAGTCAGGTGCATTGTTGGGGAATTGAGGCGGAATCAGGTGCATTTTTGGGGGAAAGAGGCGGAGTCAGGATTCAGGTGAATTGTTGGGAAAATGAGGAGGAGTCAGGTGCAGTGTTGGGAAATGAGGTGGAGTCAAGTGCATTATTGGGGAATTGAGGCGGAGTCAGGTGCATTGTTGGGGAAATGAGGTGGAGTCAGGATTCAGGTGAATTGTTGGGAAAATGAGGCGGAGTCAGGTGCAGTGTTGGGAAATGAGGTGGAGTCAAGTGCATTGTTGGGGAATTGAGGCGGAGTCAGGTGCATTGTTGGGGGCTTGAGGCGGAGTCAGGGGCATTGTTGGGGGAAAGAGGTGGAGTCAGGTGCATTGTTGGGGGAAAGAGGCGGAGTCAGGTGCATTGTTGGGGAAATGAGGCGGAGTCACGTACATTGTTGGGGAAATGAGGCGGAGTCAGGTGCATTGTTGGGGAAATGAGGCGGAGTCAGGTGCATTGTTGGGGGCTTGAGGCGGAGTCAGGTGCATTGTTGGGGGAAAGAGGCGGAGTCAGGTGCATTGTTGTGGAAATGAGGCGGAGTCAGGTGCATTGTTGGGGAAATGAGGCGGAGTCACATACATTGTTGGGGAAATGAGGCGGAGTCAGGTGCATTGTTGGGGAAATGAGGCGGAGTCAGGTGCATTGTTGGGGAAATGAGGCGGAGTCAGGTGCATTGTTGCGGAATTGCACGTTTGACTGACAAATATATATTTTTCACTGTCATTGTAAGGGGTGTGTTATATAGATAATAATGTGCGCCTACATGTGTGTGCACAGTGCTGGTACACTGCTTGTTGCACACATAGGGACTGACGGCACTGCATATAAAAATAAAAAGATTACAACATGAAAGATCATTAATGTGTACATAAAAATATATATTTTAATATAGGTCATATTGGTTAGTAATAATATTCATCAGAATTAGGTAATTGTAGTGATGGCTAATGAAATCGGCAAATTGTTACATTGGGTCTCTTGTGTCCACTGTTTCAGTATGCCGTTTTATCATCGTTCTTTTGTTCTTTGAGGGGTATAAAAAGCATGATTTGCTCCATCATCTTTAATACATGATATTTTTTCAGTGCTCTATTGGCTCTTGAGGATTAGGCTACAACATTAGAATCCCATTCGAGAGAGTATAGTACTGTACTGTATAATAATGTGCAATGTAGTTTATTATTAATGCAAGTAATGTCTGTAATGTCTTACTGTGTGTGATTTATCAATTATACTTTACCATGTGTATGTACATGAAAATCACATTATATAGTTGATTTCCACTATCCGCAGTAGGTCTTGGAATGTATTACCCGGGAATACAGGAACCTACTGTAATCATTATTAATCATAAAGCTATGGTGGGATCCGACTGTTCCCATATATGGCTTGCTTGTATGCTTTCACTTTGCTCACGAGAAGATCCGTTTCTTATGCAGAGAAGCATATAACAGCAAATCTGCCGTTATAATAGTGATCCACCGAGTTTCAAGCGTAGCTGGCTCTTAAAGGGAATGGGAAATGACACTCTGATTGGTTTATAGCATGTTACACCTCAATCACACCAGTGACTAATTACTTAGTCCAACCCTTTTGGACCGTGAACCTAGCACTGCGGCCATTGTTCCGCCATTAAACTAGCAAAAGTGCGCTGGCCACGCCCTAAATTAACTGCGCCGTGTGCTTCAGAACGTGTGCTTCAGAACGTGTGCTTCAGAACGTGTGCTTCAGAACGTGTGCTTCAGAATGTTAAAATAGGACCCATTTTTTTTATGTTTTCTGTAACCAGCCATTCTGAACCATTCGGTCTTGCATGTGATAATAAAGAACAGGAAACACAGGAAAATTTGCTGGTCGCGTGATTTACCAGCATCAGAAGGTTGTCGTCATGATGAAAGCAAGAGCAGAACTTCAGCCGTGACACATGTTCCGGGAAAAGTACATTCCTGCCCCATCAATTCAGCCGGGACAGATTCACACCGCAGCATCAGCGAAGGTTTCCTTGCGTCCAACATCTACAGTACACGCAGGAATTATGCCTTCAGTCTTGTGTTCCTGACACACTTCTAAAACAGCTATTCTCTGCATTTCCGAACACACATATATACACACACTTGCAGCTATACTGTATATTTACACGGAATACATGGATTAATGATGTTAAAACCTCCTGAATATGTAGCCATCATGAAGATGTGCGTACATTCATAGAGGTTTCCGTGGTAATGCATTTTGGACGATAAATTATGTATTTACTTCTAAGTGAAAACAACAAGTTTCGTAAGGCAATTCACAATATATACATGTATGTGTGTGTGTGTGTGTGTGTGTGCCAGTTCTGCTCTATAGCATTTGTTAGATGACATCCAGTTGTGGTCCTGTCTTATTCCACAGTGCTTTATGAGTCTCAGCCATCTTCTAAGGCAGCGCTCCCCAACCTTTTTTGCGCCACGGACCGGTTACATGTCATACAATATTTTCACGGACCGACCTTTAAAGTGTGGGGGGTAAATACGACGAAATAAAATATTTTTTTTTATGCGGCCCGGTACCAAATGACCCGGTGGTTGGGGACCTCTGTTCTAAGGTAGAAATTGATTAATATTTGACAGCAAGCCGCACTGTAATTATCTGCCTGAATGTGTACTAACCCTGCGAGTCACTCAGCTACCAATGTTGTTTTGGTAACTGAGTGTATTAGAGTTGGAGGGGATTTAAAACGGCCCACCTCAGCAAAGAGGCTTGTAACACGCACACCGACTTACACCAGTGCTGCCATGCAAACAGCTTCAGCTCGAGGAAACGATAACAGCAGAAACATTGTCATTGGTTCATTTCTCTACATGTTGTACTTGTTATAACCATGTATGTGACGAATAAAGAATCTTCAATCTTGAACAGAGGAATTTCAATGTTATGGGTATCAGTGGGTGATTAAGGAAACTGGATTTGGCAGTTACTCAGGGTGCCCAGTACCCACTTATAGGAGGCCCCCATTCCATTTGTTACTCACTATTAGCATTCAGGTCTTGCTAACTACTTACACACAGCTCCGCTATGTGGAAGGCTACTCGCCGATGCTACAATATGTTAGAATGTACCTTAGATGAAACATCACTCCAATCCAGAACAATTGCACATCAGATGGTGAATTCACCTGGATTGTTTGGCAAACCCATGCAGACATGAAGCAATTGAAGGGGCGACAATCCTAGTGATGTTTGCTGTGCTGTCATCTCGGTTTGAGGCCGACCATGCTGAATTAGCAGTATATGGAGACGAGGTCCAGAGAGACCAAAATCTGGCCCGTGCATGTCCTCTCAATGCTCATCCAGACTTCTGGCTGTTTTCCTGGTGGCTGGCAGCACACACACCAGGAGGGGTGTGAGCTGCAATTCAACGCTCCTGAGACAGGGGTGTTATAAGTTAAAGCACAGGCATTTTAGGAGAGAGGCGTGGTTATGAAGGCCCACTTCGAGAAAGAAGGACATGGAGGGAACACATGAAGGCTTCAGTGTGGCTGGACTCAGCCTCCCAGTCGCCAGTGACCCCGCGTGCGGTCCGCTCTCCGTACATGTCCGCTCTCCACAAGTAGTTGGATGGAGTCTAATGGGCTAATTTCGTTTGAAAAGCATAACACACTGTGATGCAGCACTGCAGTAGCTTATAAACAGCTGGCTTAAATCCCATTGAAGAAGCTGTTCCAGCATTAAATAATGCCTGAACTTTTTTGTTGCTATCCTAACTTTAAAAATGGACAAAATTGCAAAAACTGCAATCCATAAGCGCCAGCACATGCACAATTATTGAATATGTTCCACTTTAGCGATGCCTGGGTCAAAAGTGTCCACAACAGCCAGTGGTTAAGACTTAAGTCTGGCACGGAGTCCATGGTCAATCAATGCTGGTGAATGTACTGCTTTGGCCTCTCCCCTGCCCATCAGCAACCAGCATCCATCCTGGCAGCACCTCTGCCCTAGAGACCTCCCTAGTTTTAATCATATCTGACAGCAGAAGCATAACAGTGAAAGCCAGCAGAGCGTGACTGACAGCATTGTGAGGTTGTGGCTCTGTGAGAGGCAGCTTCACGTAGGCGAGGGTCTGGGAACGCAAGGGGCACCAGTCATTCCTGCTCAGTTGACCGATGCAACACTGTGTTCACCGATGCAACACTGTGAAATACAACTGGGCTTCATTAACCTACATTTACTGCTTCTTGAGAATCACTTGCCCTATTAGATTTTCAGATTTTTTCCATATTTATAATATTTGATATATTTTTAAGACTTGTACTGTATGTGCAAGGAAATCAAGCATACAACCACCAGGTCTGAAAACCATAGAATTAAACATAATAAGAATTTTAAGGCCAGTAAGTTTCATCAAACTGCATTATCCAAGAAGGAGAAAATCCTTTACATTTTTTAGACTTTTTTGATTGCATTCACAGATTTTTAGAAAATTGAGGACCAAATGGAGACCTAAAAAGATGTCCCAATAGGTAGGGAAATTTCAGGTTTTACTACACTTTGGGGACAATTTAGTCCTCAAATGTGATCTATGCAACACCCCCCCCCCCCCCACACACACACACACACACACACACATATTTCTCAACACTTTCCAGTGTGATGTGATCCTTTATAACCTCTGTGACATTCAAACAGCAGTTACTCTGCTCACATGGATGGACGAGCAAATATGAACCAAGAAACCTATTCCCCTATATATCATATGTTGGACAGTGTGTATGCAGTGATGCTGTACAGGTAAAAGGTAATTAAGTTATATAACTGTAACACCTGAAACACCAAACTCCATCGAAAATTCACGGTTTGGCACAGTGAAAATCTGCAAGAAATGTCAGAAGATTATGATCATCATAGATAATCTCATCACCTCCTCCACCAAACAAGGAAACCTTAAAGTGTCGCGTAGCCAAAACAAGTGCTAGAGCTTCCATTTTGATAATCAGCCCTCTAAAGAGGATTCAGCTTTTCGCAAAGTAAGATACTGAAGTTTATCTATTCCAGAAGCATCAGAAAGCTGCTGCCGTTCCCACCACACATGCATCGGCAGTGACCTTGAATGAATGCAGTAAGAACAGCTTCACACAACAAGCTGGCTTTAATCTGTTCAGGAGCACGTTGACACTTCTAGGTACAGTGGAAATTCACCCCGTACAAAAAGGATTAGTCAACAGCTCAGTTACTGCAGCAAAATCAAAAATGTCGAGTAGAAGCCACGTTTCCATTAAACAGTGGATTGGGAAGATATGACAAGACTGGGATGTTAGCTGCTTGTCTGCAGGTAAGCAGCCTGGCTCTTTCCCAGCTTATATATCGAGAAACTGGCTCAGCAAGTTCCCAGCTGTCATACAACTGTGGGATGTGCTTCAGGCCTCTGGCCAGCAGGAACCACACACAGTATGCCATAACCTCATGCTCTCCAAACATGAGCTCTCCTGGTGCTGCACCCTTTGGAAAGTAGCCGCATCATTTATCATCACAGAGGGAGAATGAAGCAGCGGTATAAATGATCTGCTGTGACGAAAACAGAGACAGGAGCACTTCAGAAAGCCTGTCATCAACCCTTAAAAGGGCAACTTAGATACAGACGTGCTTTCCCTGTCAAGCCAAATGATGGTGTCCAGCTTAGGGAATGGAATTGCATCAGACTTGCTCACATTGTTAATTTGATGATAATTGATAGAAAAACGGGATCTGTAACATCAAGGGACTCGCTTTGAATTGTCTCTGTCACTCTAATCCATGCTTGCCAGCTCGCCTCTCACTAGAGACAGCTTACCGGGCCGCATTCTGTATGGTTGTTTCCTTATATTACTGGCATCCCCCACTTTGTCCAGTGATAATACTAGGAATATTGTGGACATGAGACATGCGACATCTGATCTGCCCTTTCACCTCACCTTGCTGAAGTAAATTCAGGTGTTTGCATGCAGTAAGTTCTCAAGTTCATCAGAATAACTGCTTCAGGGCAGCTGATGCCGCCATCAGCCCGCTCTTCCGACACCTCAAGGGCCACCACACTACAAACTGGATTGACAGGAGATCATTTCGTGAGATTCAAAAGTGGAGTTACTCTTATGCTAATCGAGAATACTAACCACATAATTATTCTCCCATACTGTCTTCACCCCAGCGTAGGGGTAAAAAATTCATGTTCAACTTTTCAGCATTCAAACATATCAAAGCATGGACTCATCTTGGCTGTTGTTGTTGGTGACTGTGCCATATCAAAACATGGGATGTTAGAGTATTAGCACTGAAAGTATCAGTTCCTAAAATAACACGAGCAGTCATTCCAAGTGTGTTATAAATCACCTACATGGTGATTTGTTTCAGATCAATGTTAAAGGCACAAATGAGCGTTGTTTATCATATTAATAGATAGCAAGAAAGTTATAGCAAAAGCTGAGCATGATAGTGGTAATCGATTGGTGAACTTTTGCTTTTTCTTGCCTGTACTGTTAAGGGCCGCTACATCTTTATTAAAAAAACATCCCTTTTTTTAAGAAGCATTCATGGAGAAATTCCCTGCATACCGCTTAGAAAAGTCTGCAAAGGCTTTTGAGAGATGCTCATTAAAGTCCGACAAACATTTTGTGAAATCATTTAAAAGTTGTGCCTTAATCACTAAGCTTTATAGAAAATTCATTGCTGACATATTATATGTTTTTCGGTCTTTATAATAAGTAGTCCTATTCCAAACTTTTCAATGCTTCATTCCTTCCATCATTTTGTATTATAAAAACTTTGCAGTGGCAATACTTTAATGGTGGTCTATTATATAAAATGTGTTTGATTGATCCAACTATGAGAGAACACTTGAAATGAACTGCTAATGAACATTTTTATATTAATAAATATTATTCCATGGCAGCATAATGGTCACTTCAATCAATGCTCCAAACTAATCTAATTAGGTGTACATGCGTTGCCTTAATTGAGAAAAGGAAGGCACCCTTGAATTTTCAGTATGTGCAGAGTTTATGCCTGTGGACAATATTCAAACAATGTGTTGTCCTGCATTTCCAAAAGGTCATTATTCACAGTAGGCTCATCCATGCCCCAAGTGAAATTGTTATTTAATGCACCAAGGTAATTT
Organism: Cyphomyrus plagiostoma; assembly: GCA_019775915.2. Classification (NCBI taxonomy): domain Eukaryota; kingdom Metazoa; phylum Chordata; class Actinopteri; order Osteoglossiformes; family Mormyridae; genus Cyphomyrus; species Cyphomyrus plagiostoma. Next base: position 14,239,783 of record JABFEA020000130.1, on the reverse strand, counting down.
TCCCCTCTGCCTTCAAAGATTACCTTTTAGAGATTCAGCCAATGGGGTTTCATATTGCATGAGAGTTGCCCTTAAGAGGAAAATATTTTGGCATCCTTTCTTTTAAGCCAATCGAATCCATGTAACCATGGATTGTCCTCAAACCCTTTTCTCACTAGTTGGCAGGAATAAAGGAACAAAAAGTGGAACTCTTTCTATCATGGAGCCATGACCCAAATAGAAGGCAATATGGTTCCTTATTTCACTGAGTTTCTAGAGATATGTGTTTAAGAAGTAAAAGTGACAGATAATGTTTTGCGGTCAGCTTCAGGAATACCTACAACCTACCAGAATTGGCAGGTGCATTTTTTCTTAAAAAAGACCCTGATGTTTTGGGTTTAGCACTTGACAGTTTGCCTTCATCATAACATGAAAATAAGGGGTTTGGAACAAGCTTGATTATTTCAGCCCTTTGGCCCCATCTTCACACAAATTGAATTCTTTTATGGGGGGAAGAAACTGTTAAGACCTAGAGAAGCTGGAAATAAATCAGCATGTAAAGTGACTTCAGGAAATGTAGTTTCTGCTGACCTCTATCTGAGTAGGAAAATTGGGGAAGGAAATTTGGCACCTTTCCTAAGATAGAGTTATACAAAGCTGATAAACAATTAGTTTTAGGCTTACATAAACAATGGTTTATAAAGTTTTGAATTATGTTCCAGGATAATTGATTCTGACATAGCTATCGGTGTGTTACTGAAAGGGCAGTCATTTGAGTTGTTAGTCTTCACATAGCCGTGGGCCTTGGCAGTTAAGCTATGGGATTTATATGTTAATGCATAGAACCACGGGAAGTAGGATGAATGACCATTTCAAATAGGAAAACACCGAGGGAGAATCAGAAAAAAACACAGGATTTGGCAGCGCAGAAACCAGCTTCACGAGCGTGAGACCCATTGAAGTGGTGACTCCATTCACAGGCTACTGCCTGTACATGTCACAAGTAGCTGGATAGTTTTTTATAGGCTAATCCCACACAAATAACTATCAGTGTATTCATAAATTATTCAAAAGTGTCTTGCCTTTATTAGCCGGGTAAAAGAAATATCTGTATGAATAGTCTTAAAGATTTACAACAAGCAGTTCAGCGGTTTCAGAGGAGTGTTACATAATAAATTTTAATAAATTTACCTCATATCTCCAGGTTTGGGAATTTGTGTATTTTTTTCCCATTTGCGTGTTTTTCCCATTTAGGTTGTTTGGGTTTCCACTGCATCAGTGACTGCAATAATAATAAAAAAAAAAATGGCAAAAGTCTTGTGTTTTCTTTGGTTACTTATGGTTAAGGTTGGGTCTGGTTAGGGTTGTCATTTTTGGCATTAGGGTTTTCCCAATTTAAATAGGCCCCGCAAAGATATGAATACAGATGCATGTGTGTGTGTGTGTGTGTGTGTGTGTGTGTGTGTGTGTGTGTGTGTGTGTGTACATGTGCTCTGATGATCCGGCATCCTGTCCCGGCCGTGTGCTTCCTCCAAAATATATTATAGACTGGAATCGAGTCCATTACACAATAAAGGCAATTTAAAGACACCATTTCACCTCCACTGCATGTTCCTGGGCTGCAAGAGAAAACTGAGGGAAATTGGCTAAAGACTGGTATCAGAGACACCCCCCATATGCACAGAGCCAGGAAACGCCACCAAACCCCGGAGCCCTAGAGGAGCGAGGCCTCCATGTTAACCACCAACCCCTCCCTCAGTCACCTTGCGCAACAAAAGAATCGCCATTGAAAAATATTCTCCTGCATCATTGTAACAAGTAAATCTGAAAATGAATCCATCTACCAGTTACATGCAGGGTTCCAGTTATAATCAAAGATTAAAATTTTAAAAACATGTCAGTCATTTGAGGCACTGAAGCCAGAGGGATAGGAAAGGTAATTTAATTACTTTCAGAGGTCTGGGTGATTAGCAGTGCAGCCCGCACCTCCTGGGCTAGAATCCCTCCCTCCTGCCTGTGAATTTTGCATATTCTCCCTGCGTTTGTGGGTGTGTAACAGTTGTCCATCGACTGGCCATATGACCGTGTGTATGTGTGTGCCTGTGTGTGTGTGCCTGTGTGCATGTGTGTGTGTGCCTGTGTGTATGTGTGTGTATGTGTGTGTGTGTGTGTGTGTGTGCCTGTGTGTATGCCTTGCAAGGCCGGGCACTGGAACCTAAGCCCAGCCTTGTACCCTCTGATGCCTGGGAGAGGATCTAGGAGACACTGACCAGCATTTAGCTGTTAGAAGAAAGATGACAACATTAAATATTAATATTTTACTACTCAAAGCAAACAATATATGAAATGAGTTAATGTTAATGGATTCCACCCTTAATTAGTAAAGCCTCTGAGCACTTAAACCACTATGTTATCACCAGTAGTACATTTACACTATCTGAATTGGCTTTTTCTCAGTATGTCTCCCGCAAGTAACACGGGAACGTACCATTAAATGTACCAGAGCCAGCAGAAGGGGTGTGACATCATCCAAATGAAGGATAGCAAAGGGAGCCAAATAAGCCACCTATAGCGGTTAAGACATGTGACTAGTAAAACCATTACAATCTTTCTATTGATTTAGATGATGAGCATATTTTTTTTAATAAAATGAGCATTTAACCCATATATCAGCAGGAATGATGTATCAGGTTATTGTTTAGTCTCAAGGGTAAACAGACATCTTTTGTTCTGTTGATGTAGCTATTCATAATTTCCATTTCACTTAAATATCCTCCATATATACAACAGATGCTGCCTCAAGTTTGTGCACAAAGCCAGCATCAACTTTCATAACAGATTTGGACTTTTTGTTTGCTTATTTGTAAACGCAGTCATTAAAAAAATCTCTCCTTCCAAAACACAATTACCGTGAGCCTGCTTTTAGAGACACTGAAAATCTGGACAAGCTACCTATTCAGCCACTTCATGCCGCTGCCAGTGGTCATTCTGTTTCATATGCAGTGTTTCCTGTCATTGTGAACACTCATAGAGAATACATTTTTTTGTAAAAGTGGTGGCAGGCACAGGATGTTTAAAATATAAGTTTTAACCTTTATACTTGAGCACAAAACATTCTTTGTACACAAAAAAATTGTATTACAAAAAATACATTTGCAAGGCATTTTCATTCTTTGCCTCTTTTCTGGAGAAAGCCAGTGTGCTGTTGTGAGACATTAAGCACGGAGAAAAGGCTGGCATCTGTGTCGGGTACAGAGACAGGTGGTTCAGTCCTCAGCACTGTGGTCTCTTACCCCCAGTGCTAGGTTTTGATTCCCACCTCCAGATCTAAGTGTAAAAGGCTGGTTTCTTCATATAGGTCCACAACATGTGGTCCAGGTGCCCAAATTGCGCCATCGTCTGAGATGTGTGACACACTTTTCAAATGTGTGAAAAATATTGTTCATTTCACACTGTCTTTTTTAAAATGAGCTACTCTTCACCCTGAATGCAGAATGGATATGGGGTCAGGCAGGAGAAAGTCATCTGGAATGCCATTGCTGATGAAGGTTTAACAAACATTTGCAAAACAGTGCTTTTAAGTGTCAGTTTTTCATTAACAAAATGATGACATGAAGTAATGTGGTGAACTCTGTGACAGCAGGCAGTTTGAGAATCTCTCTTGAGAAGGCTTTCTGTACATAGGATTTTAGTGTAGAGAAAGTTGACATAACCCTGATTTGCATTTTTGTAATTAAGGAAAATCTAGGTATTTAAATTAAGGCGGATATATTACGTAACAGCAGCTTCTGAAGTGTCAAACATCATGAGAACCAATTGGCTTGAATTGCATATATTTTTTGTTTGTTTTTGTGTTTGTTTTGGAGAATATAATAATTATTGCTGAAAGTACGTCAAGCTCAGATTTCATGGACAGATTTCATTTAAAATGCTAATTTTAAATGCTACCTTTATAATGTTTTTACTGAAGGGTGAATTACAATTTTTCCTGCATTTTGTCACAAAGAATTAACGTTTCTTTCCATGTGACGGAATATATTTGGCAAATGGTGCTTACTGTCAGGCTCCTCGATCTTCTGTCCACCCTTATTAAAAGGATGTAACAGCAGACAAACACTACTTTGGCAAGAGCTAGAAATGACTTCTTTTCAATAAATTATACTGACATACTACATTAAAAAAATGGAATCAATATTCCTCTTTTTTTTTATTGTTATATTCAGCTTTCCAGTCCCACAGCTGTGCGTTTTCCTCTCTGTGTCGGGGAGTGTCTGTCCTCGGAGACCGTGACTGTTAACTCATCTGTCATGTCCAGCCTGTGACTTGGATGTCACCTGTCATTTTTCCGTCTTTTCTTTTGAGAATCTTTGTCTTTGTCATTCATGTTAATATTGATTCTGACAAGCAAACAATCCAGTATTATCTGGCCTGCTTCTATCTCAGGCGTGTGTGTGTGTGTGTGTGTGTGTGTGTGTGTGTGTGGATTATATTTATATTACATTGTAGGGATCATATTATAAAATGTTATTTTGACGTTGTGGGGCCATTTTCCAGGTCCCCACAAAGATCTGTGAATGCAATCAAAAAACGAGGAGGGATATTATTTGCCGACCCTTAACTTTACAGTTTCAAAAATCTTTATCTGAAGGTGTGGTACCTTTTGATTGGAAGCATGCCAACATAACGCCCATTTTCAAAAAAGGGGATAGAAGTAATTTGTCAAATTATAGGCCAATCA
>JABFEA020000130.1:14164839-14177696 GCA_019775915.2 Cyphomyrus plagiostoma | reverse complement strand
ACTGTATCAGGTAATACACTGTACTTTATATCATTTTGTTAGCCATTGCTCACCAAAAAGTTACGTAATAGTTGTACTAGACCTAAAAGTTTGCTATTCTCAAACAAATTAACGAATATAGAGTAATAATAAAAATAAACAATGGACCGGATTCAAATTTTTTATTGTCATGTACAGACTACAGTGCAATTCTTATTTTAATGCCTTCTTCACAAGTACAGTAAAGTTGGAAAGACTAACAGATTCAAACTTCGTGGCTCAATAAATCTTAAACAAAACGTTCTTACAACACAGTATATGGGTCAGTTTAACAGTGGTAAGGTAGTCAATGAGCTACAACTGATTTTCATCCAAACAATATGTATTTAAAGAAATGCGGATAATATTGCTCCCTATGAGCAGTCTGCTGTCAGAGGAGATCTTAGGGACTGTCTAAAAAGTGCAAAATGAAAACGGATGCAAAATGAACGTATAGTCAATGTCAATAACTTCACTTCTAAAGAGTGAAAAGCCCCCAAAATCACCAAAGGCTTATGGAATGTTATCATGGTCATACTACACCCCTTAGTTTGGTGAAATATATCTTATATTCTATTTTTAAAGATTTTTTTATTAGGAATAACGTTCGATAACTTTGTTCCTATCAACTGTACTACCACCAAAATCACTACACACTTCTACAATCTCATTATGGTCATACTACAGCATTTAGTTTTGGGGAAAAAAAACATTATTATTAAATAAAATGCAATAACTTTGTTCCTATCAATTGTAGTGCCACCAAAATTACTATATACATTTGCAATCTTGCTACGGTAGGACTGCACCACTTAGGTTGGGAAAATGTGTCTAATGTTGTTATAATTTTCATATTGGGAATAAAGTTCAATAATTCTGCTTTTATTAAGTGTAGTAATAGCCCTGCTTCTATAAAGTGTAATCTTATCATGGTCATACCACAGCACTTTGTTTGGGTAAATGTGCTTGTGTTTTAAAGATTTTCAAAATAAATCAGTAACTCTGCTACTGCTGTAGGATGTGGTCTACATAGTGTACATCAGATGTAGTCTACATAGTGTACATCGGATGTAGTCTACATAGTGTACTTCGGATATAGTCTACATGGTGTACATCGGATGTAGTGTACATGGTGTACATTTTTAATGATTTTTTTATTGGCAATGAAATTCAATAACTTTCTTACTATAAACTGTAGTTCCACCAAAATCACTACACACCTCTTCAGTCTCATCATGGTCATACTACAGCACTTAGTTTGGGGAAATGTGCCTGTGTCTATTTCTAAAGAATTTTTATTGGCAATAAAAACATAAACGGTTATTTATGGTTATGGTTAGGGCTGGCTAGGGGTTAAGGTTGCCATAGTTAGCATTAGCATTTTCCCCATCAAAATGAATGAGCGGTCCCCAAAAAGATATGATTATATTACTGTGTGTGTGTGTGTGTGTGTGTGTCTCACAAAAATTTTACTTTTGCTTCAATTCATGTTTTATTGATATCTTTACTTTCTCTACCCCACGGACATTTCCCCCAAATCTTTTCTTTTTCCATTGGTTTTTCAGAATGACAGACGAAATCCGGGAGATTTTCGCCAAGATGGGCAGCACGCTCGTCAAATCCCTGTCTTTCAGGGATACTTGGGTTTTTGCAGGAGCCACTGGAATAGAGCACACAAGCTCATTTGAGAAGGTAAGCCTGACAGCTTCAGGAATGAGTAAGCAGCTGCAGAGCTTATTGGCACTCTAACCATGCCACTCAAACAGCCTCTGCACTAAATATCATAGAAACACAATCCTGATATAGAAGATGCTAAAATGTTCTGATAATGAGGCAGCTAGCTACAGTCCTCCGACTACTCAATAGCTATTTTCCTCATTGAAACATATGGGGGAGAGTGGGGGCCACACTTGTTCTTCAGTCAGCACATATTATAAGCATATACTAAGATCTTAAGTGCAAAAAAAATGCATCTTTAAGGACATTTGCATATGTAAATTAGCACATAGCACATATGAATGTTTTATTTTGATGAATGATTAAATACTGATGTGTCATGTAACATGGATAGCATAAAAACTAGTAGTGAGCAAGTATTTTTTATCATCTTAAAAAGTACATAATGAAGGTACCCGCAGCAAACAAATGCGGATGTACCATGAAGCTTTTCACATTTGCTGTTAAATGTATAGACTATTGGGATCACATTTTTTCATTAAATAGCAATAAATTGGATTAAGGCTAGAGCTAGCTAAATATGAAACTGTGTAATGATTAATTGTTATTGAGATAAAATATCAAACTTTTATAGCCCTGACAGTGATACTTGATGACTGACAAACACATCATGTAATAGCATAGCAAGAATACAATAAATCAGTCTTTACAATAATTGATACATATTAAATACTAGAGCTCACCTTTCTGCTGAAATTACAGCTTGTGTATTCTACCAGTTAAAAAGACAATTCTTGTTTAATTACAAGTACTATTACTAAATTTGCTCTGCTGATGTTGTTCAACATTTTATTTTTACAGATGGTGAAAAATGACAAAGCAGTTAACACTTATGATGGCTGGCCTGAAGTAGCAGAATTGGGAGGGTGTTTTCCAAGAAAACTTTATTAGTCGTTTGAGTATTCAGCACAAACTCTTGTCTTCATCACTGGCATTTTTGCGTTACTGATATGGATTTTGGGCAACATTGGAAATCCCTGTACAATCTCAGATTCATGAAAATAACCATTATAATGTTTTCATATTGTTCGATGTTACAATGCTTGTTTTTCAAAATGACAATGTAATGTTTACATTAAGTATTCCGTTAGGTATTTTGTTATGTAAAGGAGTGCAAAAATATAATTCTGTCCTGTTTCATATGAGCCTCATCTTCCTTTGTTAGTTATTCTTCTTATCATGAGATTTGTTACTTGATGTTATTTTGTAAAAAAATAGATATTATATAATTATTCCCTCATAATGAGTATCCAGGGGTATAGCTAGTTAACCCATCCCATACTTTATTACATGCCCCAGCTGTGCCCGCATCACATGTCCCTTCTGCACACCAGAAGCCAGCATATCCCTTCCTGTTCCGCACACCTGCTTCCAGTACTTCCATTCCCTTACTGTACCCCACTGACAAGGTATCCATGCCCCTAATGCACCCCGCTTCCAGTGTATCCATACCCTTACTGTACCCCACTGACAAGGTATCCATGCCCCTAATGCACCCCGCTGCCAGTGTATCCATACCCTTACTGTACCCCACTGACAAGGTATCCATGCCCCTAATGCACTCCCGCTGCCAGTACTTCCATACCCTTACTGTACCCCACTGCCAAGGTATCCATGCCCCTAATGCACCCCCGCTGCCAGTGTATCCATGTACCTACTGAGCCCCTGCTGTCCACATATCCATGCCCCTATTGTGCCCCTGTTGCCAGCAAACACTTTTGACAGCTATATGTGACATATATTTAAAAGGATATTTTGTCTTCTAAATGTACATTGAAACTGCTTTAGATTATTCGTCTAATTCCCTCCATGCTCAAGAGGCTGAATGGCCTCCTCTCGTTCGTAACTTTATGTTCTTAATTTCTTATGAGTCATACGCTACATGAAATTTTTGTCTTGTTAGTCAAGGTGTTAAAAACCAGCAATAAATGCAATTTAAATATGTATTACATTGAAATATGACACACTGGACAGAAAAACACATTTAAAAATACAGTTTTTCAAGTGGGCAATAGACACTGAATGTGTAGTGAGCAGATGTTGTTTCAGTGTTATGATTCCGGTGTATTGAGAAGGGAAGTCAGTCCCTGAGGGAGATCCAGTCTTGCTGGGAGGGGCCAGACTGTTTATCAGTCGCTCTGCCAGGAAAATCAGTTCTCTTTATGCCCCATCGTCCTCGTTTTGAGACCAGTACCTTCCCAATAGGTTATTAAACATACATGTTAATTCAAAGCATCATTTACTTTTGACAGCATTCTTGCACGAATAGTAAAAGCATAATGAGTAAAGGGAACAATGGCACTGCATGCAGTTACTCTGTGGGCTGCCCACTGTCGATGGACCTCTGGCATTCCTGAGTCACAGCCTCGGGCCTCCTGCCCAGCCAGTAGGGGCCGCCTCTCACTGCCAAACTCCCAGACAAGAACAGGGACATTTGGGGGAGGTTACAGGGCAACAACACACCCTGCACGCCGCTCAAAAAATGTCCATTTTTGAGGATAGCCAGAGGCGGCCCCTGCTCCCAGGCCATGCACTCTCTCGCGCTTCCTCATCTGTCAGCTGCAATTACTCTAATCTTCCCTGGAGTCTTTAATCCTTTAAGAGTGTGCAGTCGGCTATGAGCAGGTGGCTCCTTCTGTCCTGAGTAAGTTTTTGTCCTGCAGGACTATTTGGATGGGTAATCTCTCCCTCTGGCACTCAGACTGCACTGGATATACTGTAGGATGCCCTGACTTGCTGCAGACTCCATCTCGTCAACATGGATTTCCTCTACTCCCACCAGCACATTTGCACTTTTGCTGCCTTCCTAAACATTTCCTCAGTCTCCTCATCAGCCTAATGCTGGTGGAGTGAAATCCTGTGGTTCTGGTGCCGCAGGGTGGATGGCAAAGCCCCTGCCTGAAAACCACTGGAGCAGGAAGGAAGGAAAGCAGGAAGAAAACCTGTGGTCTCTGGTACCTGTAGAACGGCCCACAAAGTAGGAGGCTGATCATCAGAAGCTATGGGAGCAATATATGCAAAAAAGGTCAGCATTGGTCTTTTGATCTTGGTATTATTGACTGGACTTTGTGTGTTGAGGTGAACTATTTATCATATATGATTAGTGGCACCGATTGGATTAACTTTTCAGAAAATTACTGCGATTATTAAAGAAACAGATAACAAGTAACAAATATGTACAGTTATTAAAATTCACTATTTTAATTATGAAAAATTTTGTTTGAAGAAAGTAAATATTCCAGTGTGACTATTGTGGCAGACATTATACCTTCACTGAAATATGCAAAATATATTCTGACTATATCCATAATTAATGCATTCTAAACTGAAACATTATGTTTCATTTGTATCTTTGCATGATAAAGGATAAAGAAATCCAGACTGTACATTTTTTCACTGCATTGCAATTTAGTGACAATTTATATTTCTGTCTTGGTTAAAACATTCCAAGAAAGCTTCCTTGTAAATGTTTGAGCGCGATCCCTATTAGCCAGAAAACCTGCTGCTAGGTCAAATGCATGAAGGCTGATATCAAATGACGCATTCAGGCCATGTTAATCAAATAGAGGAGGTGGCTGAACTTACAGATATTTGAGAAGCAGGAACGGACTTACTTATTGGTGGGTGGTGGTTAGGGTGTCGTCCATAGGGGTCACAGTTCAGCAGAGCTACATATGCTAGAATACGTAGGCTGGCAGAAGGACTCTCTGCAGTTCCATGGACAGTTACAGGGACACCAGAACCAGGAAACGTATAGTCAAGATCGCAGGTCACTGTGAGCAGATTCACTATCTGGATTTTCCAGTAGGACAGTATGGACTCAGCCTGGTCTTGATTCCGAGGCAAAACCTCACACCTTGCACATCAATATCTGTGGGTTTAGAAAACAAAAGTAAATAAAGGTGGGAATGGGCCTTTCCCTCAACATAACCCACACAGCTGGAGGGGAGAATCCCAGTGCTGTGTTCTGCTGTCTGCTGGGAATGTCACCATACATAAAGGCCACCATTTGACTTCCCCTTGCCAGCTTGCAGGCCCATTTGGCAGCAGGCCCGACTGCGGCCTGACTGTACCTGTAGCAGGCCTCAAAGCCCAGCGCTGTCTTTCATTCCCAGGTGAGCTGCTGGGGAACTGTCTAGAAAAGTCTTTAAACTTTCATATGCTTTTATATAATAAGTTGGTTATATATAATATCAGGAGAGTTTCATGAAATTTAGTGAAATTCCTGGCACACTAGTATACTTATGATCTAGAAATAATAAATATACTGCAGATACTTGTTAAAAGAATCAACAAAGCTAAATAGTTATTACTGGCAACAGTGTTAATAATAAGTAATAAAATATATTTGAATATTTTAAATATATTCAAATGCATGTTTACACATGTTTTATACATGTTTACTATGATTCCAGATAAAATAATTTTTACTTTTACAATCAACAGTCTTTAGAGACTAAATAAATCATTTGCTTGTGAGTTATCATGCTGGCACATGAAAGTGGTGGAGCATGAGAGTGAGGAGCCACAGAGTGATCTGAGAGTGAGGAGCCACAGAGTGATCTGAGAGTGAGGAGCCACAGAGTGATCCGAGAGTGAGGAGCCACAGAATGATCTGAGAGTGAGGAGCCACAGAGTGATCTGAGAGTGAGGAGCCACAGAGTGATCCGAGAATGAGGAGCCACAGAGTGATCCGAGAGTGAGGAGCCACAGAGTGATCCGAGAGTGAGGAGCCACAGAGTGATCTGAGAGTGAGGAGCCACAGAGTGATCTGAGAATGAGGAGCCACAGAGTGATCTGAGAGTGAGGAGCCACAGAGTGATCCGAGAATGAGGAGCCACAGAGTGATCCGAGAGTGAGGAGCCACAGAGTGATCCGAGAGTGAGGAGCCACAGAGTGATCCTAGGTGTTAGCGGACATTTGGAGCTGCAACCGCACTGCTGTCTTTTTTCCAAGGTGACTCAAATTCCCAGGGAAGTAAACTGCTATAGTCCTGCCTGTGGTTAGAACAATGTGTGGCTCTCAATCAGAGGACTCTGCCCCTGATCTAAAGGTCCAATCCTGTAACCATTACAGTGATTTCAAGGATGGGCCCCTGACGCTGAGCGAGGCTCTTAATGCCCACTTGCAGACTGACTGCGTTTTCTCAGTTGCAGGTCACTTTGGAGGAAAGTAGCCAGTAAATAAATAAATGCAAAGGAAATTATTCTCTGGTCTAAGAGTTTTAACAGTATTCTGCATAGTGGCATAGATAAGGATGGCTGTTTCACAAAATAAAATGAGGCAAACATAGTAGAGCATTTCTATCAAACAATATTTTTACTTGGTAGTTTTCCTTAAATTCTAACACTTCCCCTCCCCCAAAAAAGCAAGACTGGCCAAGAAACAAGCATAATAGTTTCATAAACAACCTTTGTAGAGCATTTCAGCAGTGATGATACCCCTAGTGTATAGCTAATGGCTTGTGATGAGAAAGTAATGTAAAAGTAGACACTGTGCATTTATTCTTATTTTTCTATGGCGTGACTTTTAGTTTTTCTACTATAAGTAGAAAATGTTTAGCTTTCCCAAGAAGTACAAAAGAGAAGATCACTTGTCACAAAGGGAATTGCGGTTGACTTTCATCCATCAGTTGTAGAAATTCACACATTAAACTTACCCTGAGTATATTTGTCAAATGTATGTTTAAAAAAAGGTTAACGGGGACATCCACTGTTCTGCCTGAATACCTGAACAGATGTTGCGTGTGTGTGTGTGTATGTGTGGGGACCAATGTAATAAAAACCTGCTATATTGACCTTGTGGGAACTGTTATTCTGGTCCCCACAAAGATCCGTGAAAGCAATCAAAAAACAAAATATGCCAAAATTTGGTTACTCATGCTCAAAGTTAGGGCTGGGTAGGGTTAAGATTATGTTGGGATTAGAGTTTTTCCCATAGAAATGAATGGAGAGTCCCAACAAAAAATTAATGAAAAACCTGTGTGTGTGTGTGTGTGTTTGGAGGCCGGCTGCCTCGAAACCCTTTAGGCCAATCTGATTGGCTGTGACTGCAAAGAAGTCTCGCCCACTGGTTTAGGGTCTGTGAAACCAAGATGACAGGTATCGGTAATTAGGACGCCGCCACTTCCTGGTTCACTCTCTTCTATTTAATTATCAGTAGGTGGGGGGAGCTGTTCCAATGATAAACAGAGATCAAAAATGTTGACCCAATCCCTGTCTTATCCCTAGCCTTCTTCCCAGTTGATTGAGCAATAAAACACATTATTGCCATCATTCTCAGCAGACCATGTGTGGAGAACAGACAAGCAAAGGGGTGGGTGAGGGGGTGGGTATTACATAACAAGCAAGTAAAAGCCACAGCACAATGCTTCTTTTCATGGCTGCTTTTGGGGGAAGGGTGGTCCTCTACTTTAAATTACAGCCAGGCGCAAACAAACACGTCTGTCCCATTCTGGTCAGCTGGAAAACAAACCTCGTGTTTTCTACATCGTTTTTATGAGACGTCTCAAAGCCTCAGTTCTCCAGTGTCATTGTGGCCCATGGGTCTCTAGTAGCAACTGGAGCATTATGGGAAATGCGACGTCCACGTGCTTCGATACAACACCGCAGCATCTAGCTCACTTCCTGTCTGGTAAACGGCGCATTGCTAGGGTCAGTGTGAAATGAATATGTAGGGGCACGTTTCTTCGCACAAAACGAAGTGAGACGAGACAATGCATTCATGCAGAAGTAAACAGTCATTAGCGAACTGCCAAGCATTACAGGAAGCGCACCAGGAAGGACAGGAAACTGAAGCGCATGAGGTGGAGGTGGAGGAAAAAGAAACGGGTCTTTATTTAGGGGCGGGAACGAAGATGGGGCTAAGCAAATTAGGGTAGCTTGGCTAGTGGCAGTGGGAAGCCACTGGAATGAGCACAACAGGATGGTATATAGGGTATATAGGGTCTTTAATGAGCACAACAGGATGGTATATAGGGTCTTTAATGAGTGCAGCAGTATGGTATATAGGGTCGTTAATGAGCGCAACAGCATGGTATATGGGGTCTTTAATGAGTGCAACAGGATGGTATATAGGGTATATAGGGTCTTTAATGAGCACAGCAGGATGGTATATAGGGTCTTTAATGAGTGCAACAGGATGGTATATAGGGTCTTTACAGGGGTTGCAGAAAATGAAAGCCAGTCTTATGTAATCGCTGGGAATAAGAAACAGGTGAGTGCCCAGAATGTCTGCAGCAAACTGTCAAAAACCTGTTCAGGCTGTTGGCCTGCAAACCAGTTATTTATTTGACCACTGACTGCATTTCCTGTGGAGATCCCCAGGGGGCAGGAGTGAGATCTTTCTGTTGTTAGCTGGACATGGGGAAGAGCACTTGGGTAATGCCTACACTGTCAAACAAGCAAAGCAATAAGCTGTGTTTCCTGCCAGGAGATGCAGTTACATAAGAACAGCAGAAATATCAACACAATGACATTAAGGTGCTTTTTGAAAGTAAAAGGCCTTTTAACACTAACACAGACCTTTCCCTGAAGTAATAGCCTTGTGTAATTTTGTTCCCTGATACAGCCAAATATTCAGAATTGCTTTTTAGAAGAATTGCAAAGACCTCATCAATGCAAAAATGTTTAATAACCACAAAATTCTCCTAATGTGGCCTCAAACAGCACTGGGCAGCCCCAAGATTATTGACAAACACTTTCGTACAAAATGTTACCAAGAAGGACCTAAATAGGCTAGGGTTATGCTTAGGGTTAGGGTTAGGCTAGGGTTAGGGTTATGCTTAGGGTTAGGGTTAGGCTAGGGTTAGGGTTAGGCTAGGGTTAGGCTGAGGATATAGTACAACTACTACTAATAATAATAACAACAATAATAAATGATAATGAATATATGATAATAATTACTATATTTTTCAGGCAGATGTGCAGTTATCTTATGCATAATGGTTTTATAATCATTAATATAAATTTGCCTGTACCAAACTAAATTAGCTTAATTATATTTACCCAGTCAGTATTAACTCAGCAGTTTTGGACACTGAGGCCTCTGTATTCATGGAAAGTACCGTAATAGGAATTCAGTGTTTGCCGAACACACAATACTCTGTTGTATAAAGGGTTAGGTTAGGGTTAGGTGTGCAGCAAGTCATGGCTGGTGAGCTTCTTATGAAATGTTCTACCTCAAAGACCCACAATAAATGCATTAAAAGTCACAAAAGCTGAGTTTCAGTAAAAGTACTTAGTGTCTTTTCTTCCTGGTTAGCAGGCAGTGTGTTAGTGAAATGAACATGACAATTGCTAGATCAAATTCCAGGAGAGGCAGTGCCACTAAACCCTTTCAGCTTAGATCCTACCCATTTTCCACAGCTGTGTATTTAAAGTAGTTTGGAGCGTATTACTGGGAGCACAAGCACAAGGTGCCTTCATGGGTGACAGGATCCAAGGCTGCCGGACACACACACATCATTTGGAGACCTCCATTTGCCCAGCTGCATGCTCTAGGTCAGCAGGATGAAACAGGAGAACGAAGAGGAGACCTACAGAAGTACCAGGTAGACATGCCTACTCTGCAAATACAGACAAGCAGTAGTCAGGCCCAGAACTTCTGCTTTGTGCGGAAAGGATTTGCCAAAATGATCATTATTCACCTTTCCGAAAGGAAGGCAGAATGACATTTTTTCTAAATCACTGGGAACCAGCACATCGACGTGCTTTAAATGGACTCCTTTCCCACTGATTTGTTTACGGGGGATTTTTGAGAAGGCGTTGAGGAGGGACTGGCATATTTCCCAGACAGCCAGTGTACTCCACTCCGCGAAGGTAACAAGATGAGACAGTCGTGAGTTCAGCCGATGTGCCCTGATGTGTCCCCACTTGGGAGAGCAACGTGGGGGGTGCGGAGAGCACCTGACATCGGAGAAGAACCCCTTGCCGCAGATGGTGTGCGCTGTATGCAAGCAGATGCTGTTTACTTTGCATTCATGGAGACATCCTTGTTATAATTCCTGAAACTCCGCCACATCGGCTCCAGGAAGCGGACGGTGTCTGTCACACGAGACACGTATCCCAGTCCCTTCATCTTCCAGGCGTTATGACGCATATTGCCACGTGACAGACGTGCCCATGGTTTTAGCGTCATTTAGTGAAACACCGACTGTTCCATATGGGGCCATTAAGCAACAGCTGTGATATAGATAACTAAGAGGAAATAAATGCGGAATGCACATCCATAATTTAGTTTTAACGAGTTGACCGCATACAATTCTGATATTTAGTGCAGTTATAGAGTAATTAACTATAATCCATAATGTCCATAATGTCTTCAAAAGATGGCTGTAACCCCCAAACACCTCCCCTGCCCCCTCCTTTGATCATCAATCATCCTTTTACCTCATTGAGCAATAACCGAATTCAGTAAATTTAATATGCAAAAGATGTTTGGAAAGCCATCTGTTTCACAGAGAACTAATTCAACTCTGGGTTTACTCTGGGATATATAAAAAAATTTAATCTTATTTTATCAATATGGTAAATGATTTTATAAGTGATTTGCCATTTAAAATGGTCTGTAAACAAAGGATTGAGCATGCCTGTACACAAGCTCTTCAGAGAGAAATATTATTTGGGGTATTTTTTTTTGCTCTCTACATACAGAAACCAGTTAATCAAGGAAGCAAACATTTTCAAAATGTACCACGTGTACGCTACCTTGTTGAATGTGATACCACTGATGTTCCACTGGGTGGGGCTGTTATTCTAGCAACTAAGCTTTTTCAAACCAAGATGCCTTGTGAGTCTTCTTACATGTATTTAGAAATTGCTTCACTATTTATAGTCATTTGTTCACTAAATTTATTCAAACTAAATATGGTATCATAGTCGTAATTGTATCACTAATCATTGTACATTTAACCATCATTAGATCTTAGCATTATTTAAAATTGACTGTGTTTGTCCAAAATCTGTAATCTAAAACCATTTGTTTTCTAAAACAATCCATACTGTCAATCATAAATCACTGATGTGCTACAATAAAAGTGTATACTTGTAATGTACTAATACCTAGCATCATGGCAGGGTGTCAGCTAGCCACTGCCCAGTAACAAGCCGGCAGACACAGAAAGCTGTGTTTTGTGGCAGTTTGCGGACTTCAGGATTAAGTCAGACTGGTCACCCAGGATGCCATGCTGGTTTGTCCTAGCGAAGTTTCCGGAAAGAGCGCCCTCTGTAGTTTATGAGAGTGGCGTGTGTAATTAACAGATGCATCCACATATATTTGTAAAGTATGACATGTAGCAGTCATAGCTGCCTTTCCAGACAATGAGGTTGCAAAAGCCCCCGAAGAGGCACGCTGACCTGGGCTTTTGGTTCCACCCTGCTCCCTGAGCACAGTAACCCGCAGCCGGGAGCTTCGGACACGGAGGGCGCCTACAATCCCTGCTGGACCTCCAGTGGGAGTCCCGGCTTTAACGTTTTACATAGTATCCGTCCCCTTCATCCCCAAAATGACAACAAGCAGGCAACGCAAGAAACAACACCATACTCTGGGGGGGGGAATAGAGCCTTAAAGACAACCAGTATGAGAAGAAGAATATGACTGTAGAGGTTATAAAATGTAAAAGGCAGTGAAGAGCATCCTATAAAAAGGAAATGTAGGTGTACCAGGTGTAGGTGTGTGTGTGGGTAATTAGCAGAGCTGGGTGCTGCCCCATGGCCTTTGCTAATCATGTTTGTCATATGAGTAACTTGAAACCCCTGCGTGTAACGAGAGCGCAGGACCACAGCTGAAATCTATAAAAAAACCTTTGTGTTCGCAACATATGAGGGGTGTAACATCATCGTCGCTGCACTGGACACGCAGAAATAACTGCTGCAGTGGGGTTAATAAAATATGAGGGAAATCGTCTGGGTTCAGCCTGGAAAGGTCAGATGACCACCGGCAGTAACTGGACCCAAGGGCAGCCAAGGCTTCTGGTTCACCTTGACAAATAATATGATATGTGCATGGTGGCCCGTCATGAAGTCACCCCTGGGGGGGGGGGGGGGGGGGGGGGGGGGGGGGGGGGGGGGGGGGGGGGGGGGGGGGGGGGGGGGGGGGGGGGG
>JABFEA020000130.1:14050298-14061669 GCA_019775915.2 Cyphomyrus plagiostoma | reverse complement strand
GTGGCGGTGTGCGGGGGGGGGGTGGGGGGGGGGGGGGGGGGGGGGGGGCGGGGGGGGGGGGGGGGGCGGGGGGTGGGACCCCACAAAGCTATAATTACAAACCTGTGTGTGTGTGTCTGCGTATGTGCGTGCCCTGAGACACACTGGCCTCTTGTCCTAAGTGCCCCCTGTATTCTGCTCTGTTCTTCACAGACTCTGGAAGGTTGATTGGCAACATGGAGACTCCACTGTGCCGAACAGCACCATGCATTTCTCAGATCACTTTGAAAGAGCTAACAATCCTGTAGCTGAACATGTAACATAAAAAAAATAAAATTAGGTTATTAGGTGTTCATAGGTCTTCCACACCACATAGATCATCATGCTATTATGTTTATAGCACATATAAATGTCATCTTTCAAATATTATCAAGTAATCTGCGGGTGGCAATAGTTTGTGGTCTCAGATGCTGTAATATGGGACACTAACAGAGAAAGCAGAACAGCTTCAGTTTTTGCATTATTAACATTTATTCATATCAAAGCAAAATACACTAAACAGGAAATTAATTTTTCAAAACAAAAATGACTTTAGCTAATGCTAGCTTTGGCAAAGGGCTGATTGATTTGGGTAAAATATCTAATTGCGATTTTTCAGACAGATATTGCAATTGCAATTTGATTTGTGATGTTTTTTAAAGGTCATGCTTCAGTTTGATATTCAGTGTGTGACAGATTTAAAGCACACGATGCAGTATTACAACATGAGATGCCATCAAAATATTAACTGCTGCAAGGATGAGGTCTTTCTTCATCTGCCCAAAAGGCCACATGTCATGACAGGTCCCCAAACTCCATACCTGGCTTTTGTCCCTTCGCCCCCCCCCCACCCCCATGAAACAAAACAGCTGGAACTTGTTTTTGGTCTTTTCCCTGAACACCCTGCCTGACATGGACCTACTTGCTGCTCGCTGAGTGGGTCACCAGGTTAGTGCATCCTCACTGACTTCTGCAGTGTTTCATACTAGGATGCCACTGCCACCGTGCTCCAAACCGAGGAGAACCGCCTGCCGCAGGCTGCAGGCCATGTTGAAATTCAGGTTGTGAAAATGGGTTAAGGGTCTGCCAGTGGTTGAGTCGCAATGCTGCTTTCCTCACCTCACTGGCAATCTGGCATTTTCAGGAGGCCAGACGTCTCTCTCTCTCCTTCTGCTCTGAGACCCTATTTCCTTAAAGGTTTGTAAGACTTGCTTCATTAAGGTGGTAAGAGCACACAAGTTCTGTACCTATATGTAGAAATTCCATAACTACACATAGCAGTTCCATAACTACAAAAAAAAAAAATGGCTAAAATGCAAATGTCTTCAGTTTGAGCAGAGGGAATACGCAGCAATACAGAGCCATTGTCAAGTCTGTGGAAACGTATAAGGTCTGGCAACTCAGGTTTGAGAGACACAGCAAATTTATATTATTAATAAACGGCTTCATGTTTTCATTCTGCATTCGGAAATTTGCACCCTGCATCTTGTGATGTTCAAGCATATTTATAAAAGAAAGGATGGTGGGGGGGGGGGGGGAGGTCATTTTTTCATGCTGCAATTCAAAAACCTTGACAACTACATAAGTTATAAACGCTTCTATGACTGAGAAGGTGATGGGGTTAAACATCCAAAGAAAAAGCTAAACAAAATTCATACTGTAGCCATCGTGTTTCGAAGCCTGACAGCCGAATATTGTACATTATTGGAAAAGCAGAACTAGTACCCTGTAAACGACATGAGAAAGCAGGGTGGTCACCTCAAGACCTCAGACCTTTACTTTATAAATTTACTATAGAGCTACATGAAAGACAGCATAGATTATGTCTGCTCAGGCCAGAATCCCAGTTAAAGTCTAAGACCGGCAATAAATTATTGTATGACTCTTGCCCTTCCGAAATGAAACAAAGCTAGAATATGTTTGCTATTACATAAGTGTGCCATCTACCCCTGCAGACCAGGCCTTGAGTAAAATGGAGAGACAGGGCAGACTTTCTGCCGGGAACCGTCTCGCTCCCCGCCTCTTCCTCCCACTCCATGTTTTCCAAAAAACACAAATAGTGTTTCCCTGCCCACCACCCGACTCCTTACAGCCAAACCCAAGGGACTCCAACTCCTAATGAAAGCCCTCTCCTGCGAGATTGGCCACTCCTGATTTCTGAGGAAGTGCCAGCGTGGCTAATTGCAGAAAAGGGCCAGAAAAGGAAATGTCTCTGGCCTGCGTGCACTGGTGCCCCATATCGTCAACATGACCTTCCTGAGGTGGCCAGTTTGTGTCAAGCTGCTCAGCCGACGTCCAGCGAAACAGAAGCTCTCTTCTAAGCCCCTAAAGGCAGTTTGCCCGCACAACAAAAAAAGCTCAAAACCAGAGTGAGTTCAGACCAGTTCGCTCGAATGTCAGCGCAGTAAGGGAACAAAACAGGGAAGTAGGGCCTTTAGACTCCCCATCCCCCTGAGGGAGGGACACAGAGCAGTAGTTTTCCCATGGAGGGACTGAAAATTTATGCAGCGTAGCAGGGGGAGTCATGGGGATCTACCTACACCTCCCAGCGAGAGTATCGCACAAGCGTCATGTGTGAATGGATGACAGAGCACATGTGAGCCGCTGACCGGCCTCCTGACGCAGACGGCCTGCGCAGAAAACGCCGATACTGAGGAAGAACAATGCAGCCGCATTATGCCTCTTGACGTCTCACTTGGGAAAAAGTGCATGTTGGGTAAGTTTTCAAATACCACATCCGCGGGACGTACTTTCGAGTCATGGATGGCAGGTAAAGTTCAAAACATGCAAGCAATTTATGCCTGGGATAAGCCTACACTAGCTTGCCACGCTTCGCTTAAAGTGAACAGTATTCTTAATCAAGTGATCAGCTCACTGAGTAAGCTTCCCCAAAAATACCTACTTTTAGAAAGCTGGGAACCTTTGCAGATTCCCCCTGTCAGTCTTGTACCAGGTACTGCATTTGTAAACCACAAAGCACCTTATTTTTAAACCGCAGTAGGTCATTATTTTGACACCAACACAAGATCTTGCTCATTGCAGATTGCTCTGAAGCAATAGTTGGTACTGCATGAAGGGAAGCAAGGCTTGTAGATGCACAATATATATATATATATATATATATAGCGTACATTCCTGGAAGCCCGCTGAGGAGGAAAGCCCTTGAGGACGGAGCTGTAACCAAAACAGAGGATGCTGCTTTTGTGGCTGAGTAGACAGTTCTGGAACATCTCAGTCCTGACACACAGGGTGCTTGGTCCAGCTCCACAAGAAAACTCTCACAGCCAACTTCAAATAGGCAGACAGACAGAATACAGCAGTCCATAAGCCACAAGCCCACAGATTCTCAAAAATCATATGGACAGTCGACCTTAAGCTGGCTCTCACCCATCAGCACAGCCCGAAGCCAATATGTGAGATTACCACACAACTGAGGGATTGTCAAGCTGAATTAAAAAATACCCAGCTGTCATTTTTTAATAATAATAATTCATTAGCCACATTCAAGTAACATGACTGATCGCTAGCAGTTCTGTTTACCATTGAAGTTGCGTGTACTACTGAAAAACACAACCCTTCTTCACAGAGTGACTATTTCATCATTACCATTAGTCACTAGTCGTGTCACCTGTCAGACTTAAAAACAAATCCAGAAATCCATACTTAGCAGCCACTGAAGATTCAGTTTGTAAACCCTAAACCCACAACTGACACCAAAAAGGAAAAACCTTCAAATCTGAAAGAGTCTTCCCATTTTGACGCTGGCATAATGAATCCATCACAAGCTGCGGTGAGAGACCTGTGCACATAACTTGCTGCGGAAACGTGAGATTTCAGCCTTTATTCCCTCATCGCTGCGGCTACAGGTGACTGGTTTGGACGCACAGAACGGGAAACTGAACTCGGTGCTTCGGGTTGAGCTGAAACAAGGCAGAGAGAAAGCAGTAGCAAGGGGTGTAACATCCAGGGGGGGCGAAAGTCAGCGCTGACGACCATGGGGGGCACAGTAACCCTGACTGGCCTGTCTTCACACAGTCGATGAAGGTGACGGGGTGGAGGGACAGTAGGAGACATACCTGGATGGACTGATGCCCTCCCCACACCACAGATACACCCCCTGGCCCTCGGGAGTCTGAGACCTCCAGGCCACTTCTGAGGGAGTGTGACGTGCCTTGAATTGATTTTAAAATATTTCACCTACCTAAAAAACATTTTAAATATGCTCTTATTCGGTCCTGTGAAAATTGATGAGACAGGTGTCAACACACTTGTACTGGTTTGCATACTGTCAAAGGAATGTGATCGTTACTGCCCCTCACACCCGTCAGTTTGGAATGGCAGGTCGAAATGTAAGGAAAGAAGAGACAATAAAGGCCTTTTTTTACAGTTTATAACATGCAATGGATTAAATGTTGATTAATAAAAAGGGCAATTATGTGATATTGTATATGTGAAATGATTGCATCTTCCTGAAAGAGCCAAAGTGCAGTGAAAAAGTGGCCAAAGTCTCTCATATGGGGCCCGTTTGGGCTCCACTTTAGGGATGTATGGGACCCTTTAGAATTTTTTATGGGAGGTATTGTGGGTTTAATTTATCAGGAAGAACAACCAAGGCGACAACTTCTGGAAAAAGTCATATACAAAGGAGGCCACATGGATACATTGTTGCATTGTTGTGAGTTGTAAGGCAATTCATATCAATTATATCAGAATTCCAAGTCAATAATTATGAAAAAACAATATTATTAGCTTATTTATCAGTATTATTATTTTAGAATTGTTTGAGTGTGTTAATATTTCACTGCCTGGCCATAAAGTTGCCATTTGAATTTATATCAGCAAATACTTATGATCCAATGACTGGATCATTATTATAGCTCAGCAACATTATGCACCAATAAAGTAAAGTAATCTGAGTACCTGAACCTACTGAATGGCCAGGTTACATCTCCATCCATCATCAGTGGGTTTTTTTTCCCTGTTGGCATGGGCATATTCCAGGACAAGAATGCCAAGATTCATTGGGTTTGAATTGTCAAAGAGTGGTTCAGGGAACATGAGGAATCATTTTTACAGAGTTACGACCTTAACCTCATCGAAGGTCTTTGGGATGTACTGAAGGAGGCTTTATGAAGGTTCAACTCACTTGTCAATACAGGATCTCGGTGAGAAATGAATGCAAATCTGGATGAAAATAAAGGGTGAGATGTTGCATAAGCTTGTGGAAACAAAGCCATGCCAAATGTGCGCCATAAAGCTAAATGAAAAAATCAAATGGAGACTTTTTTTGGCCGTGCAGCGTATTACTATGTATTATACTTAAAAATTTGCAAGTGACCACTGAACGGGCAGAGTGTCTGGTCCTTCCCCTGAAACCTTGTGCCAAGATGCTCAGCATCATCTGCCCATCAAAACCGAGTTGATGCTCAAAGGGAAGCAGATGATATGCGAGTTTGGTCCTGAATGGCAGAGTCGACGTGGCCTGCTGGATGTGGGAAGCAGAAGCTGAATAATTGATGGGGAGAGATGCCCACCAAGGGGGACAGCCACTCACAAAGCCCCCCCCCCCTCCATAAAAATTGGGTTTTATGAGCCGGACCTTGGAAGTGCGTCCTTGGTTGGTAAGGGTAAGTCATCCCTACTCTCTGCACACAGCACAACATCTGATACATCACTGAGGAAAGAGGCCATGCAGAAACCCTGCTAAAAATAACAGGCTTTGAGAAAGTGACTTTACATCCTGTGGAGAAGCCCACTTACACCCGAAACTGTCTCAGACATTCCTGGCAATTAATACTGGAAATTTATTCCTGTGGAATTTTCTAAATGGCGATTATATTGAAGGAAGGTGTGCCTGTGATCAGGAGGTCGGCGGTTCAAATCCCATGGTCAGCTGTGTCATTTCCCTGTTGGCACCTTGAGCAAGACCCTGAACCCCGATCGCTCTACGGACTGGCTGACCATGCTCTCTCAAATGTATGACACTTTGGATAAAAAAGTGATCTAACGTTTGGTTTGATCTAACGTGCAGGAACAGCCCACCTAGCTGACACCAAACATATACTCCTATTTGACACGTTTTTCCAAATTAGCGATTCCATCTCATTTATACAGCTGGATATTTTTACTGGGGTAACCTAGGTTAGGTTCATTGCTCAAGGGTTCTTCATCAGGGCCCTCCCCAGGACATGAACCATTGGCTTAGGAGTCTACACTGTCTGACTGACCTTATATACTTCAGGTGTGTACCTGTATAGCATGCGGCTGTACATGTTCAGGTTCCCTGATGCCTGGGGGGGGCGCTGTAGACCCCTCTCACGCACAGTGACCCGCTCTCTGCAGGCTGGGCCTCTCACAAACCTTCTCACCCCCTGGAATCTGGTCATTCTCACGGGACCAGCTGCAGAGCATCCTGCCTCTTGTAGGAGCCCCATCCAACACGCAATGCTGGCCCCGTGTTAAAAAGGCAGAAAGGGTTCAACACATGGACACGTCGAGGGGAACATTTACTCTAATGTTCGAAAATCCCAGCACCCAGATGTTCTTCACATTCTGACTGAAAAAATCTCATGTCTATATTATCATGAAGATACAATAAGTGTGACGTTACATCCATGAGAGACGCCCCATCCGGATGCCCCTCAGTGTTCAATATTGATATCTGGGAACCCTATTTAATAGACAGCAAACAGGGTGACAATGCACTGAAGTCCTCGCCCTGCAGGCTGAGCCAGCGACCGCACGTTATGTGCTATGGACTGATCTCTGGCCGAAAGACATATTTGCTGAGCTGAGCAGATATTGAACCTCATGGAAGTTTCTGTTTACTTCCTCTGAGCTTGTCCGCCATCAGTCACGGCAATCTCCGTGCCAAGCGTTAGCAGCAGACAGGGTCGTCTATAATTAATCTGAGATCCCCCCCCCTCCCTCCAAGAAGCTGACTTCAGCTTCTATCACCGACATAGCCAGCTGTTTCACTTTCAACATTCCAAAGGAAAAGTCGTACTTATAACATATTGCAGGCCGATCCTTCCTTTTGTACTCTAATATATGCAAAGCCCGAAGCCCAAGACATAACTCGTCTGCACCCCGCAGCGAAGAGACACCCGCCAGCTGTCTTGCCTGGGGAGTCGGCGAGGAAAGCAGACTTCAGGCACCAGATCAGGGAGGCCCTGCGAGAACAAGGCTGACAGGGCGGCAGAGAGACAGCTGAGAGCCACTAGCTGCGCACAACCCCATTCCAGAGGCTTCACAGAGGTCAGCCTTTACTGTGCTGAATAAGGGGCTTTTTCACATTACTCACATTACTCACACTTTGATATCTGCCAGGGAGGCTTTTGTTTTTAGGACCGTGAACAGGACAAAGGGCATGAGGACTTAGAACTTGCATGCTTCTGTTTACCAAAACATCACTCCTGTTTCCACCACATGCACCCCCCACCACTTCACAGCTTTTCCATTTCACAGAAATGCAGGGCAGCACATGTATTCAATCTCGAACATGGATGCCTGCGCGATCTATCACGCCCATTAACACAACGTTAAAAATTACTATAAAAAAACGCTCATTTTTACCGGTATACTGACAAAGCTGAAATGAAACTAAGCACTGTAGCTACAGCAACTCCATCAGTCCGGAATATCATGGTGTCGAGTTACATCGCTTGTGTCTTCACTGGCTGTCTCCCTTAAACATCACAGTACAGCAGACAAGAGACAGAGCTATATGTGATTTTCAGTTTCCAGCTATAGCGAATACATAAAGGCACCCGCAAGAAGGCATACAGAACCAGAAAGGCAACGGAATTCCTGTGGAATTCTGCAGAAAAGCCACCTAAAATAATAGCAAAATAATCATTAAACAGACAGACAGACAGACAGACATCAAACCGAGAGCAGGCCGAAATTATGACCTAGAAAAAACACGAAGAATTAATGTTTTATTCAGTCAGTACTAAGATGCATAAAAATGTCAAACAGACTAATAATGGTTCTCCAAGTAGCTCCGAAGTAGATAAGCAAGTATTGCTATAATGAATTTTCAGTTTATAACGGGGACATCGTCACTCCATCGCTTCTCGTTTTCATTCAGGCACCTGTTTAATTCCTCTTTTATGTTCCATCTTAACTGCAGCCAGATTCAAAGCCACGGCGTGGTTAACGATTCTAATTACCTGCGAAAATATCTACGTGTCCCACAGCCAACACACACCGGATCCCCAAGCAGCAGCTTAGCACGGCTACTTCCTTGGAACACGGCTTGCTAATGATTCCCATAAACTAAGTGAAAGGTATCCGAGGACCTTAACGGCGGTATTCGACGACAACGCTGTTGCAGTCGCTCGCTCAGGAAGTGTGATTAACATGCCGGAGTTTAAACGGTAGCGTGCCGTGCAAATATTTACTTTATTGACTCATTACATCCTTGGCAAACAGACAGAGTCGAGGGCTGTGAAATGTGTCCTCGTTAGCGCTACGTTCGTCAGCCCTGACATGTGAAACGTGGCCCCTTCTGCCCGCGTTATCCGCACGTGTGTGTTTACGGAGATCCTGTTAAGCTTGGTGCCACTAATTCCTAAACTCAGGACACTAAGTGGAGAGTGGGGCGGGAAGGGGGGGGGGGGGGTGACTGGCAGGGTTTTATTATTTATCTTAATGGGCTGAACCTCACACAGCTCCCAAAAGAGGCTCCTTATCTCACGTTACATTACAAAGTGTGATGGATCCTGCCCCAGACAGAAGTGACACACGTGACAACTGTAGTGAGCGATCTGGCACTATGTTCAGTATTCGGTGACTTGACCCACGGCTGGACCATTTAGTCAGTTTGAGGTTTCCTGTTCCGTGAAGCCCTGTTTGAAGATGGTAGGTGGGTATTTACTAGGCCAGGCACAGCCCACTGGCACACGCATCACCATAACGTCCTCTCTCTATGTCTGTACTACTTCTACGTCCCATTTGATCAACACGGCACCAGACGACAGAAGCCCTGTGCGATTCTGTAATCTGAGAGAGGATGGCAGCAAGCAGGGGGCAGGGCAGAGCTGCCAGAGGGGCTCGCTGTAAGACAGGAAGGCTGTGGCAGGTATATAAAAGGTTACGTGACAGAAGGAGAAAGTGGGGACACTCTCTGCCATGGCAACTTCCTCATGGTGGAGAGACGGCACAGTTTGTCCTGGATTTCAAATACGAAACCTGCAGACGATCTCTGGAAATGCAGTGCACTCCAGTGTCGTACGAGCTTCTCCGCATTCAGAAAGTGGATTTATTAATACAGAAATAAAAACTTTGTTTCCGTAGCAACAGGTACAGTCCATAAGGAAAGAGTCTCCTCCAGTTGCCTAGACAACTAACCTGCAACAGACACACAGCTGAGCAATGTTCAAGCTGTTGATCTTTCCATAAACAAGCTCGGGCAACTGAATCGAATGAAAATAAACAGAAGTGTCAATTACATATTCCCAGATACGAGTGGTCTGTGGAGTGAGCTACGTAACAGAGCTATTTGATAATAAGTATAATACAACACAGAGATTATTATGTGAATGTCCCCTGAATGTCATCATTATACACTATTCTCTTTAAACTTACTGTATTCACAACAACACTTGACAAAATTAATATTCAGCAGATACAAACACACACAGTATTTATGAAGAAAACAGAATGCTTACATGTAAATCAAAAAGTACAAATATTTCGCCAAAGAAACATTTAGGTACAAAATCTCTCATACCAAAGCTTTTTCCCTGGATCTATGGTAACGTCCACTTTCCATACCATAACGTTACTAGGAGGAATTTCATTCAGGCTTGTACAAATACATTTGCGCTGAGATATCCTTTACTGGAACCAGAAGAAAAACAGTGAGCAAAGGGACTTCCATGTGCAGGAAAAATAACATGGCCGTTCACTGTTGTAAGAGCTCCTTCAGGTAATGGCACATATGCTGAGGGTCTTTCCACAGAGAGCTGAAAATCAGAGAACATCATCTCTCTGTGTTTTTGTTAGCCAGTGAGGGCCCAAAACAGAGGGGAACCCCCAGAGAGGTTCAGGAACTATACCAAGAGGTCCAATAAAATCCTATAACCAAAGAGCCAGAGAATGACATCTGTGCTAGAGTGAAACAAAATAGACACAAAGAGATGGTGATAAAGCGATTACTGTACTGAGGTGTTGTCAGGGGCCGGAACCTACAGAGCAAAGGCAGTCCGTGTCCGCGACGTTGGCCGTGTCCGCGACGTTGGCCGTGTCCGCGACGTTGGCCGTGTCAGCGACGTTGGCCGTGTCCGCGACGTTGGCCGTGGCCAGCGGCGTTGGCCGTGTCCGCGACGTTGGCCGTGTCCGCGACGTTGGCCGTGTCAGCGACGTTGGCCGTGTCAGCGACGTTGGCCGTGGCCAGCGGCGTTAGCCGTGCCCAGCGACGTTAGCTATGTCCGCTTGGTCAGCTGAGTATTGAGGTGACTCTCTGGCAAACTGAGCATGAAAACGAGAATGAAACTGCAGGATCCGCGACCGTTGGCACCCTGCCAGATTGGCCTTGTCCGTATTTAGCGTTGACATGTGTACAGGAACCTCACAGGAAACGGTACCCCGTTACCTCAGCGCCCTGTAAACCTAGACCTTGGCAAGCTAGCCAGCACTCGTGGCATATGGTGAATCGGGTTGTACCGACGCCCCCCTCGCACTGTGCCAGCCCGTGTAGCCGCCACAAAACAGGCTTACGCTTTTCTTTTTGTTTTTTTTTCTTTTACGGCAAATGAAAATCCATGCGCAGAAACAACATGAGCCACCCAATCTAAGGTAGAGGAAGCCTTTCATGCAGATACCCGCAGGGTACTATGATAACAGGGGCACACAAGGAAAGCTAATTACGCCTGAATACCCCGTTGAGGGAGGTTCTGTATCATACTTTTCATAACAGGACCGTTACATGCAAGCTATACAGATGCCTATGGGCATTAATTTGTTCATAAAGACTCCATTAACAACAAGCCCGTGACAGACGCAAGCGTCATCTGTGGTGTACACATTTCTAATGGTGATATGACATCACAAACCATCTCGCTCAAAGCAACTGCCATGAAGGAGATGTGTGAATCACAGGCTAAGCAAGAAGATAAAATGTCTTGGGTTTAACCCTGTGGTGGAAAAGGGCGGAGCAGAGGAGTCCCGATTCCAAAGACGATAAGTGGGACACAAGTAAATGGTAAATGGACTGCATTTATATAGCTCTTTTCTACAAAGCGCTTTACAATTTATGCCTCACATTCACCCATTCACACACAGGTGGCGGAGGCTGCCATGCAAGGTGCCAACCTGCACACCGGGAGCAATTTGGGGTTCAGTGTCT
>JABFEA020000130.1:14032872-14050198 GCA_019775915.2 Cyphomyrus plagiostoma | reverse complement strand
TTCAGTGTCTTGCTCAAGGACACTTTGATGGGGTCAGGAGTAAGCAGGGCTCGAACCTGCAACCCTCTGGTTGCCGAGCGATAGCACTGCCATCTGCGCCACCAACTTCCCCAACTTCCACAAGTGGAGCGTTCCACTGTCGTCCCCTCGGCGGGGAGAAGAAGAGGCATCGTTAATTATTTGGAAAGGGCACTGCTAGAACCTTAAAGCCAGCAGTGTATTTATACTGGATAGAAGCCACTTCTGAGAATCGGCTCTTTAAAAAAAGACTTTGCACAGCCTAACTGACTGGCACACAAATGGGTCCAGTATCAAAACCCGTGTGTAAACAGCTGGTGAACAAAATAAACCAGTTCTTCCATTACATGAATATGTAAATCGAATTGTTTAATATGATATGTCGTCAACCCTTGTTTTCCCTGGGGAAGCAAAATTTTCTACCTGGAAAATGTAACATGATTAAACTGCAACAGCACTGGTTCTACGTCTGTAATTAGATTTCACACGCAAGCACCACCTACACACCTATTCTACAAAAAATAGACAGAAACAAAATGTTCTACCTGATTTAAAGGAGCATAAATAACATCAAAATATGTAACTGAAAATTATGTATGGCAAACAGAAATAGCAATGCAGACAACCAGATGAGAATGTCTCATAAATACTTCCAATTTGATGTCAAAGAGTATATTATTCTTGCTTTCATTTGCATTTATTTAGCAAACGCTCTTGGTAGAGTGACACACAAGTGAGGATCAGCAGAACCGGTCAGACAGGGTCTCTGGAGCAAGTCGGGTTAAGCGTCTCACTCACGGGCCAAACAGTGACATCGTTCTGCCAGTCATGGCATTTGAACTGGCAACCTTCTGATGACCAACAGAGCCACAAACCGCCAAATTTTAGCTATACACGTTTGTTTGGTTGCTCTACACCAGGGGTGGGGAACGTGTTCCATGGAAGGCCGGTCCGGGTTTTTGGGATGGCCTCTCAATCAACCAATAATACAGCAGTGGTTCTCAACTCCAGTCCTGGGGACCCACTGTGATTGGCTGATTGAGAGGCCATCCCGAAAACCCGCACCCACACTGGCCCTCCATGGAACAGGTTCCCCACCCCGGTCTCAACACCTGGGCTCAAATGTCACGTATTACCTTTATATGCAGAAGGAGCTCAACCTTGGTTCCACACACACACACCTGCAGTTTATTTCGATCAGTCATGCGTACAAAAGAGCGTGTGCATCCCGCGGTTGGTCCAGCACCAGGCTCGCGTACCTAGGTAACCGTCAGGCCAGTCAGGACACGAGCAAAGGAAGCAAGCCAAAGAGCTGCCGGGAACATTTGCTTGGGTGTCCTCCTCCGGCAAACTTCTTCTGTTCCCTCAGCTGAGCATTAAACATCCATTTCAAATGATAAATCTTTTTTTGCTGCCGTTTCTTAAATTCGCCCAATGCTTCTGCTATTTTGGTCCTGGGTATCTCAGCCAAGATTATTTGCCTCTCAGCACGGGAGGAGAACCTGCAGCGTGACTCCGCCTGTGGATGGCCTGTCGCTGGGATAAACCTGTGCTTTTCCAGCCCGCTGTGTTGACAGGATGAGTCGAGTCAATTCGCCGCCAAGCCACTCTGCCTGGTCACGCGGCAGTGCCCATCACCCAGAGTGTCCCTCCTGCCTTCACTGCCACCAGAGCAGCCTGGATCCTCCTGCTGGCCTCCGCCACTCTCATGTGGTATCACAGAGTGCCTAGCTTGTGGGAAAACAGCCTCATCCACTCAGTACTCACTATTCCTGGGGCCCTGTGCGCACCCACAGCTCAGCGATAATGCCAAACAAGTCTGGCTCTCCCCAGCGATCACCATTTACTGTAAATAAGTACATCTCTGTAATATTCTGGGAATAACCTTCCAATAACACTCATCAACCCTAAACTTTATATAAATGAAGAGTTAAGATGAAAAAACAGAACCTTGCCATCTTTTAAAAATAAGCAAAAGGGGAAAAGTTAAAACATGACCTTCTTTCTGAATAAATTCCGCATCTAAATACGCGACCAGCCACCCAGGGTTACATCAGAGATGAAACTACGTGCCGATGGGATGCAAACATGTCACCCACTCCGTCGTTATCAGCCAGCGTCAGCCATTTGCTTTTCTTGATTTCCGCAAGCAGGTGCGGGCCGCCATCGATCGCATTGAGCCCATCACCAAAGCCCGGTAATGAGAGAACAGACATGCTCCCTACACTCCAGTAATGACACCCAGATGGATCCCTCCAAATGACACTCAGATGGATCCCACCAGGCCAGCAGAGATGTTGCTCACTACACCGCAGAGGAAAAGCCTTAATCCTTAGCTGCACGGTTAATCAGCGAGTACCAGCACCATACAGGTTTGCATACACATTAAAAGTTGAAGAATACAACAGCGTCCATGGAAACAGACCACAGAACTTCCTTACAGAACACATTCAATCCTCTGATTTAATCCACTGCATTTTCTAATAAAAGGCTGAGCCCAAAAGCACAAAGGTTATTCTTAAATTAGATTTTGTACTTCAAAAACCATAAATGCTGAAAATACTTACGTGCCCAGAACTTCTTTGAAGTCATAATTTTCCTTAATATCTGAAGTTTTCTTTTTCCAGGCGTTGCTGTCGTCACCCAAAGGCATCTTGCTGTCGCTACGGTCAGACACGGGCAAGCTGGGAAGAAGAATTTGAGACAACTCAGCGACCTCAAATGCTTTGAAAAGCACGCTGCTCCGCACGACCTCGCTTAATCTGCCAGTCCAAAATAACCACTAAAGTATTCCTTAGCTGCAGGGAGATAAAGGCGAGGCGTTAGTGTCATATGGTCACATGATTTCACAACCATGAAGTTCCTAAGGAGGGCAATGCTTAAATGTGCTGCTGAAAGCTTTACGGGTCACAGCAGCATCCTGCACCCAAAAAGCAGTTCAACACTGACTGAAGATGACTGATCTATGATTGGACACTGGAGATCATATGGCTTCTTGGCTGCCATCAACACTGAAAATTTCCATCAAAGTTTATCAAGTTTCTGTGTGTGTGCATGTGTGAGTGAGATGTGTAATATACACATGAAAAATGAGAAATATACACACACACACACACACACACAAACAGGGAGGGGGGGTGTCACTCTTTGTAGTACACAGGGCACACACAGGCACAATAACCGATGCTGCTTAACACAATTCTTCTGACCCAAGAGAGTCGGCATGCTTTCATTTCTATCTCCTTTGCAGACATCTCCCAAAAGCCCAAAGCAGTATCTGATCACACTTAATCGCATCCTCCATATTGCCCGACTCGTGCATGCAGTCACTTCCACCTTCCCTTAGCAAGGACTTCTGAAATCCCGAACAGAATCAATTTCCCACCAGGAAATTGGAGGCAGCAAATTATGCAGCTATGTGAGAAAAAGGAGAGAGAGAGAGAGAACTGAGTGAAGAGAGCAAACTTACCTCTGATAAAGGGCTCAACTGTAGAGAAAGGGGACTGGTATTTTCTCCTGGCAAAAGACTAGCAGATAGTTCCAACAAAGAAGCAAAGGAATAGAAAAAAAGCACTAATCCTGCAGGGAAAGTGTGACCAGTCAAAGGGTCAAGCCAAGTGTTTACTTACAGTAAGCCTAACACTAGCTTAATCTGCACTTAGCAATTAAATGCAGCAAACATGGAACATAAGAGGCATTCCCAGTATATACATGGAACATAAGAGACATTCCCAGTATATATACATATTTGTTCCTTGTGTGTCCACTGCATCTCACAAGTGCTTCATTAAATTATTGAAAAATTCATTGTAAATACACATATCGTTTGGGTAAATTCTCCATGTTTAGCAAGAAGAGAAAATTTCACCTTCAAAAAGTAGTAAAAGCTATATAATACAATTTTAAGTATTATTTAGATATATAAAAAAAAACTTGAATTGTGGTATGCCTTTAAAGTGCTTAAAACAAAGACTGTCCATCCATCCACCCACCCATCCATCAACCCATCTTATAACCACATATCCTGATCAGGATCACAGGAGGCAGCACGGGACACATGGCTGGATGGGACAGCAGCCAAAAAAGACTTTTACATTCGAATATATCCAATTTCACATCATGTAATTCGGATTTTAAAACACACGCTTTTCACCTTCTTTTAGGAATGGGTGGGAGATGGACTGAAAGTTTAGAAAGCGATTTTAAGCTTGGCTGCATTTGCTAAGTTACTCTTTTTTTCGTTTACCAGGCTGGTAGCAAAGCAAATGCAGAGTATATGGAGCGCTAGTACCTATCACTATGCAGAACAAAACGAGGGCCCCACTTCAGGGTATCGACATTTCACAGGATTCCGTAAAAGTAGCTTGTAATTATTATCTTCAACCTACATCATCTGAAACGCTTGTTGACACGTCACAGATGCCATACATTTTCAGTGCAGGAGTGAACTCCACACACACAGAGCAAGGGCCACGGTTCAACCTCGACTCAGGGAAGAGGATCCTACAGAGACCAGTGTGCCAGCGTAAACACTTAGGAGGAATTAGCAAATTCTCTATGTGGGATTTAAAACAACGACTAGGCCAGAAATCCATTCACTGTGGGGAGGACAATAAAGCTAATTTAGGTATTAACACCAACCTGAAACGCATCATACATCGCGTGTGGGTCCACTGCATTTACAGTGTAGAGTATGTTTGAAGAAAAGACAAGTAGCATATTGACTCTGAAATACTTCCATTGATCGATGCCACTGTACAATAAAATCACTAGTAGTATCATTACCCTGGCTGTATTCCAGAGCAGGTAAGCCAATAAAACGTGAACACAGATAACCACAGTCATGACATTATGATGCTGTTATTTATGAAATCATGACAAGTTGAATAAATAAGCCTTGTTTTTGGTGGAATATTTGTATCAATGTTTTTATTTTCTGTCATCCAAGTTTCAACTACAACTTCGGTCAGAGAATGAACGATACATCATATATCGATGTTCAGACTATTACAAATCTCATAAGAGGATTTAAAAAACTGTTAAATGTCCCACATCACAGAAAATTATGCCAGACTCTTACCAGCAGTGGTATTTAGTTCATATAAAAAAAAAATAGTCAAGCTTGCCTACAAATGTGAAGTTTTACTCTCCCCAGTCATTACTGCATCATCAAGCTAGCATTGTCACTGGTGAGCAGAGGAATAATAAAATTTTAATAACTATTTTTTCCAGGGTTTTATAATGACCCTATACAGTATATAAGGCTGGAAGACAGACCGATGGATGACTTGGGCTCGGATTCAGTCAAGTATTTCTCCTCATGTGAAAGAAAATGAATTAACTACAACATTGCAAATTTAATTATACTTATTCTTTTCTAACTTGCATGATTTAGCTGGGATATGATACAGTCACTTATTAGATTTGTACAAGTTCTTTTGGAGTTTCTTCAGATATTTGCACATATGTTGCTGTCATTTTATCTAATCTGTTTTGCTATAAATTGATTCATTTTATTACCCTAAAGACTTGTACTTAATCACAAAAACTGGATTTTCTCCCCATGCTTAACTTTACAATGCGTTTCAAACGCATCACTAATCCTATTTTTCTAGGTTTGAATAACTCTCATGCTACATCTTAATAATTCAGATGGGAGTATGGGGGTGATGCAGACAAACATTGAAAATTATCTTAATCAAATGCAGCAACAGATATCCCAAGCCATTCACGCCATTGGTTAATAATTGGAATTAGAATTACATAGCTAGTAAACAAAATCCAGACCCTTGTCTTGGTCTTATACATTTCTTGAATTTCTGGATGCATCAGACCAAGCTGCCAACAGTAAGCCATGTCACGGTTCGCGAGGTACCCCACCCGTGCACGGTAACGGTTCGCGAGGTACCCCACCCGTGCACTGTCACGGTTCACGCGGTACCCCACCCGTGCACGGTAACGGTTCGCGAGGTACCCCACCCGTGCACTGTCACGGTTCACGAGGTACCCCGCCCGTGCACTGTCACGGTTCACGAGGTACCCCACCCGTGCACAGCGCAGTAATTCCAGGTTTTCCCTGAATCTTTAACAGCGTGATGATGAAGCAGACAGTGGAGAAAGAGCGTCCCCTGCGTGTCACTTCCTGGGGTAAAGACAGAGCGGCTTTCTGGGGACTTGGAGGAAATGCATCCTTACATGGCCCCAGTGTGAAAGGCACGGCAGGCCGACTCACTGATGCTGGGGGACGACTCAGAGCCTCCCGTGTGGGGAAGAGTGCACTTTGCGCTTCAGAGGTCTCACCCTGGACGACTCAGCAAAACGAGACATAACAGGTAGCAGCCAGGCTCCTGAGCAGTGTGCCACACCTCAGATGCCATCCCCCGAGGGTGTGCCAAGGCCCGGCTTTGTGAGACCCGACTGGCAATGGGCGCGTTACCTGTTACCATTCGCATTTACAAAACCCCCAACACTGAACTTCACAGTGAAACGGAAGCAAACAGAGCAACCTTCTAACGGGGATTTTCCACAAATTGACCATCTTTGGGAGTTCAGCAGTCTCGCCGCTCCTCTTGGATCTCCCTGAAGCAGAGCCCTCCCTAGTCATGACAACCATTAGTACACGGCTGGCAATGCTGGTGCCGGGCACATGCCCTTGGAGGACAGCTGCCTTCCTTTTGTTTGGAGTTAGCACTGTGCACGTTTCCATGGAAACGCTGCAGAAATTAAGGCTGCTGTGAAAACCAAATTGTGGCTCAAAAAAATAAAAGGTGACAGCAACAGCACTTATTTCAGGCACATCACTGGCCGTAAATACATGCAGGCACCTCCAGGGGGCGGCGCACGTGTGCAAGGGCAGCCAAAGTAGCCCAGCGATGCCGAATGAGCTTATGTAACAAGTGAAGGTTGGAGGACAGGGGATCATTTCAGTCAAATACATCTGAGGTGCATGTAGAGCTTTGCATATGGTTCAGCTTTAGGGAAACAGAAAGAGGAAACGTCAAATATCTACAAAAAAGTTCCCCCTCAGTTATTCTAATTTGACCAACCAACACAGGAAGTCAAAATTAGAAGCGGTGAGAATGCCTTCCTGAAACAGCTCTGACCAAATTTGAAATGCAGAATATAAATTTAAAATATATATACTTAAGGAAGATACAGGACTGGAAATGTCAGTGATGTGCCCAGTGACCAGTCAGTGAGCGATGAATTCATGTTTCAGTACTACAATTTCTTCTAGTTTAATGAATGTTTCTCATCATGTCTACTATTTCCTTACCATCTATTCAGTTTTAGTCCCCTCCAAACTGATTTCAGTGTTCTTTTGAAAAGCATGCAAATGAATTCTAAAAGAATCCTATTGCTTCGGAGTGCAAAAAGTCGACCCTTAACAGCTATCTTAAGATCAGTACCATCCTTTTCATGGATATCTACTGCCACACAGGTCAGATATAAAGACATAAGATACAAAAACAACAGGGATCCAGCACTGCTGGTGCTTGAACCTCTAATGAAAGACATCAAGGCAATTTCAGGGCAAATTAAATGCAAAAATATTGTTCCATTTACAAAATTGTATCAGTCTTTATATATTAGCGAGTCTTTCTCATTTGAGACTGATGACAATTTGGCTGTATCTCTAAGCGCATGGAGATATCAGTGCATATAAACATAAAAGCAGTGAAGCCACTGATGGCTGAAACAGAAATCTTCATACACATGCCTGCGTATGAAGGTGATGTACTGTATTCCCATGTGTCTGTCATGCAGAAAACGGCCAACAGATCTTTTCTTATGGCGTTTAAGCATTTTTACAAAGCCGCTATGCCTGTACTGATATCACAACAATATGTAGGAAAATCCATTAGAGGATAATGGATGAATTCCTTTCACAAGAACGTAAAGGAGCCTTGTGGGCCATTAGCAGAACAAAAGGACTAATTCCAAGGTTTGTGGCTACCAGCAATTAAAAAATTTTAATGTATAAAAAATAAAATTAGCGCATGCAGGTCAACATATCAGCACGATTCAGAGTAAGGAGGAAAATGTTCAGTTCTGTGTGCACTTCTTCTGAATATCTCATGTTAAAGAGAGAAATAAGGAAATAAACATACATCAAGCTTAACTAAAGGATGTGTTTATACACATATGGGTATGTCTTCATGCAACATTTACCTGCCAGGCAAATATTAAGAATAAAATGTTTTAAAATGATTGTACTCACTGATTTCCCATCGCTGCACGGGTGGACAGAAAAGACACAGATACTGTGACATCACAGCCAGCAATGGTGTTCTGTTGCTGTGAGAGGTTGTGACGTGCGAAGACGGCCCATAGCGAGCGTTTCAGTGTGGTTCTCAGTTCCGATTTCAGCATTGCAACCTCCCCCTGCCGCCACCACCACACACACACACAGGGGGTGGGGAATCTGGATTTCAAGGCTCTCCGTAAACAGGCTATCAATAAGTGGGCAGGTCCCATCCTCTGTACAAGTAATAAAGCACAGCCAAAATGTCACTGCATCGGTGTTTCAGATGCACCTTGCGGGGACATGTTCCACCCCGACACCCTGTTAGACACGTGCTGGACATGTATATCAAATGTCACAACCAGCGAGGTTCTCCAACAATGCAGGATGGGGCGCTGTGGAGCACATCACACAAGAGACCAACACACTGCAGATAGCCTAGTTATCAGTGGCCCATTGCAACACCTCCAAAGCCAACTTTTGGTTTTTGACAAACTAGTTCATAGACAAAAAAAAAATTCCAACAATAAAAACCAGCATCTATTCAACACAAGTGTGTAGGATCCATGCATCCTCTTATCATCATATTCCGTGTTGGGACTTTGCCAAAACTGAATTCCTAAATTAACCCAATAAAAATACGACAGATGTGCATTAAGATAAATCACATACCAGGAGGACCATCCATTTGTTTCTGAAAAGGAATCAAGTAATATTTTTAATTTAAGGTCCATGAAGGAAATTCTAAATCTCACTGGCCATTATAATTTCCATCAACAACTGACATTATGAAAATGAAACATAGCAATATGTACAGCTAAGCACCTAGGAAAAACGTCACAGTGACTGTACCTGTAGTCATTTGGAGTCCTGTAATCCCTATTAGGTGAAATTGTGTTAGTACATTAGTTAGTAAATACAAACATACAAACACATTTACAGGTCTTCCACATATTCTGTTTCTGGGTATGCCTAACTGCGTTGTGACACTCATTTGCCCAGGAAAGAAAGGTCGTTTCTAATCTGCAATAATAAAGCACTGATATTCGCTTCCTCAAACGGCTTCCACTATACATGAGGACCCACCATATCGGTCTACCAGCAGCAGCTGAATTTCTGCTGTCAAGTCGTCTGACTGGCGCTATGATAAAAAGCTTGATCCAAACCACCCGCCCAGTTGCCGGTGACATTAAGCAAATCCGTTTTTATTAATTGATAAGCAACGTCAATTTCAGCATAGCAGCATACAGCGAGGCTCTAAGCATGTACGATTTCACTCTTTCCATTCATGGTTTACACGTCGAAATTGTATTTAACAAAGCAGTGCATGGCTGACACCTTTTTATTGGACTTTAATGTATTTAAATCTGACATCCTTCCGCCTGATTTCACAGCCTTTTTACATGTTGTCACGAGAACATATCAAATATGTGTGTGTCTGCATAATGCCGGACTACTGATATTGCCGTATAGATTAAACACTCGACTCTAGCTGCTAGGCAGCTATGCAAGGTCTGGTAGGAAAGGCGTGTAAAGTGTCTAAGTCAAAGGACCATAAAATGTATCTGATTCATGGCTTTCATTCATTCAAGACGTCAAAATTCAGATTTTGCCATTTTGTATTTTCTTTGCAAGGCTCGAATAAGAGTATCAAATACTTCAAGCACCTTTCGCAAATTTTCCACGAGTCTAAATCAACTTGGAAGCCTATAGTCTATTTTTTATTTTCACGTTACACCTACAACAGTAACAAGCGATAAAGACCGTTTAACAATTAACAATCTTGTTAATGATATCAGCTATTCGAAAATGTCATGCCGCTAACAAATGTCATTCTGTTAGTCAGTCAGTTGTATCCATGTAATGCAGTGTAAGGCGTTATAGTGTAATGTTAATGTAAATTAAATGTTGTGTTTTTCTTTAAGTGCATTTCATGGAACTTGATCATCTTCGCCTGTGCGTTTTGCTGGTTGATTAGCTCGCTAGCCGCAGGGCTGCCTTAACATAATATAACAAAACGTTTGCTTGCAAACTATTTGGTCTGTGCATACATCTTCACTTTCAAGAACAAACCAAAAAAGCTTAATTTTTCATAACCGTACATAAATATATATTTCTGCAATTCCACCTAGCACGCATATTCCTGGATAAAAATGATATATACTGTAATTACACATACAGTTTTATTTCCATGTTCATACAATGGACAGAGACATAATCGCAAAGAACGATGTTGCATCTACGCAGATTTCTAAAATCTAACCCTACCTGAAATTTCAGGAGCCTGGAAATCGCCGCGTTTCCCCACCAAAACACCGCCGCTGTCAGGATTTTCGATCGCAAAAAGCCAGTCAGACCCTTTGACTATCCAGCAGCGTCCCCTTGACGTCACCACCACCAGCGATGGAGGCGGGGTTAAGGGCGTGGTCTAGAACGCTTTGAACCAATCAGCATTCTCTTCACTGTTCTCCGGTGACCAGGGCGCAGTTCGTGATAGGCTCCTGTTTCTGTAGGCGCTCTACCTTAGAAGTGCTGTTATTTATCCCTTACAAGGCTATAGAATGTATAGACAATTAGAGTATAATGGACATAACATTTCAAATTGATCTAAACGATTAGAAAGTATATTAAAATCGCAGGAAAATACAAAATTTCTTAAACAGAGACGTCGGTGGCCAGATTATTTAAACTGACGATTTAAATAGACAGTTGCCTGTTTCGCATGATTAACGACTAGCTTCATCATGCATTTTTCAATGAAAATATATTATATAACGACACTGCTATCAT
This sequence comes from Cyphomyrus plagiostoma, assembly GCA_019775915.2. Lineage (NCBI taxonomy): Eukaryota > Metazoa > Chordata > Actinopteri > Osteoglossiformes > Mormyridae > Cyphomyrus > Cyphomyrus plagiostoma. The sequence continues at coordinate 14,039,145 of JABFEA020000130.1, read as the reverse complement.
TTGTTGTGTTCATAGTAAGGTCATTTAACATTTCGTTTCCCCACTTGACTTCCGCTCTAACCAACTGCCACTTCATATCTGAAGAATATAATATAATCAATATAATCTAACCTTTTCGTCCATCCCCTAAATTTGTCTATGACACAGCGAATTTTTGAAAATGTCGCTCATTATTGTTGAATTTTCGAAAATAATTCTAATTCCGTCGTCCCCATTTTATCTTTATTTTATCAATTTGCGCCATCTGGTGGCACAGTAACGCTGCAATTATGCATGCTCTTTATTTACAGATGCCAGCCTTAACAGTGTATGATTAGACTCTCATCTTATGGTTGTACATACATTTAAACAATACTTTGATGGATTTGACACGTTTCACATGTGTTGATATGCAGATCGGTGTGAATTTCTGTTGCATTTGTTGTGTCTTAAATACAGTAGGTACTGTATGTTTTGTTACTGTATGCTATGCAATATGACGCAAAATTGTAAACAGAAAGCAAGTTTTATTATATTCCCATATATACTTCACCTACAGGAACTTTTATGACATCCATTTCTGAGGTCAGGCACTGATGATGGACTGGCTAGCAATATCCGTTCTAGTTCATCGTAGAAATGTCTAACGGGGTTGAGGTCAGAGCTCTATGTGAGCCAGTCAAGTTCTTCCACACCAAACTCACCCAACCATATCCTTTATGGACCTTGGAATGTGTAATCAGTAAACAGGAAAAGAAACTTCCCCAAACTGTTCCCACAAAGTTAGGAGCATAGAATTGCCCAAAATGTCTTGTATGCAGAAGCGATAAGACTTCTCTTCACTGGAACTAAGGGGTCTAACCCAACCCCTGAAAAACATCTCCATACCATTGTACATCCTCCACCAAACTTCACAGTTGGCACAACTGCCAAACCCAGACTCACTCATCAGAGTACCAGACAGAGAAGTGTGATTCTTCACTCCACAGAACACGTTTCCACTGCTCCGTCGTCCAGTGGCAGTGTGCTTTATGCCACTCCATCCGACACTTGGCGTTGTGCTTGGTGATATGGGGCTTGCATGCAGCTGCTAAACTACTAAAGCCCCTTCCATGAAGCTCCCGGCACACAGTTTTTTTTCTGGGGTTAATGCCAGAGGAAGTTTGGGTCTGTGAAGTTACTGAGTCAACAGAGCGTTGGTCACTTTTACACTCTATGCACCTCAGCACTTGACAAGCCCACTGTGTTACTTTAAATGGTCTGCCACTTTGAGTTCCTGCTGTTCCTAAATGCTTCCACTTTGCAATAATACCATTTACAGTTTACTGTAGGATACCTAGCAAGAAAGAAATTTCAGAAACTAGACTTATTGCAAACATGGTATCCTATGATAGTACCACACCTGAATTCACCTAGCTCCTCAGAACAGCCAATTCTTTCACCTGACTGCATGGCTGGGTGCTTGATTTTATACACCTATGGCAATGTGTCTGAATGAAACACCTGAACGGAATGATGAGAGGTGTGTCCCAATACTTTTGCCCATGTAATTTATATATTAAATCATTTTATTTATTTTGCAAATACTATTTGTTACGAAACAACCATTTACAAGCATCGATACAATGCATATTCATTCACTTCATTAAATTATCGCATAGTCAAGTTTAAATTTGTATAAGTCACCATAAAACCTCTAACCAAATAGCTGTGTGTCAACAGCCCCTGGCATCATGGGGTGCTTTTCACCAAAATCTTAAATATGGTACTTGTACAACAAACGTGTATGTTGGTGATCTACTTCCTGCCTTGCTTGGAAATTATTCTGTAATAAAGGTTCTGCTAAATAAATGTAAATGCTACTATTCTCAGACAGGGTACAAATTATCCAAAACACAGCAATATTTATAAGTTGGTAAGGGTGAGAAGGAGCAAGTAAGATGATACCTCTATGCTTCCGTCAAAAGGAATTAAAGGTTCAGGTATCAGCAATCAGGAAAAAAAGAGATTGAATTATAAAATGGTCATCTGATCCCCCACACTCTGCCTGAGCTAACAGCAGTAAACCAAAACAAGGAGCAAGCCTGACAAGTATACATAAAGTACATTTTTGAGTGTAGATAAAATAGAAAACTAAGAAAGTTGTGTGTGATATTTGTAAGTTGCTAGATTTCTGCTTGAGGTGGCAGTGTGACTACTTAGTTGGCAGACTAAGGCTAAATATTAAAATATAACAACCATTTCCAAAAATATTTTTGTTAACCATCTCTGACCATGATGCCATGACATATCCTTTCGATTACATGCAGTCTCATGTTCTGAATGCAGCAATGCACGGCAAAGGGTGCTTCATAAGGGCTTATTTTGCAGATGCAACAGGTCACAATAAAAGCCTCCTGTGCCATATCTATACATTAACAATTCCGATACTTCTGTTATCATTCACACCTCCTTTTGCATCGAGTTCCAACATTGACGGTTGTGGCTTTAAAGGTTTTTAGGGCTTAGTGTGCTATGCTTAGAGTGTGAACAAATTGTCATCTCATTGTTTTTTGTGATCAAACTGGTTGGTAACAAAGAGGATACCATATGCTCATGGTATTGTTATAGATTTCATTTTTAAAACTGATTTTTTATGTGCAATTTTGTTATCAAGAAAATCCACAACTGGTTTTCAAATACAATGCATGTTACAAGTAGCGCAAGAAGAAAGAAATACTACAAAACATGGCCGGCAAGTGATCTACTTGTCCCACTTTAGTTTTAATCTACAATAGACTCAATAACATTGAAAAATCAAATGACACTGCAACAGCCATAATGTTTTTTTTAGAAACATTTATTAAACACAAGAGCATATTTAAAGTACAGTCAGTGATCAGAAATTCAGCAACATAACAAAAACCGATGTCATTTTATTAGGTTCACAAGCAGACAGCGACTGGTTACTTGTGTTTTCTTGGCTTCTTCGGGTTTTCTTGGGGTTTCTCTCGCGCTTCTCCCTGTGACTCTGCCAACACAGGCTGCCAGGCCAAAGGGTTTCTCCGGTACATGGGCCAGGGGGGCAAGGTGAGCTAAAACCAATCATATTTAATCATTATATTAATAATAAGAATAAAATAAACATTATACGACCTGGCTACATCGAAAAACAAAACACTCACCAAACAAGAAATGGCGAAACCACCCAGTACAATATAAACCGTCCAGCCGAACTGTTCAATGATCAGGCCATATATAAAACCGATTACCTGAAACCAAATAAAATGTCAAGAGATCGCCTAACAGGCATAATTATCATACCTGAACGAAAAAGAACGAAAAAAAACTTACTGCAGACACCAGTATGATTCCTTGGAAAATCTGTTCCGCTAACTTTTGTCCTTTATAATCCTAAAAGAAAAGATGGTTGGTTTAATTGAACACACAGCAACTATGAAAAAGAGGCCAGCACAAAATCGGAAGCTGTTGCAAAGCATGGCCAATCGGCAAAGACAGACAACACTGCATGCAATTTATAATATCCCAGCTTGCTTAAATAAAGGCAGAAGTATAAACTAAGCAAAACAACACAGATTTAATGTATGCATGAATCATTTGCAAACATGTCATGGTGGCTAACAGGCTGGTTATAGCCGGGCGCATAGGTATATTTCAACTTACTAACGCCTATTGTATTGTACATACAAGACTCACCATGTGCGTCGGAATTGAACTGAATATTGCCTGCATCTTAACAAATCTAAGGAAACAGAAAAACAAGTCGCTCGTTTATATAAAGTATTTAACGTGAGATTAAGGGAACGTATCTTCCGGACGAATAAGAAGACGTAGCTAAACCTTACTGGCCCCGATCACTGACGTAATATGAAAAGGCCCCGTTTGTAGTCCTTTTAATGTGTTGAAATTAGCAAGAAAATCATATGGGAAATGTATCGAGAAACAAATTTAACACAAACACTAAATAATATTTATGTTATTATTACGCAACTGAATGTATGTTATGCATTTTGGATTTTTATATTGTTAAAAAACAGGCAGATTTTTAAGACACCTATTTTAACTGCACTGTTAACTTGCTTCAAGAAGCTGTGTATGTCGAGTTGGCGTTTTGGCTTAGTAGTGAAGTTATTGGGAGTATTATGAGTAAGTGAGTGTTTTTGACCGGTTTTTTTTAATAATATGACATTCTGAAAAATGAAAATATAGAGCCTTCTTGTAAATGCACGTGGGTGTTTTTCATCTTATGCTATGTAAAATTGCCTGCGGATGGTGTCGAGCTGTTCTTTGTAGATTGTGATAAATTATGTGTTAATTCCAAACTTAGTGAAATTAATTTGAAGTCGTTTTTATTTGTTTTGAATAGTAGTTTGTCTCTTGCAATAATTCTTATGAGCAGGTGTCGTATGTGTGGATTTATGTTACAGGTTAATTTCTCAGATGCAGCGAGATGTCAGCGCGAAGAGGTGAGTCTGCTTTAAAAACAGTTTTTTTTTAATGGCACTGGTTGTATTTGTTCTGAAATCATGCATGGTATTGCTTTGTTTTGTAAGATCGACCCATGTGATTTGCGCATACATTATATTGTATTTTTTCCTGCAGTAAACGCAATCATCGTGGTGCTGATCGGAATAGTATTTCTAATTGTTGTGCATCGGAATCTACTAAATCTGAATGACTTTGCAAGAACTGATGTCTCTGGTAATTCTTTTGCAATATGAATGATTAAATGCATGTAATACGGACAGTACATTTTCAGAAACGCCTAATAAAATTATTTTGTTACCAAGACACAGTGCATGATGTATTACCACATCTGAAGCTGCCGCAGAAAGCTGCACGGAGCGGGGATGAAGTGCCAGTGCTTATTACGGCTGTCGAAGACCGACTTGGTGCTTTGGTGGCTGCTATGAACAGTGTGTACCACAACAGTAAAGCAAATGTCGTTTTCTACATTGTAACAACAAATGACACCGTGGATCACTTAAAGTAAGTGGGAGTTACATTAATCAGTTTTTAAAACAAAATCACCTTTCTGTTCAGAATTTGGTGATCAGTGGCCATTGTTAACACACCACAGCACGCAGTGTGTAACAACAAAATGTGTCCTCTGCATTTAACCCATATGTGACTTTCGTGACGTAGCACGGGCCAGCTAATTCAGCGCCTGGGGAGCAGTTCTGGGGGACGGTACCTTGCTCAGGGTACCTCTGTGGTTGGGGATTCGAACCTGCAAAATTTCAATTACAAGTGCGCTTCCCTAACCATCAAGCCACCACTGCACCGTTTTATGTTGCTGGATTTCTCTTTTATGGCAGTATATATTTTTTCGTTTGCAGAACCTGGATAACCCAAACCAGCCTGAATGAAATCAAGTACAGAATTATCCCATTTGAACCACATATCCTACATGGGAAAATATCCAGTGATCCCAGTAAAATCGAGGCAGTGAAGCCGGTAAGAACGAATCCTGTAGTCTACTGAAGAAAAAAAAAAAGTCAAAATTTTTATATTTAACATCTTTCGTTATTTTGCAGTTGACCTTCGCACGCTTTTATGCGGCCACTTTCTTGCCCCATGCAGAAAAAGTGATCTATTTGGACGACGATGTCATTGTACAAGGTACTAGTATGCAAGAGTATAAGAGTAATGTGAATATTTGTTTTTAATACACGAGCATGTATTTAGCACTGTAACTAAAACTGGGAGTTCCAGACAGTGTAAGGTTTTATAATTATGAAGAGCTGGATGATTCTGCTGTGCCAGTTCAGGTTAAATGCCATGCAAATGAATACTTAAACCTCCACCTTCTAGTATTAATACAAGGAAGGTAACACTGTAACTTCACAAGAACTTTTGTGTAAAACTTCTCCCATGGATTATTTATTCCGTTGAAACTAATAGCACTTGGCATTGAACACTCTGCTTCAGGCGACATCCAGGAGCTGTTTGACACTAATCTCAGGGCAGGACATGCAGCTGCATTCTCAGATGACTGCGATTCCGCTTCTTCTAAAGGAATTGTTCGTGGGGCAGGGACCCAGGTGAATTACCCTACTTTACTTAAGAATCATTCATATTCATACCTTTTTAGCCACTGTGGTTTTGGTATTTAATAGTAAGATTTTATGAAAACAGGGGGCGGCGTGGTGGTGCAGTGGATAGCACTGTTGCCTCACACCTCTGGGACCCGGGTTCTGGTCTTCGTCTGGCTTACGTGTGTGGAGTTTGCATGTTCTCCCCGTGTCGTCGTGGGGTTTCCTCCTGGTACTCCGGTTTCCCCCCACAGTCCAA
>JABFEA020000130.1:13982529-13993081 GCA_019775915.2 Cyphomyrus plagiostoma | reverse complement strand
ACTACGTTATCAGGAAGACTATTCCACACTCTAACTACATGCTGCGTAAAGAAGTGCTTCCTTAAATCCAGTTTGAAGTGTCCTCCCGCTAATTTCCACCTATACCAGGTTTGGATTCTGGTTTTGATGGGAAGTTATATAATTTGGCATATTCACACAGCTTGATATAATTTGATATAATTAAGGCTGATATAATTTATAAAATATATTTTGAATTTGTCTGTCTTCGTCTGTCTTCTCTGTCTCTAATACGCTGTAGGTGCTTCCAGTTGCGGGCTGCGAGGGAGCATCAACTCTTCGGATGTGTGTCAGCACATGTCAGGCCCGTCAGGATCTTGATTTATCCCTGCTGGTATGTGGAATTTCAAAGGACCTGTCCATGCATATATATAGATGCTAGTGGCCAACTTAAAAATGAGTCAAAAAGGCATGACACTTAGCTGACATGTAACATACAGCATAGTGCCTTGAACCTTGAGGGCTGGGACACTGATGGGATTCAACTGTCACCTTTGGTTGGTCTAACCGAATAAGAACGGAACAGAGATGTGGAAGAAGGCAGTAGGTGAGCACATGGGATTATGTGAGGCAATGTGACTTTGGAATCATTATTGCTCCCGTCTCTGCTGCAAATCGCTCTTTGTGTGTGGCCTTGAGTTTGTGTTTATATGAATGTCATGTGGTGGGCTGGCTTCCCGCCAGCATGTACCCTGCTTTACATCCTGAGCTCGGGATAGCTTGTGGATCAGAGCAGCCCTGTGTTCTTTGCCACCATTTGCAAGTGAGCATCTTCTCCGCTATGAAGTCAGCAAAGAACAAAAAAGATATTAGACTGTCTCATGCTGATCTTGTACAATTACAGCAATGCACTCCAGGAGGCCTGACCCAACGGTCAGTTGGGCTGGACCCAAGAAGGTAACAGTAACAACACAAATTCACTATTTCTTGAGCACCTCGCAGCAGGTACAGAATCGACACTCTTAATCTTTCTGCAGGGACAGGTGTGTATTTTTGGCAATTTGAAAAGGGCAGTATTGAGTCTTGACATCAGAGTGTCAGCTTTCATGAAGGTTAGAAATCCGTTTGCATCGGATAACTGAGCTCGTTGTGCAAAACATTTTTTTCCTGGCCAGAATACGTGCCTCTGTGCCTTGGCATTCTTGGCTGTTTGGACAGCTGCAGCTGTGTGGTATCAGATAGATCTGCCCCAGCAAATACAAAGAAACAAACAAAAAAAACCCAAAAAGAATAATTTGAATCCTTTATTTAATTTTCCATTGGCCGTAGGGAAAACATCACTTTAGAAAGAAATAAAAAGTTCCTCAGACATTTAGACATTTTCTTTACAGGACAGTACGGGAACTGTAGGTGGCGCCACCTAAAGCGTCTCATGCATCCACGGACGTGACACCGTAGAGAAATAACCGTGTATAAAGTCGGCAGGTAGAAACAAGGTAGGAAACCATACAAAACAAACAACCTTGATACTGACAAACGACATTGTGGGCGAGCAGGTGGGTGGAGGTGGCTTATTTTAAAAGTATCTGGAAGAGATGGCCATTAGAGGGTAAGATGAATGTGTCAGTAATTAATATACGTCACATTTGGCTGCTCTCCTGTTTTTTATTCAGTTTTTTTTTTTTTTTTACTAAAACAAATAAACCAAATAAAGCAAGTCACAAGGATTGTGCTTTCTGCTCAACATATAACATTTCAGAGCCTGTCTGCTTCCTTTTTGAGAAACAATGCATCGGCCTTGTGCACTAACGAAGACAGGAGATGCCCAGACGCTGAGCTCATCTGAGTATATTGCTGACTAATATAAAGTGCCCATAAAACAAACAATCAAACAGGCATCGAGAAAATATCTTCCAAAGGAGCAGCATCACAGTCCATTATTAACTAGGGACGTTTCCTGTGGGAGGGGGGAAGTGGATGACGTAAAAAAAATGAATTAGCTGTCGTCATTTTTGTTTGACTCACAAACTGGGCATGTTTCGCCTGCTTGTCTACCTGGAGCACAGTGTTTGCTTGGAGCCTGAGGAAGTGGGGTGTGAAACCGTGTGTGAAGCTGCGTGGGTCACAGTGCAGCAGGGCGGCTCCCTGTCTGTCAGGGCCGGCCAGCCGGGGCTCGCCACAGCGCAACGATTCCCATCACAGCGCACCGATTCCCATCACGCCACATCACCTCACCCAGTAATAGATGGCTAATAAATCTATAATAACCAATGAAAATAGCATCGATCTTCTCTGTTCACGTAGCAGTGACAGGAACAGGGGGAAAAACTGAGTATGTCACATGTAAAGGCAGCGGCAAATATCAAATCATGCATTAGGAATATTTTTTAAGATGCGTATAGAAAACGCTGTTTGATCCCTTGTTAAGCCTAAATGATTTTTTAAAGGCTTTACTAAATTCCAAGTGCCTGCTCTGTATGTTAATGAGGTGCTGTGTGGCTCTGAGGGTCAGGGGCTCTGTGCCGGTGACCGGAAGGCTACCGGTTCAAATCCTGGAGCCCTGAGTGAGGCCTTTAACTCCAGGTGCACCCGGGACTGGCTGACTCTGCTTTTTCAACTGTACTTCACTTTGAATAAAATTATCTGTATTACTAGTTAAATAGCACAGTCTTTTTATTTATCTGTTTAAGGGAACGTGTGCTGGGCTAGACATGGATTAATTCTGATTGATGACAAAGAAAAAGGCATGGTTCACATGTGTTTACACCACAGGGCTTTCCCTACTGTTCTGCTGACCTCTCCTTCTTCCAGTTCAAGCACCCGGCCAAATTTTGCATCTGACAAAAGTTTAGTTTTCAAGAGCTCAAAGACAACCACCACCAAAGGCAGGGGTGAAACCAAACCCGTCTCAATGGTGTAATCCTTCTTCCTGCCAGCACATGCTGGTATTTATAGAAAAAGATGGCTTATTAGAGACACAAAAAGCTGACATTATAGTCTTTCTGCTCTTTGTGGAGGAAACAGCACACACATACACATAATTATAAAAAACTGGCGGATGATGGCAATTATCTTCATCTTTGTTAGCTTCTCCTTCCTTTGGGGTCGTGGAAGCTGAACGAATTATAATGTGGGTGGAGCTTTGAGCAGGTCGAGTGGAATAAGCCAGAAATGCATGCAGTGTTTAAATATAAACCAAAGAGATTGAATTGCATGTTAATCCTGTTAAGTGTAATGACATTTTTCCCTATTAGTCGCTGTCATCTTCTCGAGGGTGCTCTGCCCTATGTAAACAATACCCACGATGGCAGATTCAAACATAGCAGCTTAAGCGTCAGATGTGAAACAACCAGCGAGTGACAGTGTGAAGAGGGAAATACTTTTTTTTTTGACACCTTTCATCTCCAGGCATGAGGGCTCAGACCTCAGAGCTTAACAGACATGTTCCTTTTGCATGTTTTTTTTTTTGACGCCACGATTTGTTCTATTTAAAAAGCATAAACCGTGAAAACTCCATGTGCCTGGATACTGTGGCGGTGCAGTGTTGCCAGCGGAAAATGGGCACCTCTCTGGAAGGGGTGCCAAGATACCATTCTCACCCGCCATCATGAACTCACAATGACTCCAAAGATCTGGCTGCAGAGTAATGTGTGTTTCTGAGCCTCATGGGTGAATAAGCATATATGTGTTTCTGGATATGCCTGTAAGTCTGCAGTAATATGAAAATAAGATACTTGAGGCGCCAGTCGGTGAATCAGGTGAATAATAACAGGGACGGGCACCAGGAAGGGTTGTCACTTGGACTACGAGCCATTGTAGGTTGCCATGGAAACTAAACTGGCTTTTGCATATTTTCCTCTACCTGGGTGGGTCGTTTTGCCTGGGATTGATTGTGAGAGCATTACCGACTGCCCTTCATTTACATTGGTGTTCCCTTGAGGAGATGTATTTTTTAATTACAAACTGGCCTTCCTAATGTGAAGGAACATGACACATTTGTTTGTTTGGAAAACATCATGACTTTGAAGCACAAGGCACAAAATATCTCCTGTACTATTTTAACACCAAAGCACAGAAAGACAACAGAAATAGAAAAATATGCGGAAAAATAAACCTTGAGGTCTCGATTTCTTTTTAAGATTATGTCTCTGTGCATTAAATGAGCTGCTACATACATTTCTTTTAGAAATATCAAAGTAAAGTTCTTATAAAGTGCATGAGAATTTGGGATAGTCATGATGTTTACATGATCGGATACATTCGAAGGAGATGTGTGTGTGCGTGTGTTTGCGTGCTCACGCATGCATGTGAGAGTGTGCACATATGTGCACGTGTTCTGCACATAAGGAAGAGTAAGCTGGTCCAGATTAGCTGTCGGCTGATCTTCCCTCCGCTGTCCTGAATGTGGACTGCATCCAGCGCAATGCTGAATTACTCTCTGGCTGTGAGATACAATGCAGACCCTCCACTGCTCTTCCTTTCTCTCCTTCTCTGCTGCTCTGGCGTTGCCAGACAGAAGTTTTCATGTTGCAATCTGTGTATCCATGTACCCAGCACGCCAGGAGCTGGGGGGGTCACCTTACCCTAAAGCCAGAAGTAACTAGCTGCTGCCACCCTTCCAATCCAGCTGAAAAGAGAACCTCTTTGGCTCTTCACTTTTTGCAAGAACAAAAAAGCAGATTAATATGAGACAGAAGATGATGGCGAACAACATGAGGTCATTTTCTCTTTACATTAATAAGTATGATTTCACAATTTCTGATAATTGCTCCTGGTCCTTACAAAATAGTTCAAAAATATACATTTTGATACTTTTTCTAAACATAAATCTGTCCTCTTCTTCAAGTTCTCAAAGTAATAATCATATGATGTTTTTCTCTTTATATAATTTAAATTATTCCTGATATACTATTTTATACTGTATAACCCGTCTGCTGCCCTAAATCAGTGTTAAGTGCTTTGATAATCAGAATTTTTTCAGTGCTTTTTTTAAGCGTTGTTTTTTTTTTCCATGCGAGGCTGACAGCCTTGACTTTTTCGAAAACGCAGAGAAAGTTCAGGAACCTTACAAAAGCCACTATAGGCCTTTCATCCTGACTCTCAGTGAGACTGATGAAAACACTGAAACAGGTGAAAGGTCCATATACTGCGTACCCAGACTTTGGGAAGCATCATACTGACGATGTTACACATGGCAAGAATCGACTGTGAGCATTATGATCATTTGTACTAGTCACAGCACTGATCTCTTTCATGATAACAGCACACATAATTCTACTTACATAAACAGTCATGAAAAAACAAGCAATGAAAGCAGATTTTGCTATAGATCTTATATTTTTTGTGAAAATAAATTTAAAAGATTAAATTAATGATAAAATTCGTGTTGAGGTGTGTTTATATGAATATTGGAATATATATCTTGAAATATCTCCAGATATATCCATATAGACACACAATAAACATTTGTATGCACACACACACACATACACACACACACAAACACATATAACTAAGGCCAGTTTTTAGGACAAAAAAAAACCTACAAAGTAAATTACAATTGCATCAAACTCAGTCTCCTCTCATTTCTGCCTAAGCTAAGGTGTGGCATGGGCTTCAGCAGACTGAGACCTACTGAGCCATCTCATTCCCTTTCAGCGCAGCGACACTCCTATTCCCTTCCCATGGACCTTGTGCTCTGGCCATCCTATTCTGCCCCGTCCTGCTATATGGCTCCACAGGCTGTGCAGCTCTGTCCATAGGGTGGAGCAGGAAAATATTGGAGAGGGGAGATTCTCATGCAACTTGTAAAGGCCCCCACCAGTCAAAGCAGAGAGTATCTGAACCTTGGCTATGCCTGTGTCTTAGTCAGGAGTTTGATGTGCCATGCATTAAAGCGCCTGGTGTGTTTCATATGTCTATTTTATCTCATTCCGCTTGCTCACCCCTCCCACCCTATTTTGTTCCAGCCTGTTCTCTGGCCCAGATCCCCTGAATTTCAGATGCTCTCGTCGTAGCTGCTGGAGCGGAACCTTTCTTTCAGGGGAACCCGCACGTCCTGGGTCACGTGGTTCTCCTGCCCTGTGCCCAGGCGATTCTCTGATGGAAGGACACAGTTCTGACCCAGCACCCTTTGGGAAAGCTCCAGGTGGTTGGCCCCCCGTTGATAGTTGCTGTTGATGCTGAACTTTGGACCAGTGCTCTTCAGCAGCCTCTTTGAGGGACTAGATTCAGATCCATCTTGTAGGTGATCCTCATCGTCAGTGTCAGCGTCAATGTACTTGTTGATGGATGCATCATGGAAGGTGAAGACTGCAGGCATACGACTCTCTGGAGACTTGGGTGGAGTCTTACTACTGGCTGTTGTGTAAACGGACACTTCAGGACTCAAAAGCGACTGATCGGAGAAGGCCGAGCTTTCAAATTGAGCTGCACCAGTCCCCTGTGCCAAAGGGGAGGAGCCAGTGTCCCTAGCCCTGAAATTGACTTTCAGGGAACGGGTCTTGAGTGGGTTCCCGATGCACAGACCACGTGTGCTTTCAGAGAAAACGTTGTGTCGAGAGCCCTCACACTTGGCACTTATCTCTTGAATAGAACCAAGCTTGTGTGACTTTGTGTTGCGGGGAGATAGCATAGGCTCATGTTCCAGGGTGGTTTCAGGTCTGGAGCTGGTGCTGACTAAGCCACTGGCAATGGGGCTGTGCGAGAAGCGCGAGCTCTCTGGGAAATCTGCGGCGCAGCTGATGAAGCTGTCGATGCTGGACATGCTCCTCAGGTCCACAATGCCTGCAGGTGTGGTCAGCAGAGGGTCAACCCTGCCCAGGATGTTGCTCATCTCAATTTCATCTTTCTGCTGGGCAGCTTTTGACGACGAGCCTTTGTCTTTGCTGTTGAGATTGGGCTGTGATTGAGTCTTGGCCATCTTATTATACATTTCCTCGAGCTTCTGTACACTGAGGTTCTGTGGACTACATGGCCGGGGCTTGTCTGGGGAGCCAGAGATTTTCCCATCCAGCGACTTGTTTGAACTTGTTTCTGAGGCTGTGCGCTTTGGTGTCCACTTCAGACGTGTAGGCGATAGGTGATTGTCCTGCACCTTCTCCTTCTTCCCCATGTTCTCCCCATTTGTCTCAATGATCACATCCATGAGCTCAGTGCTGCGGGCATAGGCATCCTTCATATTCATGGACACGATGCTGCCATTTCTCTTGGCCCTTTCCAGAGCTTCTCTTCGTTTGATGGCTTTCTCCTGTCTCTTCTGCTCCTTGTAGAATTCAGAGAAGTTGTTCACGATGATCGGGATGGGCAAGGCTATCACTAGTACTCCAGCAATGCAGCACAAGCCGCCAACAATCTTTCCCAGGAGGGTCTTTGGATAGATGTCCCCGTAGCCTACTGTTGTCATGGTGATGGTGGCCCACCAGAAGGAGGCAGGGATGCTTTTGAACTTGGTGTCGTCCTCATCCTTCTCGGCAAAAAACACCAGGCTAGAAAAAATCATGATGCCCATGGCAAGGAAGAGGATGAGCAGGCCGAGCTCGTTGTAGCTACGTCTCAGCGTGAAGCCTAGAGACTGCAGACCAGTGGAGTGTCGCGCGAGCTTGAGGATGCGAAGGATTCGCATGATTCGGAAGATCTGCACCACCCGCCGCACATTCTGGAACTGCAGCACGCTCTTGTTGGATTCCGTCAAGAAGATAGTGACGTAGTATGGCAGGATGGCCAACAGGTCTATGACGTTCAAGGGCCCCTTGAAAAACTTCCACTTGTTGGGTGAAGAGAGGAAGCGCAGCAGGTACTCCATGGTGAACCAGGCGATGCAGACCGCCTCCACGTGAGCCAGCTGCGGGTTGTCTGTCACCTGGCCAAACTCGTCGATGTCCTGCAGCTCGGGAAGTGTGTTCAGGGACAAGGCAATCGTGGAAAGCACGATGAATAGGATGGATATGATGGCCAGGACCTGTGAGATAAGAGACAAGAGTATTGAAGTGACGTCTACTTAAAAATGGTACACAACAAGTAAAGAAATCTGATGGACATTCCCTGCATATGTATATAGCATATCTATTTTAAAGTATCTACTCTGAAATATATTCGTGAAATATGTAACAAGTGGCATGCAGAATCATGGGGTTAATTTAGCCTTTGCACTATTATCATTCCCAGCAGTATTAATGGAAAGGCTGGTATTAAGGGGGCAGAACAGTAGAAAGTGACATTTAATACATGGACGGTCAAACAGCCAGTGTGATCTAGCAATGCTTACGAGTTTATACACGAGACTGGGCACCAAACGATTTGCACCACAGTTTAACGGCTTAATGTGCATTTATTGTTTTTCACAAAGGCAAAAAGATTAAATGTTATTTATGTTTGATTTTGCCTGTAGGCCCTTCCATATAAAAAGCTTTTGTGTAGAAACTTAAACCATTTGAGCAGTATGCACTATATTATGTTTGCCTGACATTTAAATTTAAAGAGCCTCATGGAGTAAACAGGGAAGACAAACCTTCTTCTGGTAGCTGTCAGATGCTGAGGTTTTAATCCAGTTATGATGCTATTCTGATTAAGTTCGAATTGAGTCTTTCCACCCTCATCACCACTGCAGATTGCCTGAACAGAAAGGCCTTTAATTTTGTCCTTTAATCATGAATAATGGCTGCAGCAATTATTTTAGTCCCCATGGAAAAGCACCTGTCATATTTTTACTTCTTTATTGTAATAATTTTCTTTTAAGATATTTGTTCATCCATCAATTCATTAATATATTTATTTTTTATCAATATAGTGTCAGTGGCTTTAAAAAATGGACTAATGAATAAAATGCATCATCCATCCATCCATTCACCCATCTGCCCATTTTCCCAGCTGTACAGGGCTACAGGAGCAGGGGGACACCCTGTGTGGGATGCCAGTCTATTGCAGACTGCACACATAGCATTACTTCTGTTGTTCTGGATTATAAATTTTCATTAACCACACGTTGCCCCTTCACTTCCTGCTGGTGCTTCTGGAGTATATAGGAGCATTTAAGTTACTCAGGTTGGATGTATCTGTAAATGTTCAGTGTTTGCTATGCGTATAATGTTGTTTATACTTGAAATCCTTGACATTTCCATTACGCATATGCTCATAAGCAGTCCCAGATTATGTTTAATGTCTACACCCCAATTTAGAAGTGTCAAATAGTTATATAGGTGATAAGAATGCACCACATACTGAGATATGTTCTTAATTT
This sequence comes from Cyphomyrus plagiostoma, assembly GCA_019775915.2. NCBI lineage: Eukaryota > Metazoa > Chordata > Actinopteri > Osteoglossiformes > Mormyridae > Cyphomyrus > Cyphomyrus plagiostoma. The sequence goes on along the minus strand of JABFEA020000130.1, from coordinate 13,983,885 downwards.
CGATCACTTCAAAGTTCCCTGTGTTCCTTGGCTCATTACAATCCTGTATCTTGACAATAGTGATGTATTTAGTCTGTCCTGATCCATGGCCTTCCCCAGAATCTGGGTTTGAAGCAAGCTAACAGCCAAGCACAGGATGATTTCCTGAAACAACTTATGCTGCTTTGGTTTTTATGGACCCTGACAGGTGTCCAAATGAAACATGAAGGCAGCACGAAAGGCGGAGGTCAGCTAACTGTAAAAGCTGGCAAGGAAAGAGTCTAACCTGAGGCATCACACAGAAAAGGTAAAGCTGGGAAGCTGAGAAACTGAATCGTTTTAGAGCAGAAGAGGCTTCAGCTGCATCCCTAACAGGTAATACCTGGTCTCACAGGACTCAACAGCAACCTTATTCTAACTGTTCAATGAAATGAATGGTGCAGTGAAACAAGCCACTAAAAGGCGCAGAGACCATAGTGACTGACAAACTTTTAAGGTGCAGCAGTTTTTACACACGTAGCTCACCCCTACCAGGCCACTTTCCTGCTAATGCCGACTAGCAGAAATCCTCGCTGCCGTCTCTCGCAGGCTGTCATCTCTCACGCCCAAAAAGCTCAGCTCTTTTTTGCATGATTTGTAAAGAAAATGTGCCAGAACTTAGACTTATACGTGCAAGGTACGGACTGGTTTTGTCATCAGAGTTTGCTTGCTTATTTTTCACCTATCTTGCAATCCCAGGATCAGCCAGCAAGCCGTTCTGGAAGAAAAAAGGTTCAACTTCTCCAGTTATTCAGTCCCTTCCTTGGTTTAATTTGACTTCTTTTTTTTCTATATGGTTGCAGAGGGGTGTAGAGTAGCCGAAAGATTACTGGCAGGCTTGGAAGAGAATGTCCTATATATGGAAAATGAAAGACCTGTTGTCAGCCATACAGAGGTAGAACACTGTTAGACAGTTGTGGTTAGGCACTGTTAGCCTAATGATTAGGGAAGGGCACTTGTAATGGAAAGATTTCTGGTTTGAGTTCCTGAGCACCAAAGTACCACTGAAGCACCCTGAGCAAGGTATCACTCCCAAGCACTGCTCCCGGGGGAGTCACAATGTTACACATTGGTTAAATACAGAGGACATTGTTGATGTGTGCTGCAGTGTGTCAACAATGACAAAGTTTCACTTCATTTTTCTTAAAAAGCTGCAAAGAGAGGAGAAGGGGGAACAATGCATTGTAGACAATTTCAAGCAATTTTTCTCCCTTAAATAGTTCCACATGAATTTTCAATAATCTGATCCCTCATTCAGCCTGTTAAATGGAGGCAATGGCTCACTCCCCTGTATCACAATAAACTTGGAGAGAAGACAAAATGGTGGTGGTCGTGGGG
>JABFEA020000130.1:13963087-13973165 GCA_019775915.2 Cyphomyrus plagiostoma | reverse complement strand
ATAACATATATATATAACATATGTTTATATATATGTTTATATTATCATATAAATATAGTTATATAGTTTGACTGTGGTGGTGACGTGTTTCCTCCTACTGTAGAGCTCCACAGTGTCTGCAGCCAGACGCTTCTCCAAAAACCTGCATACACAATGGCTCTTTGTGGATAAGGTTGGCCACCCCTGATCTAGGCGCTAGTTCAATGATGCAAATCTTTCAGTGGGATTCTAGGAACAGCTAAGTAGCATGCTGAGCATCTTAGGAATACCCTGAGCACAAGCAATGCTCACGTTCTGGAAAATGAAAATCTCTGATGAAATATTGCACACAAATTGATATACAAAATTATCCAATATTGAGATTGTTTAACCTTAATTTGACCCAATACTTTGAATTTAAAAAAATTACAAGCATAACATATTTATTTCAAGTTCATTTCATAATATGGATGAAATAATATAATTCATCAATCCCAGTTATAGGCTTGGTGTTCAGCAATGCAAGGAGTAAAATGTAGAGCTCAAAGTCAAGTGAGCTGGGCTGGACTGGGCATCTGACATTCTGGACATTTTCCCAGTGGGCCAGTGGGTTTTGTTACACATGTCACACATGATATAGAGGACCAACATTCTGTGAAGATGTGGTTTAAAAACCAGCCACATTTGCCATTCCATCCCAAACGTCGCCTCATAGATAATCTGACGTTCACAAACAGACTTCAGTCAGTAATCACAATTCACGGCTTCCTTCAAATAAGTGTGAAAAGCCAATATCCAAGTGAAGCAGTGCAGAGGCCCTGACTGCATTAAGGGCTTAATAGGCAGGAGTAATGCATACAGCGTGTAGGATCGGCAAAGCCTGCCCTTTAAATGCCGAAAATGAGAAGAAAATGCAGTAGGAGAAGTCTGTCCCTGGCGGGTCCACATCCTGGGTTCTGCAAGGACGTATTTTCAGAACCCAGCTGAGCTATCTGAGCCTATCTGCCACATGCTGTCGTCATGGCAACTCTCTAATCTCTAGGTAGCGCATACAAAGAATGGCTGATCTCTAGGTAGTGCGTATAAAGAATGAACGGTCTTTTATTGGATTAGGAATTGACTTCAGGTTACCTTCAAGATTTTCCTGTTTTCTTTGTTGAACTTTGTTCAGATTTTTTTTCTTATTTATTCAGATTCCAGTTTGTAAGTACATGTATGAACTCGTAAGTCAATGCATCGAATCACAACCTAGAACAAAAAAGAAATCAAAGAGGCGTCTCAGATATGAAATAACCATAGGAATGAAATGACCAGACAAAGATGTAATCCTGTAGACAACACAGACAACATGCTTGCGTGAGTGTGGGTTGTCATGGCAACTCACACTGACACATTAGAAAAATAGCTTATTATCACATTTGGATGCATCTTTTCAGAGAGATAAAAGTCCTTTGATGTTTCTTGATGGGAATATGCATTCAGAAATCACCTGTGATCAGACAGCACTGATAAAGCAAGGGTTGGGAGAAAAGGTGTTTTTTATAAAGGCAGGATAGAAAGGCAGTACGGCAGGCCTACAATAAAGGCAGGATAGAAAGGCAGTACGGCAGGCCTACAATAAAGGCAGGATAGAAAGGCATTAAGGCAGGCCTATAGCCAGAAATACATTTCATGGTGTGTCCAGCACCCCATCTACCAACTAATTCGAACCTGTAATTTTACTACATGCCTGGATCAAAGGATAAGCATGGACAGTTATGGGTGAAGTGTGATGTCATAAATGTAGCTGACTGTGAGCAGGGAACATGCAGGTTCTTGATGACGACACAGTAGTATCTCAGACCACGGAAGAATCACAGATCACAGCAATATCATAAACCACGGCAGAATCACAGACCATAGCAGAATCATAGACCACAGCAATATCACAAACCACGGCAGAATCACAGACCACAGTAATATCACAGACAACGGCAGAATCGCAGACCACAGCAATATCACAAACCATGGCAGAATCACAGACCACAGCAATATCACAGATCACAGGAGAATCACAGACCACGGCAGAATCATAGGCCATGGCAGAATCACAGACCACGGCAATATCACAAACCACGCCAGAATCATAGACCCCGGCAGAATCACAGACCACAGCAATATCACAGATCACAGGAGAATCACAGACCACAGCAATATCACAGTCCACGGCAGTATGCACAGTTCACAAAACTCTTTTGCAAATCATATTCTAATGTGTTGATATTCAGCCCAAGTTCATGACTTTATCCTCTTGTTCACTAAAAAAACGCCAAGACTGACACCTGAATGACTCAGACAGTAGAACTAACTCAGACCCCTGCAATTTGTTAAAGTTTTACAGACTGCCTGATGCAATGCATGCTGGGTAGGCGGCCCTAGATCCAAAATCAGTCTGAAACTCGAATCCACAGACTTAAGGTATTTTTTCATGGGGAAGGGTTTGGTGGCCTTCATGGTCGAGGCTTCCAGATCTTCGCTTACTCCCAGCCCAGCTGCCTGACATGGTGTATAACATAAGGTTCATGCATCACACATATCCACTGGATATGTCATCATCTGAATAAAGTGCATCTCATGGCTGCTATACTTTTCATATTAATAATTCATGTTTTTGAAAAAAGCAGAGCTGATCCATAGCTCAGTGTCTATATTTAAAATCCGTCCATCCTCTATATGGGTATAAATAGAATGGGAAGGCTCTACAGTCTGAGAAGGTCTCTCATGACCTATGAAGGAAAAAAGAAACATATCCAAATTCGCTGCATCTCTGCTAAACGTACCAAGTGATAGTGTACATGTTTATCTGAGGGATCTGATGTAGAAGGGATAACAAAAAACTGTACAGAACTCAGTTGCCCATAAAACATAGATCCAGCTCTGGATCTTGCTGTGTTTCTATGTTTATTTTATTGTTGTATTTTATTCTATTAAAGCCATTGAGGAAGGTGAGCATTTGCACCAGTCAGTTCCCAGCAATAAATGATCCATTTCTGGAATGCCCTAAAGCCATCTCCCTCTTTGACATACATCACGCTGAGAACAATAAAAGCACATGTATTAATCCTGTGTCTTAAGTGTAAATAGATCAAAGTGAGCATCTCTGCCTGTAGGTTGTGAAGGACTTCATATTCTCAGCTGTGTGTTGCTCTCCTTGTGTGCATATGTGCGTTTTACCACGTGTCCTGACTTTTTTGCACAGAACGTTTTGTGAGAGCATGCTTGCTTGTAAGACCCATATCTGGTCCCATGTCATGGCAAGTAAGTGTGTGCTTAATGTGTTCAGTGTGTCTGCGTGTGTATATTGACAGCCCTGGTCTCAATCTGGATATGACTCAAGCAGCAAACACCAGGAGATACCATCCATTTTGGTTTTCTTAAACACCAAGTGAACGGTTGAAAGCCCTGGAAATGCTTTTCTACAACCCCAGTGAGATGTATTATTTTTAAAAATCCCCTTCAATGCTTATTTTGTCTAATAGCTCATGTTTTGGAGGACAGTGTTGGACTGAAAAGAAAATGAAAACAAGAATGAGAGAACCACAATTTAAAAAAGAATAACTTGGAAAATGTTACGATTTGCCATTTACAAGAACAATTTAGATGGATCTAACCTTTAAAGATGAACAGCTCATTTTTGGCAACATAAATGTGAGAAGAGATACTGGGTTTGCAGATAATATTGTGAGGTCTGGTCTTTCCCTGACTGTTGTTCCCAAGACAGCAAAAAAAATGTAGCAGCTTACCCCAAATGTTTTTGCAAGGCCTTTCCAGTAAGGCTAGGGCTCTTGCCAAATGATGGCAGTATTGAAGAAACAGCCTTTTGTGTGCTTCAAAGGAAATTCTGGCGGTGATTACTTTCAGTATGGCATTATTCTAGGTGGTACTGAGGTAAACATCTGGATGGTCTCTGGGCAGAAAAACAGCCAGATGTTGGCAGACGGCTCACAGTTGGCAGCATATATTTTAGAAGCAACACTATATTTTGGGGGCTAAGTAGGCTTGAAAGGCACTCTCCTTGTTCTCCGTGATTGGAAATCATGTCCAGCCTGGCAAGGGCTGTACTTTCTCTTACCGCTCTTCTCTAATCCTGCAATGATTCTTTGTGACTTACTGTAGTTCAGCAGTTGAAAACAATACATTGTAGTGCTAGGCAAGAACAATGGCCAACAGCTGGACTTTGGAATTGGTCCAAGAACAGGATTTAAGCTCTGGCATGGTATCTTTTCACATCTTTCACCACTGGATCTCTATACAGAAAACAGAAGAATGTTCAAAAACCAGCTGTTATTTGACCATACTGTTCATGTGTGTTAAAGGACCTCGCATATACAGTGAGGGAAATAATTATTTAACTCCCTGTTGAATTGCTAACTAGACCCATTTATTTAAAAATGAGAAGTCTGTAATTTCACTGGTAGGATTATTTTAACAAAAGAAGATAGATTTTCAACATAAAAAACAAACAAACAAACAAGAAAAATAAATCATTATGTAACAGGCACAAATCAATTTGTCATTTATCTAGGGAAATAATTATTTGATCCCCTACAAGCCAGCAAGCAATTAGGTCAAGTATATGTGCACTAACACAACACAAGTAGTACTTAATTAAGTATTAACAGATACCAAACCAGCGTTGTCATTTAATGGCATTCCTTTGTTAAACAGTATATGAGAGCTAACCCCAGAACTACATGGGCTTGTTAATGAAGCAACAGGAACCACAGTCAACAAAAAAAACCATCAGTAACACATCATGCTGTTACGAATTTAAATCCTGCATTGCTTGCAAAGTACCCCTGTTCAAGAGGGCCTGTGTTCAGGCCTGTCTGAAGCATTACAGTGAACATCTGAATAATTCCAACGAGGCTCGAACGAATGTGATGTGGTCAAGTGAGACCAAAATTGAGCTGATTCACATCAACTCTACTCACTGTGTCTGGAGGAAAAAGAATGCTAACTGTAACCCCAAAAACACCCTCCCTACCGCCAAACATGGAGGTGGAAGCATTATGCTTTGGGGGTGTTTTTCTGCCAAGGGTACAGGACAACTGCTCCACATCGAAGGAAAGATGGACGGAGCAATGTACCATAAAATCTTGGATGGAAATCCCCTTCCTTCAGCCACCCCTTCAGCGGGTGGTTCTTCCAGTAAGACAACAACCCTATGCATACAGCTAAGGAAAGAACAGAGTGATTCACATTAAGGCCATGGAGTGCCCTAGCCAGTCTCCAGACTATAATCCCATAGAAAACCTAGGGAGGGAACTCAAGCTTCGTCTATCCAAGTGACAGCCTAAAAAGCTTAAAGACTTGAAGAAGGTCTGCAAAGATGAGTGGATAAAAATTCCTGATAATCTGCATGCAGACCTGGTGCCCAAGTATAAGAAACACCAAACATCAAACCAAGAAATGGTTTTTACACCAAATACTAAAGCACATGTTCCAAGAGATCAAATACTTATTTCTTGAGATGAATGAAGAATTAGTTTATAACTGTACATGACGATATTTTCTTGCTTGTTTTGTTGATAATCTATCTTTTGCTGTTATAACAAACCTACCAGTGAAATTATAGACTTCTCATTTATTTATTAATGGGTCAGCTGAAGAATTCAGAGGGTCAAATAATTATTTCCCTCACTGTATAACAAAAATGTAAGAGTAAAGTCTGAAGTATGACTCTGTGGAAAGCTGCTGGCTTTAATCTTGAAGGAACATCTTGACACAGGAGCTGCTGAGCAATCTGTTGAAATCTGTGTACTGACCAAGAATGTCATCAAAGGAAGAGGCGTCTCAGGGAATGGCTCATAATTCCAGACACTGTGTAAATAAAGAGCTTTATTTTGATTTGGTATCATCGGATACATATTAAAAATAATTGAGAAAAAAGTGATGAAATCATTGCAATTTTGAAATTTAATTTTAGCATGCACGTGAGCTCACACGTGGCTCTTAGGAAGAACATAGCTGTATTCATGCATCATAGCGCTGGAGGTTGCTATGGTGATATGAGACTTTCTTGATTGCCAAGATGAAGGCATTCATGAAGACAAAACTGCACAAAAGCGGCGGGAAGATAGGAAGGATGGAGAGATGACATCAACAGCGCTGGTGGGAGGCAGGCAAACTGCAGAGAACCTACTTAAGGAGGACCAGCTCCCCTCCTTTGAGAGCCTTCAGTTTGGCAGGAGGGAAAGCTCTCATGCTTCTTCCCTTTACTGCTTTCTACCCCTACCTGTTTCATTCTCAGCTCCACGATGGAGCCATCGATGAGTAATAAAGGAACTGCTTTTGATTCGACGTGTAAAAAGCCTGAGTGTGTATTTTTAGTAGAGTGAAAGCGTGTTCATGGAGCAAGGCTAAGGGATGACAGTGAGAGTGACCAGCACTCTGGGCTTTACACTGGAGCAGCCACAGCAGTCTGGGCTTTCCACTGGAGCCACTGCACTCTGGGCTATCCACTGGAGCCAGGGCACTCTGGGCTTTCCACTGGAGCCACTGCACTCTGGGCTTTCCACTGGAGTCACGGCACTCTGGGCTTTCCACCGGAGCCACGGCACTCTGGGCTTTCCACTGGAGCCACGGCACTCTGGGCTTTCATTCCCTCCATGATGAGGGGTTCTCTTACTTTATTTACAGTAAGAGCTAATTCTGTAAAGAAAATAATCAGGGGTATTACCAGGGCTGCCGTCCATCTCCTACCCATTGCCCCCTCATCTCCCTGTTGCCTGCCCTTTGCCCAGCCATCTCTTGCCCATTGCCCCCTCATCTCCCGGTTTCCTGCCCTTTGCCCAGCCATCTCTTGCCCATTGCCCCCTCATCTCCCTGTTGCCTGCCCTTTGCCCAGCCATCTCCTGCCCATCTCCCACCTGTTGCTTGGCCATTTCTTGGCCTTCACCTGCTTGTCGCCTACCCATATCCTGCCCATCTCCCACCCACCGCCCGCCTGTCATCTATTTGGCAGCTGGCAGTCCCCCCCGTCTCCTCCCCATAACCTGCCCATGGCCCACCTATCGCCCATCCATCTCCCAATCCTCACCTGCCCAGCTGCCTCCTGCCCATCGCCTGCCCGAGACCCAGCGGTCGCCCAGCCATCTCCTGCCCGTCGCGGCCCTTTCTCCTCTCTCTTATGCCATCCGTCAATCTGCCTGTTCTCCGCCCGGCCGTCTCCCACCTGTTACCTGCCCATGGCCCACTCGTCACCTGCCTGTGGCCTTGCCCTTCTCCTGCCATGTGTCACTGTTAGCCAAAGTGGGTGGCAGATGGTGTCATTTGCAAGCATGACAAAATGCAACAGGATGTGTGTCTTGCAAATGTCATGAAAATGACTCTGTAGAAATGGCGAGAGCAAAGTGGAAAAAGCAGAGTTGAAAAAATATATATGTTTGTTTAATTATTAATAATTTAGAGGAGTTGGGGCCACCCTGGTGAAAGAGAGAGAAGCAGAGTGGGGAAGGTGGAGAGAGGATTTGTGGGGGAAGTTAACCCACGGCTTGCTGCCACTCGTCTGTTGTCTGGTTGTGAAGTGGAATCCCCTCACTTAAAAACATAAACAGACGACAGAGGGTGCATGACACTCTGCACACCGCCCACATCCATCACGCGCTCTGTAAACAGGCTTTCATTTAGGAATCCTGCTCAGAGCCATCTCCGTCCTTACATGGAGAGCCCCAAGGCAACTCTAGGTGCTCCCCTGCAATACACCCCAAACATCATAGAAACAGCTGCACGTACATTGCTGGTGGCAAGGCGGAAATTCCGGGACGGATCGATGCACGATCAGTGTAACCGGCTCCGTGAGGTGTGGACCCCTCTGCCCTTTGGACCTGTGGGGAGGCATGTCATGTTGCTAAATCTCACACAGTGGCACTTAAACTGTAGAAGTCGGTTCTTTGGACGGTGTCTCATAGGGGACAAAGGAAGGGGCAAAAACAAATTCAGCTGGTGCCTGTTTCAGCAGAGGCTCAGGATACATGCAAGGCTGAGCAAAACAAGAGGTGTGTTGTACAAATAATTAAACTTCTGACTGATAATTAGATTAACGAAGGCTTCTTTTCTTGATAAAGATTCTTTGGATAAAAGCATTCACAAAACATAATTACGTTTAACAACCACAATTAAGTAACTTTACTTAAATGTTAAAGAAATATGAGCTAACAAAGTATACATCCTCTTACTCATGGTAAATGAGTAAGCTCTCTTACATATTTTACGGTATATAACTGAAGTACGAGTAATGTCTCTTACATATTTTATGGTATATGACTAAAGTATGAGTAAGCTCTCTTACATATTTTATGGTATATCACTAAAGTATGAGTAAGCTCTCTTACATATTTTATGGTATATCACTAAAGTATGAGTAAGCTGTCATATATTTTTACCTTGGTAGTACAAAATAATCGTCTAAGCAATGCATCCACTGTTTCTGATAACCACTGGCACTAATCACTTGCTACACCAAGCAACACAACTGGACAAAAGCTGACCTGCAGAGCTATTTTTACAAGCCTGCTTGATTGTTACAAAAACAACAGGAGGTTTTATGGTGAAATCCCACGAACAATAACAAATAAATAAATTATGAAAATAATTTGATGAACATAATGAAACTTGGGTTTGGCCCTTTACAGGAAGTAATTGCACAGATCTGTGTTAGACCTGCATTTACTCATGTAAACTTTGCTAATGATGTTGTTGCCAACATCAGCATCCAGTTTTGCAGGAAATTACAAAAAATGTATGAATACCATGTCTTTTTAAAATGTACACCCCTTGGGTATAAAAATCCCTTGATGTTATGTAATTGAATATTACGTGGTTCATTTCTAGGTCTTAAATTCCTACCAAGTTGAAACATGAACTGCACATTTAGTATGACGAGACAGATTAGTTAGAAAAGACTGATTTCTAGCTGGTCAGATAATTAAGCCTTGTTATCATGTCACCACCGATGTGAAAGTAGAAAAAGCAAAGTGGAAAGTTAATTAAGTACTTCAGCAATTTGTCATTTACTGAGAATATATACAGAAACCATATGTATGATTTATCAAATGCCTTTTTTGACTACATGGTACCCTCTTTATTAGCATTCAACCAAGCCTCTACAAAAGTGTCCATCTCATTGGTTTCCTCCTGCAGTCCTTTACGATATTTCCAGCTCTCATAACTTGGAAAAGTCATTTCCAGGTAATATTATGCTGAAAAATGTCACTGCGAGCAGCAGCAGGCTTCATCACTCCCTGCAGTGGCCGCTACAGTGCCCCCACACCACTGGACTCAGCTGTGAAGCAGCCACTACAGTGCCCCCACACCACTGGGCTCAGCTGTGAAGCGGAGCACTCCAAGGGGACACAATGGAGACTTTCAAATTACTCATGCCTCAACAAATTATGCATTATACACTGGATGCAACACTGCCAGCATTCCACACGGCGCCCTCCAAAGGCTATTTCCAGAAATACGGCAGGACTCCAACTGTAGCACTGGGGAGACTTAATTTCAAACCCACTCTGAGCTGTCAAATTTTCACCATGGAGCTTGGATTACAACAGCTTTCTGCATCCTCATGCTGCTGCAGCGTAATGCTACCAAAACGCAAGACACCACATACCCAGTGAGTGAAAAAATGCCAAACAATGCATTTCACCATTTCAGAAAAAGAGGAAAATTAGATCAATATTGTTAAATATATCACTAACTCTGTATGATACTCCTCCAAGTAGTGATATTTAACACTATGCTCTGAGTCAGCAACATCAAGCTATATTTTTATCTACAAAAAAATAAGACAGTCTATATAGGTCAGTGGTGCAGGGAATAGAGAGAGAAAGGATGGAAAGACGAGGGCAATGAAAGGGTGAAATAGTGTGTGGAACAGGAAGAGATGAAGGTGACACAGTGAGGAGGAGGTGTGGAAATGCTCCTCCAAAGCTGCATAAACTGTTTGCTCTTTCCCTGTTTAAATGGGGCATGCAAGAACCATGAGGGCTGCCAAACCTGTGTGTCCAATATTGGCCCACTTAGTGTGTCCCTCTGGGGGAAGGGGGGGGGGCAG
>JABFEA020000130.1:13942786-13953522 GCA_019775915.2 Cyphomyrus plagiostoma | reverse complement strand
TATGTACTGGCTAGTGTGAGTACACCCTGACAGTATGTACTGGCTAGTGTGTTCACCCTGACAGTATGTACTGGCTATTGTGAGTACATCCTGACAGTATGTACTGGCTAGTGTGAGTACACCATGACAGTATGTACTGGGTATTGTGAGTACAACTTGACATACTGCGCAGCTCCTGCACACCAGAAGATTCTTTTGCATTAAACCATACCCAGGGGTGCCAATAGAGAATTTGGGCCCCCAACATGGACCAAATCAATTATGCTGCTCATTTTTTTCATTTTCAGCACCCCTGACAATAAAGACTAATAATGACTCTGTTTAACTTGCTTTGAATTCCTCCCATAAGGATGGCAAACAGTTCCACATGAGATGGTTGATAAAAGGACATAATGAGGATTTTATTAGAAGGAAGAGCCCCGAACACACCAAATAAACTTTCTATAAAAATCACAGAGAACCTGTTTAATACTATTCAAGCATCCTACATGTTTATTGTCTAGTATTAGATTTAACCATTAACTAATTATTTGTCAGTTAGGCATTAAATGCTTACAGGTAATAGGCCTGTCCTGGAAATTCACCCCACTCCAAAACACCCCTCACCCTCTGTCAGTAAATATGTACTCTCTCAAAAGCCACAACCCTGACTAAATACGGCAACGTCAGGTAACTACAGCGGTTACCATTGGAGCTCATAAGGTGTAATATTCTGACACCACAACAGCAGCTGGATTAGTATCAATGTCCGTCAGTTCTGAACTCACACAACACAAGGTACTACAGATGTGGAGTGATGGCTGACCAGCACAGTCCGTCTCACCCCAGCACTTGGGCTTTCAATGTTACCCTTTCTCTGTGCCTGTGGATTTTGCATGTCTTCCTTATGTGGTCCAGGTTTCCTCTCGGCGCTCTGGTTTCCACCCACAGTCAAAAGAGTACAGAGTTAGGCAAATTGGCAGCTCTAAGGTGGCTGTAGTATGTGAGTGGGCATGTCCTCTGGCACCCCATTCAGGTGTGCCTGCCTGCTGCCCTCTGCTGCCTGGGATGTGACCCAGGACCCCTGCCGCCTTATGCTGCCTGGGATGTGGCCAAGGATCCCACGGCCCTGCCCCCCTGTGATGCCTGGGATGTGACCAAGGACCCCATGGCCCTGCCCCCCTGTGATGCCTGGGATGTGACCAAGGACCCCATGGCCCTGCCGCCTTGTGCTGCCTGGGATGTGACCCAGGACCCCACGGCCCTGCCGCCTATTGCTGCCTGGGATGTGACTCAGGACCCCACAGCCCTGCCGCCTATTGCTGCCTGGGATGTGACTCAGGACCCCATGGCCCTGCCACAATATGCTGCCTGGGACGTGACCCAGGACCCCACGGCCCTGCCGCCTTGTGCTGCCTGGGATGTGACCCAGGACCCCACGGCCCTGCCGCCTATTGCTGCCTGGGATGTGACTCAGGACCCCATGGCCCTGCCACAATATGCTGCTTGGGACGTGACCCAGGACCCCACAGCCCTGCCGCCATGTGCTGCCTGGGATGTGACCCAGGACCCCACAGCCCTGCCACCATGTGCTGCCTGGGATGTGACCCAGGACCCCACTGCCCTGCTGCCATGTGCTGCCTGGGATGTGACCCAGGACCCCACGACCCTGCTCCAGTTGGAAAATGGAGATAGGTGAATGCATAGGATGCTTTAAAAAGGCCATGAACAACCATACACTGCTCACATTATTCTTCCAATTTCTTTGCGGTAATTTCTGCAAAATCTTCCCTCACATTTCTTGCTGTGATGCTGTCAGCTGCCCTGAAGCCTGTTCATTACATCTACACACCTTTCATCTTTTCCATCACACCAAAGTGCAGCCTGCTCTTTTGAATTTGTTGCTGAAAACCTAAAACGCAAAACTAGCATCTATGCTGACTGACCTGACTAGACAGAGAAATTCCTTTCAGTTTCTACATTTCTGCTGTTTAAAACCTATACCTCTGTTATGAGGCCGGAATATCCCTTAAATCAGAGCCAGGAAGCAGCACTGTGAAACCAGAGTATGCTGTGGATTTTATGCATGTACGACCATCGCAATATTTCAGATAAGCTGGCTGCTTCCATGAAATGTCTCATTTCCCCTGAGAATAAGTAGAAGGTTAGGAAGTGATTAGCGATATATCTGCCAGTCCCTGGATACTCTTTTGGATTTGCCTTATTTAAAACACATTAAGATAAAACACACAGACATTTCTTTTTGTGTACTTTCCAGAAAGCCTCGTGCTTGTTACACATACATTTGCGCAAACAAGACATCCATAATTAATCAAGTAAAGCTGTAGATGAAATGATATGAATGTGGTTATGTGCAGCTCTGTGGGTTATGACTCTGAGAGCATAACGGGAAGGTCGCCGGTTCCAAGCTCATGGGCAGCACTATGATTTCACCACGGGGCCCTCGAGAATGGTGCTTAACTGCAGCCAAGGTCTCTTAGTTGTATGTCATTTAGGATAAAGGCAGATGCTGAATATATAGATGTAACAGAATGTGTTGATTGTGCATGCTATCACTCTGAGGGGGCATCCCCTCCCACCTTGTGAATGTTATGTCTGGGGGTTTTACCTGGATGGATACTGACATCAGGGACCACAGACACTCCTTACTCTACTTCCCCTTCTGAGTGAATTCAAGCTTTATTAACGGACAGTGAAAAATTAACCTGCAGCTGAAAAATGAATGAAATGGAATCTGTGCCGAGGAACAGGCTGTGTTAGGGATTCTACCATTTGATGAAGCATGGGAAAGTACTCTTTGAAACCTATCTATGTGCTTGCCTGGACTACCCTGCCCCAAACAATTCACAAAATCAGATCTCAATGCCCCCATGTCACGTACCGTGCACGTGAAGTTTCATAGAAGCCAGTAGCCGCGCAGCGCAGGAAGCAGAAGCAAAACCGGAAGAAGCTTCTCTTGGTTGCAGTGGGCTGGAAATGCCTGCAGTTACAAGCATTAGAGTTTATTCTCTTCCAGATCAGGATGCTTTCTTTCACTAAAAAAAGTTTATCAGCTGAGGCACACAGGAATGTGGGTGTTCACAAACACTCTGACACCAACAGGCAGCTCATAAATCCATGACTGCTGCAGAGACGCAGGCGGACCAATACAATGAAATTATATTACATATATATATCTAAATATATAAATGCAAATATCAAAGATATATACCGTGATATCAATGGAAATATTTAAACAAGAATTGTAAGGGCTCTAGATTGTCTTTATTTACACCTGAATATCGCTGCAGTGGTTTTTATTGCTTCTGTGCAGAGTAGTTATTCTCTTAACAGTGACATGCCAGAAAGCACACGTTCATAAGTGCGAAAAACAAGGCGAGAATTGACAAATATCGGTTGTGACGTCTTCCTGATATTTAGCTGATGGTTCGGGGTACAGTCTGGGCACCGGGGCAATTAGAGATGAGCAGGCTGGAGACGAACTTAGATGTGGATCAGGCAGAGATTGGGCCACCAATAGTGACAACTTCCCCTTTGACCATCATGTACTGTTTCTAGAATAGAAAGAACTTTCAGGGAACAGAAAGGCTGTACACCATGGTCGGACTCCACCCCTAAGAGGTTCATTAATGCCATTTTGTTTTGTTGCGAGTCAGACATTCTCTATGCAGCCGCCTTTATTCCCTAACGCATGGTGACGTTGCCAAGTAACCACGTCTTCCACTCGCATTTCCAGCTGTGGAATCAAAGCCCCCATCTGCTCCTATACCTCTTCAAACAGAGTCGGCCTCAGTCAAACAGAGAGGACAAACACATTTCCCACATGCTCTCTCGCTGTGCACTGGTAATTCCCAAAGAAGAGTAATTAGCAATGGTGTCATTCTAAAAAGACCATTATTACAGATTGCAGCTTCACTATTGTTACTGGCAAGCTGTAGGTTTCAAGCTCTATTTCTCTATCAAAACATCTGCTTCTCTTATGAATTAACAATCCATAATATAGTTAGTATTTACCTTAAGATTTATCTTAAGATTGTTTATGTATTGCTTCTGAGGAATCATCCATCGATATATTTGCCCGTGCAAAAACGAACATGATTGATTGCAGGACAGATACGAACAAGCGAAGTAGCACACCATTGTAAAGTAAGCGTACGATGGAAATGTAAGAAATTTCGGAATGATTTTTTGTGAATAGTACAAGGAAAATCTGAGCCGTTCTTGAGCGCTAGGTGATAGCCAGTAATTTTCAGCAGACAGACGGAACTCTAGGAGCACAAAAAGAGGGTGCCTCTATTGATCTAAAATATATGCCTAAATATAGTTTTCGTAAGTGCTACTGTTGATGAGATGACATAAAACAAGCTGTAATTCACATCAGTACAACGGTGGTTTGGCAGAGTTGCTGTAGCTCTTTGTTATTGTGTGTCAGGGGGCTGAGTGGACCAGCAAATTATTCCTACCCAGGGGCGAAGGGGGGGGGGGGGGTGGACACCCTGGCAGATTCAGGGGGTCCAACACTTTACAGGGACCCTTGACTACATAAAATTATGCAATGTAATGGGGGCGGGGGGGCCCAAGGTAACATTTTATCAGGAGGCCCAGAATGTCTCGCTGCTCCCCTGTTCCTACAACAGACGTTCAGACAAATCAGCAAAGACGTTCAGAAAAAGGAGCCTAGCAGGCGCGGCCCCTACCCAGTGACGCACAGATCAAACTAACTCACACCCAAGAACTCAGCTTCAAATGCAGCTGCGCTACGCTTAAGGTCTGTGGCCCAGAGGATGAAAATTGTCCCAGTTCTGTCAGCTGGATGTCTACCGAAGATGACCACTTGCGGATTGACGTGCAGTGCTGGCATATTGGGATTCCTGGGCAGATTGAGTTTTGGTCAGGAGGCTGTGCAGAAGGACAGGCTTAAAGTAAAAGTATCTCAAATCAGTAATGAGGCCACGTGTAGCTGAGGGTAGAGTGTCAGGTGTGTCACACTGTCTCCTCTTAGCCGTTTTCTCCATCCTGAATAATAGTCTGTTTCTGAATATGTGATTTAGGATGAAACACGTCATGCTGGCAATCTGCAGAATGACATATATATCCTAGGACACTCTCTGTATACCCTAGGACACTTTCTGTATACCCTAGGACACTCTCTGTATATCCTAGGACACTCTCTGTATATCCTAGGACGCTCTCTGTATATCCTAGGACACTCTCTGTATATCTTAGGACGCTCTCTGTATACCCTAGGACGCTCTCTGTATATCTTAGGACGCTCTCTGTATATCCTAGGACACTCTCTGTATATCCTAGGACGCTCTCTGTATATCCTAGGACGCTCTCTGTATATCCTAGGACGCTCTCTGTATACCCTAGGACGCTCTCTGCATACCCTAGGACGCTCTCTGTATGTCCTAGGACACTCTCTGTATACCCTATGATGCTCTCTGTATATCCTAGGACGCTCTCTGTATACCCTAGGAAGCTCTCTGTATATCCTAGGACGCTCTCTGTATATCCTAGGATGCTCTCTGTATATCCTAGGACGCTCTCTGTATACCCTAGGACGCTCTCGGTATACCCTAGGAAACTCTCTGTATACCCTACGACGCTCTCTGTATATCCTAGGACGCTCTCTGTATACCCTAGGACGCTCTCTGTATACCCTAGGATGCTCTCTGTATACCCTAGGACGCTCTCTGTATACCCTAGGACGCTCTCTGTATATCCTAGGACTGTCTGAGATGTGCACTGCTGGTCTCTCCAGCCACTCTCACAAACTGAGGATTCTTCAGGGTATCAGCACCCCCTACTTTACAGTGTTCAGACTGTTGTCTCCTTCCTGAGCACCTTTACCTTTTCCCACAGTTTCCACAGCTCCCACACTGCAGCACAGCTCCCACAGTTCCCACAATTCCCACAGCTCCCACATCTCCCACAGTCTCCACAACTTCCACAGTTCCCACAGCTCCCACAATTCCCACAGCTCCCACATCTCCCACAGTCCCCACAGCTCCCACAGTCCCCACAGCTCCCACAATTCCCACAGCTCCCACAGTTCCAACACTGCAGCACAGCTCATCCTTGTGCATTTCTACTCCTTTATTCTCACTCATTGTGTCACATGTGCAGTTGTTCACTTCAGCAGAAAAATCATTACTTTGTACAAATATCTAAAAATGCTCCCACTTCCTAGAATGAAAGTTGAATCTTTGCAGAGGATTAGCCAGTTTTATAATACCTGCTGTGTTCTGGCGATATAAAGTCAGTATTATAATACCTGCTGTGTTCTGGCGATATAAAGCCAGTATTATAATAGCTGCTGTGTTCTGGCGATATAAAACCAGTATTATAATACCTGCTGTGTTCTGGTGATATAAAGCTAGTATTATAATACCTGCTGTGTTCTGGCGATATAAAGCCAGTATTATAATACCTGCTGTGTTCTGGCGATATAAAGCCAGTATTAATATACCCTTTGTGTTCTGGAGATATAAAGCCCCTGCTTGACAGACACTTCCCAAACATCTCTGTATCCACACAATTCTCTCACAATTCCAACTAAAACAATCCCTCAAACAACCCCTCTGATCACAGCTGCCTGCCACTTGACTACTGTCCTTTTCAGACTCATAATAGAAAATGTACTCCATTTTTTTCAGATCATATACAATTTATATCACTGTGCAAACACTTTGATTTCGGACTGCTGATGATCTTGTGGTACACCAATACCAGTAAACCAACGCCGTGCACGTATATAACACAAGCAAAGATAAATAATAAGCAACTAAAAATATTAAGTACAGAATAATACAATCATAACTGAACCAGTAATTCTGGTGAATCTAGTGGAAAATTTCATTTGACACTTGAAAAATCTTTTGAGTCAAATGTTATTCGCCTAAATAAACCAAGGAATCGATATAAAAAATTAACCTTTTAACAATATATGTTTCCCTCTGTTTCAGTATATACGTCATAACTTTCCAGTCAGGATGGGACAATGTCTTGAAGGTTGCCAAGGCAACCTCATTCGTCACAGGCTTCTGTAAATAGCAAACTAGATATGTTGAAGATTCGACACACACATATTGACATGTGCCCAAATAAATTCAAATTAAGCCAGCAGGTGTCAATTTTGAGGCTCAATAATAATATTGATATTGGTAATGATATTGATACTAATTATTCAACATAATTTATATTATAAAGGACTTCAGCATTCAGCATCATTCAGTAGTATTACAAATCATTTTCATCTACCAATAAACGTGCCATGCCTATGCATCTTCAGCACACACATACAGCATATATATGGCTAAACTATCCATATAACTCTTCTATTCTTATTGCCATTTTGTATATATGTACCTGATTATTATTGCCTGTAAAATGCCCGTCACATGCCGGCATTGCAAGTTCCTCCCTTCTCCCTACACACCACTAAATGAATAAACAGTGCTTAATATAAACAAACTGCAATGTAATAAAATATAAATGACAGTCATCTGGAAACCAAAAAGGTGCCTGTTATACAGTCACGTGCTCACGTGCGGTGAATCATCTTCTCGCGCAAGAATAATTACGCTTTAGTAGACCTTCAGACGGTTTAACCTTTTAAATATATAAGTGGTTGTTCTTTTTGTTTGCGCTATAGTTCCCAGGTGAATATAACCTACAGATGTGGGTCATGCAGCCCAAAAAATTACAGAGAAATCTGTCCGGCACTAAAAACTTTGAAACTGCATCCTCTAAACACGGGGCCACAATTGTCATGGAGACATTTCGGTTAAAAAAATCCCTGTTGAGAACATCTCTTGGGGTTTCAACTGCACAACTTACATTGATTGGATGACAACTGCTACATACGCCTATATAGAAATGACCAAGAGCATAGGAACTGTGGGAACGGAATTTTCCGTAGCACCCCTCCCAAAAAACAGCCCTTTATATGCATTTCAATAATGAAGTCACCCACCAAACCAAAATGACATACTGCCCTCCTACCTTTGCTGCAAGTGATGAACTTGGCTTTTCGAGAAGATCCCAGAGTTTCTTTCGTTTGTCTGCACAGCACGTGTTGTCAAACTCTTCCCCCTCCCTTTCCCTCAGAGTTTCCGCCTCTCGCTTCAGTTCCTCGTTCATCTGCTCCTTCTTCTGATGGTACCGAGCCTGACAGCACGACTCCAGGTATATCTCGTCAATGCCCCAGTAGTCCAGCTCTTGACTAAAGGACAAGGCACACATTTCCTCCATCATATGCAACTTACCCGTGCGATAAAAATTTAGGATGGAAGTGAATGCGCCAGGGTGCCTGTCAAAAAAATACTCATTGTCCTCCAGACAGTAATCATCACATATTTCGATTAATGAGTCATGGGTGTTGCAATCTCGTAGCTTTCCTAGTCTCGTCCGGGGTAACCTGTCCAGCGTTCTCCACAGGACTTCATGCAGAAGTCCTCCAACATTAAGTTTGACTCTCCGAGTACCCGCCTTGCGTCGCAGAATTTCCACCGGCTCTGGGGGCAGAGAAGAAATCGATCTTGACCCGGATTTATTCATCCTCCCTGAAAAAGTATTTTCCACAAGGCTGGAAAAGTTCATGCACTCCTGAAGACTCTATCCGGGAGGGATTTACCATCTACATTTGATTTCTCTCTCCTCCATTCTTGCGCCTGGGAGGTTAAACAAAAGACATCAAGTCTAAAATAGTGACAAACCCCGTATGAACACTGGAGAAGAACATGCGTACTAATCAGAGAAAGGAATAGATAATTCAGTCGAGTCTAAGTCACACAGAAGGTCTGCTGTACAAAGTTCTTGGGAAAGGATGACTCTCTAGTTTGGAGCGCTGTCCAAGGAAGCAGTGCTGAAATCGCCGCTGTCACTCTCAGAAACGATAACATTTATACACAGTTGTAAACTCTCAGATTTTAAATCAATTACGACCTTTAATTTAATATAAGTCGCTCAGCACACACATATGCCTATATATAGAACTGGAGATACTGACAAAAAAAACGCTTATGATAAATAATTGGCTATTATACTGTAGCGTTTGAAACCAACGATACTCAGTTGAAAATGAAAATAATGGATAGTTGAAACAATCCACTGTGAATAGAATTTACGTATTTAACCAGCCCATGCGTGCAGAAAATCCTTCAGTTATAAATGACTTTCAAGTTTAACGCACAACCCTATTGAGATGGTTATATGCCAGTCTTATTGTTTGTATAGATATTTTAATTAAAATACTCTGAAATGTTTCATTAACCTGAACATTAACAACGAATTTTTAAGCAAAACAAATATTCGTGTCTCGCCTTAAACTACAATATCTTAAAATAGAGTAATAACAGTGACGCGCATATGGTCAGTGGTCAGTGTAAAAAGTGGTAGGTAAATGTACATTTAATTAATATATAAACGATCCAACGTCCTCTTTAATGAGGAGAATAACCTGTACGCGTTATTTGCATTGCTTAAATTACATGGCAAGCTGTATTAGTTAAAATGCTAATTTGTTGCTTTCCAGAGAATGTGACAGGGACGACAAATGTTTTGATGGGAAGCAAGTCCGCACACCTCACAGGATCGTACAGTTTGTTCTATTATTTCGGCAAAGAGAAGTCAAGCAAATTACCTCGCTTGTACAGACTATTTCCGACCGAAAACCATCTTCTGAAATGACATAATTACGTACCTTTATTGCGACTTAGAAGAAAGCTTTAAACCACTCCAGTGGAGATAAATGTGGAAAATCGTCAATGCTTTATCACGCGTATTCCATGTGCTGTCTCAGTCATTTTGGAAAAGGGGTTTTAAAAAGGCTGCATCTCGTACAATCACGTTTCTTCTCTGTGCAACAATAAAGATCAACAAGTATGTCGGGAATCCATATGATTTTCTATACCGGATCGTGGAGTTGCTGCATGGAGGGTGACAAACCAGAGGGGTTCTGCTGGGGGAGGGGGAGTGGAAGTAGGGAGGGATGAATAGAGGATGAGAGGGGAGGGGAGGAGAGGGGAGACTCGTGGTGAGTCCGCCGACGGGCTCCAGCACCACCACCGGCATATTTAACTCTTGCTTTTCGTATGTGCGGGTCTGCGCCCGGATATACACCCTCCCGGTTTGGCTAAGCAAATCGTGGCATATCCCCTTGTTTCAAAATCAGCGCAGCCCTTTTGTGTACTAGAAAAAAAGCCACATGTTTGATTCTTGTCCTAGACTATCCAATAACCAATAACCATCGACACGAAAACGAAGCAGGATATATAGGCTACAAAAAGGAGCATATTTATAACCTAATTAAGGGAATACATTGATTAATTATGGAATAGTTTAGTAGGAGTGCTGTCCTTTACAGGCCGATGAAACGGTGAAATTGTATGTAGGCATGTATATCTAATAACTATATCTGACTAGCAGAATTTTACTTCATGACAATGAACCACAGTGCACTGCATACAATAACATTCGCGGTGACAAACACAGCATGTCAACATAACATGGCTAACGCTCGTCTTTTGCGTCACTTATTACTGACACATACTTGGGTGTAGTAATGACAGGCGTGTAGCTTTTCATTACTATACATATTCGTCGTGCTAACATACCATGCCTTAGGTAATGCAACATTTTGGTAATGTAGGCCTATTACATTCAGACTATGCAGGCTGAGAGTTAAGGGATGATTTATCACAACAAGAAAATATGTTGAGTATAATGTTGAT